>OY757313.1:6544014-6865701 GCA_963583905.1 Stenurella melanura | reverse complement strand
ATTATAAAAATAGGTACGTATATGATGCGTCCAAAAAAAAGTGCTAAAGGACACATTTCATACAGACAAAAAACCTATACCGTCTATATCTATACCATTAATTTACCTTTATTATTTAATAATAATAATAATAAAAATGCTTTATTGAATTAGTACAATTCAACAGGCCATTGACCGGGGTCCTTCAGCCTATATATATAATACATTAATGTAAACAATTAACATGATTTAAGGTATGATAAAAAAAAAAAAAGAACAATTTAATTTGAATTTATTATTTCCCATAATGTTCTTAAGTGTCTCCATCTTGTCCTGCCATTTGGTTGTCTTCTGGCACATAAACTCTCGATTAACTCCTTATTGTGTTCATTCTGGGAGAATCTTGTGGATAGTGTGATGAGTCTATCTTTTATTGGTTGGATATTTGTCAGTTGGTAAAGAAGTTGGTTTATTATTTATATAGGTAAATAAATTCATTTTAGGCCTTTGTTCTCACTTTTAACTGAATCTTCATGACCGTAGTGGGTTATGTAGATACTAGTTTAATCTGCATGGCCGTAGGGGACTATGTGAATGCTAGTGTTAAAATGAGAAATGTCAAATAAGAAATTAGACAAATTCATTTTAGGATTTTAATTTGCTAGCATAACCATAATTCAGGTTATCAAAAGAATGCAAAGATTTCATTAATATTTTTACACATAGTTTCTCTTTTAGTTCTCATAGTTTTTTCTGCTGTTTGCAAAATCCTATAAAGAATGTGTTTCATTATTATTGGATTGTCAATTAATGTTATAAAAAAAATATTTAGTATGTTAGTTGTTTTTAGTAGTTTCTAGTCTGATATGATCAATTTAATCAGCAAGCATTTTAGTTTACTATGAATCGTATGATACTACAAAATTTGCTAACTACCACTCAACATAATTTTCTAGTTATCATTTTAATCTGAAAATACTACAATCACTAGAAAACAATAACATGGCTTTAGGCCTGTTTTTAGACTTATCCAAGGCATATGATTGTGTGGATCACAAGATCTCATTAAATAAATAAAATATTTATGGAGTGAAAGGAAATCTACTGCAGTGGTTTCGATCATACCTCTCAAATCCCTGTAAAGGGCCGCTATTACCTGTGGTCACAAGTAAATCGAGCAACCTGTTTATTAGCCTTGGAATTCCCCAAGGAAGTATTCTAGGACCTTCACTTTCTATAATTTTTGTAAATGATCTCACTATAAATATTAACGAAAGGAATGTTACCGTCATTCAATACGCTGATGAAATTAGTTCTAATGGGTCACTTTTTGTCCACTCGATAATAAGGGTAATTATTTAATTAAAATACTGCTTTTATTTAATATTTTGGTCTAAAATTACCTTAAGCCTACCCTGCTAGTACGCTAGAAATAGTCATTTTTAATGGTAAAGTCTCAAAACAACTGGAAGTGACGTCTGGCGTGCCACAAGGTTCTGTCCTTGGGCCTTTACTATTTCTAATATATTTTAATGATTTGGCTTCTGTTACCATTCAAGGAAAGTTCACTTTTTTTGGGGATGATACCACGATACTCTGGCATGGTAAATACATCGATGAACTCCATGAGATCGTGAGTAGCGATTTAAAAATGATTAAAGATTGGTGTGATGCTAATTTATTATCTTTTAACGTATCTAAAACTAACATCGTTACATTTAAGTGCGACCTGAATGAGGTATAATTGGAAGACAAAATTATAAAAAACCAAGCTGAATGTAGATTTTTTTTGGGCCTACATACCGATAGTAAGTTAAAATTTGAAAACCATATCTCAATATTAAGTAAAAAATTAGCTACTAATTGTTATGCAATTAGAGTGGTGGCAAATGAATTAAACTTGGACTCAGCAAGAAATGCATACTTTGCCCTTATAGACTCAAATTTACGTTGTGGTATTTGTTTCTGGGGTTCTTGCTCGCAATATTTATTTAATAAAATGTTTGTTCTGCAAAAAAGGGCTTTAAAGTACATGTGTAAGGCTAATGTAAGAGACTCGTGTAAATCACTGTTTTGAAGCATGGAATTATGACGCTCTCGTGTATATTCATTTTTGAGACTGCATGTTTCATGAATAAAAAATATGGACATGATATTTAAACGGGGATTCGGTTCACTACACATGGCTCACTCAACATCACACTTCCTATTCCATCATCGGCTCAAATAAAAAAACTCAATTCTCTATAATAGCAGAAAAACATTATTTAATCATCTTCCTGTAAATTTGAGGCAAATTATAAGTAATAATAAATTTAGAAGAGAACTTAAAAAATTATTGGTTAGCAAGGCTTATTATTCACTGAATGAATTTTTTCTAGACACATTTTATTGACCCATTTTTATCACTGTTTTATACATAAAATAAATGTTATCCTGTTTGTTGTTTTCTGTTTTTTTTTGCTCGTAATGTCTGTAACTTTTATTAGTATTTAAGTTTGGCTTTGTCAACAAAAATTTTTTGTATTTTTTTCTGACAATAAAGCATATTCTGATTCTGATCCATTGCGTGGTAGATCTTTTGTCACTTTATAAACAACCAATCAAAAGTATCCCGCCATTTTTGGCGTGAGTACAGTGAATCATGTCAAAATACATGATTCAAGGCCGGACCCTTGGGAGGGGCGGCTGTGCACGAGCATTGTTCTACACTTTAAAAAGTTTATTATATTAGTCATCCAGTCTACCTTCTTTAGTAAATTAGAATTAATATTATCAATATGTATTATTCAATATTATCAATATTTATCAGATTGTAAAGTGTAGTGTATACCCTGTTACAGAAGAATCAAACTGTAAGTACTTTTACCAACTATCTACTTCTTTGTCTACATTTTAAATGGCCAATGCCATAAACTTCGTTGGCTAACGTATTTAGATAGTCCCGATCCTTAAAAATATTTAAGTTTCATAGTATGTTAGTTGCTGCTCCAAATTTGATGGAAATTTTCACCAGTGCCACCTACTTTTACACTACAGTCTCAGAATGGTTTGCTATATACAAGTTTTCACATTCTGCACAGCACAATATGGAACAAACCGACACCAATCACAATACACAAGTTATAAAATCCACTGTTACTAAGACAAAGGCATTAATTTTTCAGATGAGCAAAACTTCTATATCTACCTTATTATTATTGGTATCATTAAACAGACTTACGTAAATTTTAGGAAAACCATAAAAAGGTTCAAAGCAAATCTTCATGACTGATACCAAACATGCACACCTCAACAAATTCACATAGTTTCTGATCAACTTTTCGTCAAACAACATCCAAATGTATTTGCACCAAACAAGTTTATTAACAAATAATATTCACTCTGCCACACACAAAAAGGTATCTACTGAACCTTTTTAGTTTTACACTCCCCCAGTTTTACCTTCATCTCTATTTAAATACTTTTAATTGCTCTAGCAATGACTCAACAGGGCATAAAGCATATCAAAAAAGCAAAAGCACTGAGGTGTACGTACTTGTAAATGGGTATGTGACTTTGGTAATGTCTTGAGTAGATTTGTCTTAGATTTAATGTCAATACTCTGAGATAATGCCCATAAAATCTTTTGTCAAAGGTAAACAATGTTGGGATAATTATATACCTTATTTATGTAAGATTTTGTTGAACCTAACTACACAATAATTAGGGATGTAGCAGTCACATTTAGGAAGTTTATTAAGAAATATATTGGTTTGTTTATTTACTTGTAGTTGTTTGTTTTCATAGTGCCTCAGATAATTTTAACGAAATTGTTTTTTTACTAGAATTGACTAATTTTATGGCTGCTGTTTAGTTTGAATGAATGGAATTGTGGAAATTTTAGCACACACAAATTTTTTAAGTCGCGAGCTTTTTTCATTTTCATTTTGACACAAATGTTTCACAGCTTAAGTAATTAAGTTTCCTAAAGCAAAAAGAAACTGGAATAAAAACATAATCCAATGTTTTAAATCTTGGTCTTACATAAGGCAGGAGTCCTTCAACTAAGAAATGGCTTAGTTTTTTATTTCTTTGCTAACTATGTCCATAAAATGTAATATTTTTTAGGATCGATAATTATTATTATTATACAGAAAGTTTGCCGCAAGAAATCATAACATTCTCCGTAGAATCTCCATATTTTAAAAAAATTAAACAAATTTACTTATGCTGGACAAGTTTATACAGGGTGTCTCACTGGGAACTGAATCGATCGATATAGGGAAAATTATGTAACAAAAAATGTTGAAAATTTTGAGAGTTACTAAAGTCAGTGTGGCCAATCCAACTAAAATAATTAGAAGCACGTGGTACTTAAGGTTATATCGGAAGTGATAAAATTGTGAGTCAAAAACATGTAGCATGTCTTATACTTAAATTCAGCAGTTTCGGAGACATTTGATGTTTTATAAAAAATTTGACGAGTACAACATTTGCAAGAACCATTATAACTTTTTTTGTGAATGAGATCCTCATTTGTTCTTTGGAATGTAAAAAGAAGACAAGATGAGCTACGCTCTACAATGAAAATAAATTCCATAATAGTATACCAAGTGTTTCATTTTTCACGTTACATCTTATCTAATTTGAAACTCAAAAACTGTTTTAGTTCAAATGGAACACTCATTTTTTTTCTGCTGTTTGTAAAATCCTATAAAGAATATGTTTCATTACAAGTATAAGAAAAAAAAATAAATAAAAAATCACTTTTAAATCTGTCCATACATTTCCCAAAAAATAATTGTCACCTTCATGTCTAATTGAAACAAATTAACATAAATTTTCTCTCATTAGGAAATCTGTTTCTTTTAATTTTAATTATTACGCTCTGTGTTACTCAGCCATAAGCTACAATATTGTAGTCTGGGGTCAGTCTGTTCATGTTAAAAGAATCTTTATCCTACAGAAACGGATTATCAGGCTGATTTATAACCTTGATATACTTTTAAAAATAAAAAAAAATTACCTCTAGCATGTATCTACATATTAAAAACATTATTGTTCTGTCATGAAAATAAGAAACAATTTTTAACACACGCAGATGTACATAGTTATGATACGAGACACAAAAATAATTTTTACTCAAATCAACACCGTCTCACTTGCTACGAGAAATCTCCTTTCTGTAGTGGATCTCACTTGTACAATCTACTACCAACGAACCTTAAAGACTTACCTGTCCATGCTTTTAAGAAAACCATAAAAAATTTCCTAATGTCCAATTCATTTTACACCATTGGTGAGTTTATTTTAAAAATTGAAACCGAGAAGTCAGTTGACTAGTCTAAATAATTATTTTTTATTCTTTGTGATATGCTTTTATTGTATCTATATTTTTAATGTATTTTTTTGTATTTTTAACATTTTTTATATTATATTGTAATACCTCTTATACTTTATATTATTATATCATAAACTGTAATATGTAAGTTCCAACTTTATACTTTTGACTTATCTTATCTACTATCATTGTAGCCACAAAGACCAATAAATGTATCTATCTATCTATCTATCTATCTAATTGTTTGGACTAAACTTATGTTTTAACAAGATTCAGTGAATTGAATTCTTGGATAATCCCGACGCCAGAGCAGGGGCGGCTCGTGGGTTTTAGGTGTGGGAGGACATTACAGGGAAAAATTTAATGCATGCAACCTCTTAAAATAAAACGTTTTTAATATGTAATACAACAGTACAGTACTTGCCTTTAATTTAAACGGTTTTTAACTTTAGGTCTATTCTTCTCTCTTTAGCATTGGCAAAGTGGTCAATTACGAGTTCGTTAAAATTTGGAATATTTTTAATAAACGACCTCTCTATGGTTAGCATAGCCAACGCGGACAGTCTTTCTTGCCCCATGGTATTTCGTAAAAATGTTTTTATTCTCTTCAATGTAGAGAAGCATCGCTCACTCTCTACTGTCGTCATGGGCAATGTGCACAATACATTCAGTAATTTGACACTTTCCGAAAATGTGTTACAAAGGTTATTGTTTATAAATAGTTGGAGAATTGCTATAGCTCCAGCACTCTGACGAAAATCATCTCGCCCGTAAATTACTTCTAATTCAGTTTTTAATTTTAAACTATTGATGAACGGAAAGTCTGTTTTGATCAATTTTAAAACATCTTCCGGAAAACTTGTTTTATACTCTTCAAACTTATCACTATAAAATAGTTGCGCTATTATTAAATGGTCACTGAAGCTGAAACGGTCATTAACTTCCGAAATTATTATATCACACACTTCCAGAGAAATACGACGTTTAGAATCTTCATTTCTTGCCTTTCTTGGTCTTTTTCTGTTGTCACTGGCAGTGGAAGATGTAGGTGTCTGCAAGGAACCTTCTGCCATTTCGTTTAGAATATCATTTCTTAATTTTTGGATCGAGGTTTTAAAAGCAGCTATAGAATTTTTAACTGATATAACATCAATGTTACGATTTTGAAGTTTATTAAACAGAAGTTCACAACTGGGCATTATCAGATGAAAAAAGTTCAACCAGTACAAAAAATTATCGCTTTGTAAGAAATTTTTTAAACCAATGGCCTGATTAATGGTATTAGAATCATCATCAGTGTCTATTATTTTCTCTAGTGAAGCTAGGATATCGGACTGATATAAAAATACTACTTCTACACAACGCGTGTTAAAATTCCATCTTGTCGGCGCAGCTCTAGGTAATCGAACTTTAACAAATTGATCAAGAACTGCTGTGCGCTTCGCAGATCGGCTAAAAAATGTTGAGAAACCATGTAAATTGGCGAAAAAAATTTTTATGTTTTTATCTTGGCTCGCTGCTTTTTGCAAAATTAAATTAAATTGATGAGCATAACAGTGAATAAAATTAGCTGCCGGATATTTCTCTTTAATTTTGATTTGCACGCCTCCTAACCTTCCACTCATAGTGGAGGCTCCATCGTAACTTTGTGCAATTAATTTTTCCGGTGTTTTATTTATTTCTAAAATTTCTAATTCTCTAAGTATAACATTTGCCAATTGTTCAGCTGTGGTGCCTGTAGGAATTATAAACTTTAGAAACCTTTCATGAACAATGCCGCTTAAAACATAACGTATTACAAAAACCATTTGAGTTTTTGTTGAGCTATCGGTAGTTTCATCTACTTGCACGGCGATAAAATCAGCTGATTGAATTTCCAATTTAATTTTTTCTTGGGCGACTGCTAGCATCGACTCGAGTAAATCATTTTGTATGATTTTAGATGTACCCTTGAAAACAGTACTCTTCTCTAAATATTCTTTAAAAATTGAGTCTAACTCTGAAACAAAGTCTATCAGTCCACGAAATACTCCTGGATTTTCAGATGACTGTTTCTCGTCGTGTCCTCTTAATGCTAATTCAAATGCACCGCAGAATTTAACACAGTCTATTACTTTATTCAAAACGTACCTATTTTTTATTACATTTTCGTTAAAATTTTCTATCGATTTCCTATAAGCATTGTCTAACTGTGATCGAATATCTACACGCCCGATTGTAGCATAATTCATTGAATTTTTCATGTGGTCTGCTGATAGGGAATGTTTTTTAATTTTTTCTTTTAAATGTTTTAAATCTGTAACACCGTTTTTACACCACAATGAATCATTTGAAAAAAGTACACATACAAAACAGTAAAACGCATTAGTCACTTCACATCCACAAATCCACTCTGATAAATTGTACATGGATGTACGAAAATTACGATGCACTTCTTTATTTTTATCCTTGCTGGTTTGTCTAATTTGAAGTTCTGGCATTGGACGACCATTTCTTTTAATCTCTAAACGTTTCTCAAAATTTAAACCATTACTAGTTTTTAGTTCTTTAATTATTTGCACTATCCCGGACATAGTTAATTAAAGATATATAAAACACCCTCGAAAACACCTGTTGTAAATAACTTTATGTAGGTTAAGCATCAACTGTCAATTGCAATATTGCAAAACTTAAAACTGAAACTGTACGAATTAAATCATGCACGGCGCGGCGCCTGACTTCCCATCATCTCTATCCTTAACTATGTATATATTGTGATAGAAAAAGATAGGTATATTGCGACGCTCAGATTGTTCTGGGTCAAAATGCTAGCCGGCTGTTGACCGCAAATACCGACATAGGACGTGATGCTTCCTTGTTTAACATGAGCAAACTTCCAATATATTTTTCTCTCTCTGGCTCGTTGGCATTTGCCTTTACCACTCGGGCGTATTTAAAAGCATGAGGGCATGGGCTAATGTTGACCCGGCCGAACTCGACTTTCTTCGTGGAATCGTCGCTGTGTACATATAATTTAAAATAATGTTCATGGCGCGCGCCGCGGATTGCATATGATATACGTGAATACAGAATACGAGAGGATAATCAAGATTAACGCACTGAATTATGGAACGAAAATATGAAATTACGATCGAATTAATATATTACATAATTTTGACATATTGTAAAGATTGTCTCGGGAGGTCATTGACCAAATGACCTAATGGAGAAACCGCCACTGCGCCAGAGCAGCCTGTCTCAATGACATCATTGGAAATGTCCGGAAATATCCGAGAATTTCGATTTCTATATTTTCATCAACAAAAGGGTTCCTCCTTTGAATTCCTGCCTTGACAGAGCCAAAGTGATCCAATATGTGTTTTACAATATTTGGTGATGGTTTCTGTTTTTGTGGGTATCGAATAGCAAATGTTCCTGATATTACTTTATCACATTCTCCATAAACGATAAACAAATTCAAAAGTCCTCGTAGGTGTAACTTAAAAGTGCTGGCATTTTGTGACATAAGAGAATTATTACTGACTTGATGATTGTTTCTAATCATGGCAAACTTGATAACAGTTTTCACTAAAAATTTTGTAAAAAAAATAAACAATTAAAATTATATTTTCGGACTCAGACATTATTTTAAACAGAATTTCAATAAAGTAGTTTCTTCCGGGTTTTGCCGCGGTCGTCGAACTTGACTTGACGTTTCGCTGATCATACTGTCAGCTTCTTCAGAAGGGTTCCAAAGACTGGTTTTTAAGTAGATATCCTCCCCGTAGAGGTGTCCAATAGTGCAATGCAGGTTTTCACGGCCGTTGTCCAGTGAAGTAGTTTCTTCCGGGTTTTGCCGCGGTCGTCGAACTTGACTTGACGTTTCGCTGATCATGCTGTCAGCTTCTTCGGAAGGGTTCCAGAGACTGTCTTTGGAACCCAAAGACTGTCTTTAGAACCCTTCTGAAGAAGCTGACAGCATGATCAGCGAAACGTCAAGTCAAGGTCGACGACCGCGACAAAACGCGGAAGAAACTACTTCATTGGACAACGGCCGTGAAAACCTGCATTGCACTATAGAATTTCAATAGTCTTTAATATTGCTGAAATTTTGGACTTTAGGTTTTTGGACAATTCTCAACAACTTTCATTAATAAAGTTTTTCGATAAAAAAATGCCTAATATGATTTCCTTATATTTTCCATTTATTTTGGTATCACAGGTGGCTTTGCATTTATAAAATGCCAATGTTTTTTTGGTCATAAATAGATCCTAATTTGTTCTATCTTTTGGTAAAATTTGGTTCGTCGGACAAAAAAGAAAAAAGTTATAAAGGTGCCCCGCTTTTAAATGAGTTACGCTGTATATATAAAATTGATTTAAAAAATTTCAAATACCTACTTTTTCACAGTTTCCAAGCATCGAAGTTACAAATTTAACGTTAGATAACAGACATTTGTAATGGCTTGTCTAACATAAAATATCATATACTTCTATTGTTTTATAATAATTATATTTCTAGTATTTTTAGGGAAAAAAAATTACCTTGTAATATCGTTGATGTATCTATTTAAGAAGTATAAAATTGTTGGGTAAACATTGATTTTAATAAATTTACAATGTATTCTTATGAAATAAAAATGAAAAAATTAAACCATGAATAAAACTGTACACATATTCAAGAAATTGTGCCACTCGTCTAACAGCTCGTGGGCTCAAACATTATCTTCGTGAATAATGGCTATCATAATCGCTCCTATAATAACATACTAAATTATTTAACCGACCATTGTACAAAAAACTGGATATGTTAAGAGCAACGTGTTTTTACGCAGCTACTTGCCGAAAGAAAATGCACTGTTTTGAGCTGAATTATAAGGCTTGCCACTCTAGATACAAGAGAACAGATGGCTTTCTCCCTTCCCAGAATATACGTCAAAGTATACATCCTACATACACGGGTCAGGTCACCTTCCATTGAATTGCCCTGCGCTAGTTGTAACCGTACTGAAAACATGTATATTTTAACTATTTACCGCTAATTTTGTTTCCCAATTGTTTTTACATAAAAAAATTAAATGTTATAAAGCTTATCCTTCAAGGTTTATATGTCAGCTACCACTTTTTTTTTTTTGTAAGCAATTTATTTATAATGCCATTTTCAGACTTTTAGAACATAATTTTTTTTTCTTTTTCATTAAAAAAACTTACGAAAAATTACAATTATCATAAAACAAATTTTTGTATCTTAAAGTACACATCATGAACTTTAATTTAACCCCCTATAGAATGCCGATATCATTTTCCAATACTTTATTATTTACAATCAAAGTTAGAAAGTCAAAGTGGAAAAATGCATTTTTCGTAAATCGATCAACATTGAGGGTCCGATTTTCGTAAAATAGATTTTTGTAATTTTTTTGACGAAAGACGTATTTTGGGTAATTCCTTTAAATGCAATATTCCGCTGTTTGTTTATTTTTTTTGCCTATTTTATTCGAGTAACGTTAAATATTATAAAATAATCGAAAATTCGTGCAATACTTAACTTCAAGCTTATGTAAGAAATGTTTGAAATATGAAAAAAAATATTTAAATACAAGCAATACTTCAAAAAATTGATCCATTACATTTACATTCTTGTAAATTATATTATTGATACATTGGATAATCTAGCATCTTCTATAAAAAAGTGTAAACTTAGCTGTCAACTATGCACCTCACTCACCTGTGGTTTCTTAGTCGGCAAGTCCCCTCTCAACTTAAGATCGGTGATCATCTTCCTAACCTTGAATCCCCGGCAGTGCGCCTGGAATAACACCAGTCCAGACTTCAGCTTCTGCAACCAACTCCTGCACTTATACCCCCTCCAATATTTCTGTATCTTCAACACAGCCTGCAACCGTTTCATGTATCTCTGCACCAGGTACATCCTGCAGTAGGACTGGATGGTAACAACTGCCCACTTCATCCTCAGGAAGCGTCTCCTTTCCAAGCAGGAGCGGAACCACCTTTGCAACGTGACGATGCCCGCCATGATCTGCTGGTGCAGCTTGCAGTCCAGCTTGTACTTCTCGGATTCTCGCATGAAGACCTTCGTGCTTCCCAACTGGTAGTTGTCACGGTTGAGGTTCAGCGTGGCCAGGAAGTCCCGGACGTCGCTCTGGGAACTAAGCAGGCCTTTCGGCAGCAGGATCCGGTACAGTTGTATAAACTCATCGTATGTTAGTCGGACGTTGAATCCGGCTTGTCGTATCCTGACTGTTTCTAGCATACCGGTGTACCGCAACTGTCTCTGTACCGTCTCTTCATTGAAGGTGTTCGGTATTTTGTTGCTGTTGGACTTGATGCATCGGATGAAGAATGGGTTGGCTTGGTTCAAGGTATCCATTAGAGAATGCAAGGACTGTTGAAATTGAGCAGTTACTGTCATGGGTTGTTTCCTTGCCTTCCCTAATTGTCCCTGGGCTTGAGCTGTAATGCCTGTCCTACCCGCAAGCGTCTTGACCGATTGTAGGTTCTTCAGGCCCTTCTTGCCCCTTTCCCTGGGTCTGAACGACTTGTTTTTCCTAGACGAAAAAGAAAACTATGTTATCAGATGTTAAAATGGTGTTGTGATTATGTTAAGTTAGTTGGTGAGAAGCATGCAAGTAGGTCATGCACAAGTAAAAAGGAAAGATTATACAAATAGTTTTATTATTGAATGATGATTTACAACGAAGTTAGAAAAAGTTAACTGCTTGTTTATTTTATTAAACTGATTTAGCATGTTTTTAGTTGCAGATAAAAGTCTCTGAACAACGCTATGAGTTGTATAGCCACCACCTCACTTCTTTCTGAGAGCTGATTTTAGAAAATGGAACGATGAGCACCACGATAGTACATATATAGTGGCTCTGTATCTCCATTGGTACAGGCTGTGAGAAAACCAACTATGAGATTTAAGTTGGTCATCGATTTGGTTCTATAGCTTACTACCGTCATTGTTTTACAGTAGAACAATGCAAAACTTAAATTGTTATGAAATCTATGTGATAAAGGAAAATGTGTAGATTAAGGACTTTCTAAACCAGATATAATAGAATGTTCTTAAATAATTTCATTAATAGAAACTTTTCGACTTTTCTTAATGAAATAAGCTTTAAATTTTGTAAATGTAGTTAATTAACATATATCCCATAGATCGTTTTCACCTTGTTTCAATAGGTAATAAATAATAAATCAGAGTCCCTCAAGGTTCTGTATTGACACCGACACTTTTTCTTATTTATGTAAATGATATACCCAATATTATCCCCAACCCTGGTTTTGCCCTATTTGCTGATGAGAGAATATAATTTTTTCACTTCATAAAGTAAATATTGACATGAAAGCTGAAATAAATAATGCACTGTGCAAAGTTCCTAAGAATTTGTTTGCATAATAAATTCACTCAAGGTCATATTAACTTTCTTTGCGAAGACATTTGATGAAGTCAATCACAATATTCTGTTAGGAAAACTGGAATCAAGTAAAAAAAAACAACAAAATTGTATCTTATCAATCATTCCAAATGTCAAACTTGAGAGCAGTAGTTCATATACTTATTAACACTTCAGGTGTAACACAGGGCTCAGTACTGGACCCAGTGCTTATTATATTAACTCTGTAACTGATTATTTAGATATAGAATTCCTCGTGATAAGATGTAACTGCGATGTTGATCCTCTAGATGATATTAAAATCATTTCCGAATTTCATGAGGACAATAACCTCACTCTAGAAAAATCCAAATGTGAACTTGTATCCTATAGTAGACAGATGTATCATTTGATCAGAGTATATACTGTTAATGGAATTCAAATTGATATGGTGGCCGACGTTAAAGACCTGGGTATAGTTTTTATCAAAAACTTCATCTAATATGAACATACAGTTATCAGCTGAGTATTATAAAAAGCTTGGTTTCATTGGTAGAGTTAGTCAAGATTTTAGGCATGATATTCGATAATTCCATAATAGTTTAAGATTTGTGGACAATCTAAATTTGAATACTGTTGTATAATTTTGAACCCTAGAATGCTGAAATGTTGGGAAAAATCTTCAACTTCATGATACTTAAAAATGCAAAGGATATACAATTTTTCAATAATGTATGAACACCAAAGAACTGAATTTAATAAAACTCTCTAAAGCAACGTGAAAATATTCAAATTATGTTAATTTATTTTTATATCTGATTTACTAATTGCCACAAATATTAACATACCTGACATTCAATTGAGAATTAGGGATAGTATCTATTAGTCATTTGATTAAAACTTGTCCATTGAAAACTGTTAATGATGTTCCTAAGAAGTTACATTACAGATATTTTTAAAAGCAATAAAAAGAGCCAAAAAAATAATTTCGTAATCGTATACAATAACCTAAACAAATGATGTATTAAAACTATTAATAATCCCTGTATTACTTATTTGTTTCGTAAATCCTCAAATAGCTCGACTTGAAATTTATTCAAAACATTTTTAATAAAAAAATAGTTGCTCTCATCATTGCTATTAGAAACATTCATCATCCATTGTGGTAATTAAATCATCTGTTGCATCACTAGTTTTATTTGTCGCATACATCTTCATAAATATATTCCACAATTTCCTCTAATCGAGTCCTCAATGTGTCCCAGCAGGCTGCAACCACTGTAAATAACCTGGAGGGGGCTGGACCCTTCAGTATAACGCCTCTGAACTAGTTTCCACAAATAGTTCAACACTGCACTTGAATAATAACACATGAGGTGCATTTCGTGAACCATCTTTGGCATCACGCGGGAGATGACTAAAACTCAAATCATCTGCCGATGATGCTAACGTGGCTGGCGAAGTTGGGTGCAGTGGTGAAGTGTCTTGATGTTTGTGGAAATTACCTGTGAGGCATTGTGAATAAGTCAAGTTTGGCACACAAGAATTGAGAAAAATATGTCTACCGAGGTTTTGGTCTTAAATAAAAAGTTCTTCGCAATTTTGTTAACAAAAATCACGAAGTTTACGATTTTTCTTACACCTATATCTCGATAAGGGAGCAACATTCGTTTTTTTTTAATGTTCTTTGACATTTTCTTTCAGACACTGCAATATAACTAAAAATTTACAAAAAAATTCACTCCCTCTTAAGTTAACAGTACTTTTCACAGCACCACAGCTTAGGCCTTCGAAGAGCTCTTGAAACAATTGATCATCAGTTGTTAATAAAAAACTGCACTAAATAGAATCTGAAGGAGTAGTCTTAGATTGGTTTAGATCGTATTTATGTGCAAGAAAAAAAAACAAGGTTTAATCATGTGTCTTCGGAAAACTATGAAGTAATAAATAGAGTTCCACAAGGATCTGTGTTGGGTCCTATATTGTTCATTATATTTATTAATGACGTTACATTAAAACAGCATAACCCTGATATTAACATACAGATGTTCACAAAAAATGATACAGTCATTTATTAATGGGTGAAAGTATATCAAATATAACAGATGAATTATATAACACTTTAAAAACTATACACAGGTGGTTAATATCGAATTCACTGGCATTAAATGTAAACAAAACAAAATGTAGGATGTTAAGTAAAATGCAATTTTTTATTTTTTTGTTCTGATTTTTAAAATTGTGAAAAGCTTAGCTCCAACACATCTTTTAGGTAAGTGTGTTTTTGTTGAAAACACATTAACTGACTATAGTAGAAATTATATTTTCTCATAGGGTTTGCAGCTTTATAATGAACTGCCCGTTTCAATAAAAAATAGTAGTAGTCTATCTAGCTTTAAGAGAGAATAACAACCATACAGATACCGCTCCCTAAAATCAAATCACCACAAAACGTGGATGATTACAGAAGAATAACACTCAGCAGTGTAGGGTATAAATACTACGCACAATTCCTCCTCAGAGAAATGGAAAAATACATCGGCGAACTACCAGATTATCAAACGGCATTTATCAAGGGTAGATCGACAGACAACCATGCAGCTGGTCCGGCGGTATATAAAAGCACTGGGGGTTTGTTCTGGCACACGGTGGGATGATCGGTGGGCGATCGGGCTGCGTGGTGGAACAAATCTCCCTGCACCGGAATTGGCAGCAATGCCCACCTTACGCTGGCAAATCAATCAATCAATCAATCAAGGTAGTTATATCACGAGAGGTGCGACATCTGTTAGCGAGTTGATAAACTTGAGAATCGAGAGACAGGGTCAGAGAGAGTTGAGAAAGATTTGGCAACACCACATATAATTTCTGACGCCATCACTAATATCAATATATTTTTACCTCTTCTAATAAATTAATGGAAACATATATTATTATACATACAATACAGTATCTGAGTGTGCTGTTCAAGTGTTTTATTGTTTGTAAAAACTGCTTCAGAGACGCTATTCACTAAGTACTATCTGGTAGACTAATTTTCTATATTATGGTGCACTAGATCCGATTCCTTTTCATAATGGTTACAGCCTGTCGGAGCGAATCGTAAAACCACTTCCTAAATGTGCTTAAAAAAACTCCTCCACCTAAGTTAAAACCGACCACCACCACTACCATCCCATTCCCCGGTTATTTTCCTAAGCCACATTATTTTAAATCTAAACCAACATACATTACTATCTGATTTGCCCTCTGCATGGCCCTAGCCTCGTCGGGGGCGAGTCTTTCAAGGGCGGCTGACGTCCCGGGACTGCCACCCGTCGATTCCTTTCTTCGGCGGTCCTCCTCCGAGTTCTTACTACTGCTACCGCTACTCCTATTTCGTTGGTAAAATTGCGGCCAAGAGAGCCTGTTATGGTTGTTGTTATTGCTAGCGGATTCGTTGTCGTTGTTTCGGCCCGTTCGGTTAAACGATACGGTATTTCGTTGTTTGCTAGGTTGCAGAAATTAAAACAAAATTTAATAGGCTACGGGCTCTTGGCAAATTTTTAAAAATCATCTGATCATCTGGCAAACGTTACTAATTTTGTAAAAAAGGTGACGTCTACAGGCATGACGTCGCTGCGCTGTGAATTGACAGCGCTTTAAAGTGGGAAGAAGAAAGGAGCACCACTATATCACGTCACCATGTCTCTTTGGGTCAGTTTATGTTATTCGTTTGAGTCAGAAGAAGATATGATCACATGACACAGTACATTTGTTTTTTTAACTACTTACCGATTTTAAAGCATTGGTAATTGATAACGCAGTGACATGGATTTCCTGGACAATGGGTACGTTTAGGGAATACCATTAAGAATAATAGAGAGCTTTTAGACCACTTAAATTTGCTAATACGTTAAATGTAAAACGTTATACTTAACATGCCCACGTTTTGACACGTGAGTTTTGGAAACCATCTTTCTTCGCGTTAGTGATGTACCTATATCACGTAAATATATATAACTTCACACTTCTTGTTTACTTTGAAAGATTTGGTATTATTTGTTAATTTGTTTGAAGTTTGTGTTATTATAGCAGGACTGGACAACTACGAATATTTCTTTTCAAATATCGTAACCCTACTTCACATTTAAATTCCTAATGTAATACAAACAACTTTTCCTTATGGTACATTTCCATATTTTGATAAATAAGGGCATTCCAGGTCATTTTAAAATTTCTAATGGCATTTTGGAGATGTGAGAGTTGTCACATGACAAATATTTTTGTCAATTTTGTGGTTATTAATCATGAAACCCGTTTAAAAAAACAATTGAATAAAAAAGTTTTCCACATGATGCAGATTTTTTAGCAGACACTGTAGATATAATAACAAACAAATATGAAAAAGTCAGGTTGCGTATACACCCCGTGATAAAAATAGCAACGTTGCCAAGGACTTATTTTCATGCATTAATTTTATTAGATATTTACGCACGAACACAATTAAAAATATATAAATATAGAGCCGGGAGTTTATATATTTTATATATCAAGATATTCATAATTTAATGTATAAATAGATGTGAATGTTCTCTACCGGGAAATGCTGAAAAACATTAAATGTTATTAAGTAAGTGTATCTCATTCTAACGCAAATAATGTAAAACTTTATTGGTTAATAACGTATTCGGTTATTGTTGAATGACTGGGCATGAGTAGTATAACGGATAACGTATAACGTAAAATTAAGTGGTTTAAAATCTCCCTAACCACCCAACCTGATTACCTAATGATAGTAATCTGCTAGTAGTTCTCTAACCGGTGTCGAGCAACTTGGTAATTGTCACTACAATCGACGTCACAGAAAATCTTTATGATTATTTATTAATAAATAATCACTTAATATTAATATTTCTTTATTCTGTAGTTTTGAAAAAGCAAGCACAATAGATTACTGGAGGAGACAAATACCAAAGAATGAAAGATAGTGAGGTTAAGTTTCACCGCTGACTAAACTCAGTGTGAAATTTTTCCGCTGAGTAAAAGATCCATTAGCTCATTATCAGAGTTGTCGTTTAGGGAACCGCTGCTTGAAAAGCTGCCAACAGTTGCATCCCGAAACGTACCCAATATGACACCTATATAGTGAGAAATATGATCAGATCATATGCCAAAAATGCCACCAGCCCGTAGACTATAAAATACTCTACATGTTAACCAACCTCACTTAGCAAAAACTACTGGATACTCAATGTTTTCATTATTATTATTATTGTTTACTACATTTAAAATATTAATTAACTGTTTACATTTTATTCACACTCAAAGAACATATTGGTTAAGTATTTCTTAATCTTAGGACATGCAAAAAATTAACACAGAACATTTTCATGCTCAGAACGATGAGATGATGAAATAAAAATATCAATCCGAACCAAGGTATGAAAAGGTAAAGGTAAAGACAAATCTAACAGAAAACTTTTAGTCCATAAATTTTCAATCAATAAAAAAAGGTTCATTTTATTTATGATTATTCGCCTGATAAAGACAGAGAGACATGCATGCTGGCCAACTTGCAAAATATTAGATGATATTAAAAATGTACAATTTGCATCGTTGAAAAAACTAGGACTCGTAGATTGTTGGTGTATAAAATATTTAGTGTTGCTTTTTGTATTTTAAGGTTATGTTTATGTTTATATCCAGGATCGTTTTTTTCAAGAGAAAATATACGAAGTTAAATAAGCCACCTAGTCCATCCTTTTTTACTTGTTAAAAATCTTATTTTGTTGGCTTCTGTTTCAAATGGGTTTGCACAGAGAAAAGGAACTAAACGTAGATATTCTAAGGTGGTCTGTCCTTTCTAGCCGATTTATTGCTACATACTGTTCCAATTTTTCCTTAGAAAGAGATTGGGTAGGTTTGTCGCGGTTCATTAACTCCTCAATTACTTCACTAAATTGATATAACAAAATCAGTGAAATTTTTGTCTTTCTTCAGCCATTATTTACCTGTGAAATAATAAATTTTGCTGTCATGCCTCATGTGTTAACACCGTCCAAGAAATTGGTGGTGGTAACTTTCAATGAAAGTGTTCCCTTTTTTTGTCGTTGTTTATGGGTGAAGAAATAAATTTTGCCTATTTTCATTTCCTTAGAAATTTTACAATGTCGTTCATTGCCTTAGATATTTTGTCGATGTGTTAAAAGTTTACTGAAAGCTAACACATCTGTACTTCTCTCCAAATTTTACAACGGAATTAGCCGTTTTTGTTGTTAATTAATTTCAACATTTGGCTTGAACATATAAAGTATTACTTTTTATTTAAAAAAACTACTATAATTTAGATAATTATCTCTTCACAAATTGTTTGATTAAAAATATTAAGGAAGAAAAGGGAAAACAGAAACACTCAATGGTTCACAACGTTAGGTATTTACAGGAGTATTTACCATTTCAATATTAATTATAGTCAACAATAATAATAAACAAAAGTCGAAAAGAATGAAAAATTACATCTACTATACGTTATTAAGGGAACAAGTAAATCTAAGGTGGTAGAGGAAATGGTTGTATTTTATTTGCTTCCTATTTTTGCTGATAATTTTATTTATAATTAGGTATCTGTGATGTACATATGTACCTATTTTTAATATTTAATAAATCATAAAAAAAAATTATATTCGATTAGACCTAATTCACGCAAAAAACGGCTAATTGTGACACGTAAAATCTCTCAGAATATATTTTTAACAGATTTTAAGAGAGCTGCATGTATGTTCTTTTATGTCTTTGTGTCAAAACTAGCAAAATGGAACATATATGGAATGTCCGTCCATCTGTGTGTCATAGACATATTCCTCAAAGACCATTTAATATAGAAAGTTGAAATTTGGCACAGCTGTGGCCTAATTATATATTTGAAGTATAAAAAGTAGAATTTGGTGGGAGGTTGGCTTAGTTCCAGGGGAGATAAGAAAATGGGAAGTAAACCAATTTTTTTCATCGTGTGGAGTGTCAAAAATATAATGTTTTTTCAATTATATTTTTAACACTTCAGAAGAAACGCTTAAAAATCGCTGCCTCCCCTTCCCCCCACTCCAAAATTATCTGAAAGAAAGATCTGAATGAATGAATTTGTGTCATTTGTCGAAAAAACAACCTCTAACTGATCCCTTGACGTTAAAATTATACTTAATCACAGAAGTTGCTAATTGAAAATCCTATAACAAATTGCGAAAGCAAATTTTTTTTTTAAACTTTGCAATTTTTTTTATATAAACATGAGAGTAACGCGGATGCATTTTTTTTTGGGTACCATTATTGTGTTTGTCTCGAAGTTATGGAAAATATTTTTCCCTCTAGTACAGTTCCACAAACCGCCCTCAGAACGTCGACAGCATAAGAAAACGTGGGCTTTTGACATTTCAGTTTTACACATTATATTTAGAATTCAAACCTATTTATTTTTTTCTTATTTTGCTTTAGTTTTTGACATTTGTAATTTCAGTCACTTCAAAGTTTCAGTGAAAGTTAACACACCCAAAATTGCTACAAAATGGTAAATTTTCCTTTACTTTTATACAAATTGTATGAGTGGTCGTACGAAGTTAATAGACCTAATCTGTCAGAACACTGCTTTCTGGTGCTCATTTAGCTGTGAGATTTTGACACCAACTAAAGCGACTTTGTACTTTCAAATATAATACCAACATTGTCATCTGGATATTTTTTAAAATTACACAACAGGTAGTACCTTTCTGTCCTAGTTTTTCTTTACAATGGATGGTACAATTCTAATTAAATGAAATTTAAAAGTATTTCTACCCTAACCTGTCTTTACCAGGCAAATAATAAATAGGGTGCTTCCGATTATGTGTTACTAGCTCTATTAGCTTTCCTTATTAAAATATTAGGCATGTTATGGTTCTTAATGCGGAAGCACCCCATTGTGGATAACCCTCGCAACTGATGGAAGAACGGGAACAAAATGGGCATGAAACTATGGGGAAAACGTCAACCGTTGAAACTTACGCGATTCTGTTAATCGTGAGATTCACAGCAGAAACTGTCACGAGATGGCTACAGAATTACAGATTTATGTATAAAAATAATACAGTATTGTATTACACACAAAAAATCACATAACATAATTGACGGTTAGTCAGTCTCAAAAATTGTTATGGCCCAAAATAAAACTGGATGTGGAGTGAAATATCTGCAGATAATATTTCGTAGATAAAACAAACGAAAGATAACAAAAATTATTGTAAAAAATTCAAAAGTTTGTACAGTATTCAAAAACTTTTTGTCAAATCTGCCTGAAAAATGCAAATAAATCGTGAAAGAATGTTGTGTATTTTATTGAGCATTTTCATAATGCAAATCCAATACTATAAGCAAAAATAAATAAATCAAAATGTAGGTAGTTTATTAGGAATTCACGTTAAAACAGGGTTACATCCTGTGTCACAATTCAGGGGCGGTAAGTAGACAAGGTGACACCTGAGATCATCCCCACCACTCTGCCTTATCACGCTTTTCTACGGGTTTGTACTATCATTGGTAGTTGTTTATAGGTACATTCACCGATTCGTATTTTCTACGAGCCTGTACCTTTAGGGGTAGTGCTTTTTACAGGTGTGTACTTTACGATTACAGATTTTTATGTATCTCTTTTCTACGAGCCTGTACTTCCTGTATTTTATTGGTTCATTTTTTTCTATGGACCTGTACTTATAGATTTAACAATTACAGGGTGCTACATTAAAACAGGTTTATACTTTATTAGTGGAGATTTTTTTGATGTGCATGTACTTTTAATGATACTACTTTACTACAGGTCCAATTTCACAGGCATATACTTTTACTGGTAGTTTTACAGATACTATTATTTACAGTTCTATACTCTTACTGGTATAGATTTCTTACACTTTTAGTGTTACTGCTTTCTACAGGCCGATACTTTTACTGGTACTGTTTCTAAAGGTTTGCACTTGTCTGTAACTGGTACGGACTTTTTCGGGCTTGTACGTTTACTGCTACTGTGTTTCTACAGGCATGTACTATCAAAATCACTACTTTTTGTAGGTTTGTATTTTTATTGGTAAAAGAGACGTGCAGTGGTGGGGATGGTCACAGGGGGGGGGGGTCCTGATCTACTTTGGTAGCTATAACCACCATTCTAAATAGCTGGAAAAATTGACCATTTGCTTTTTCAATGTCTCAAAAGGTGTTAGTACAGCAACAATAACCCCAAGTTTGCAATATAAAGATATACAGGGTGTGATTAGTTTCATGTCATTAAAAAAAACTGGTGGTAGGGAACGACAAGACAAACAAAAAAACCTTATATAACATGGGATCTAAAGCTCATAGTTTTGGAGAAAAAAAAATAAACAAAAATTTCGCAAATTTTCAATAAAATCTTTTGAGAACTGCTGGAATATTGAGGTAGGTTTAGATCGTCGCGCGTGTCTTCGCCTATGATACTCAATATTTGTGTAGATAGCTATAAAATGTCAGCGGTCTTTAGCGGTGCGGTAAATAAGATGAAAGACGTCGACGTTTTCTGAGTGTTTAGTAGATCTGATCTGAAGAAAACTATACTCTGACTCTCTCTTGTGCAATATTTTAGTTTCTGTGGGTGTTTCGTCATGTACACACGTCCAACCCGCCGTTCGTTGTTTTTGTTATTTTTGAATTTCGGGTCACTAGGTGTATTTATAGTGAAGATTTATTTTATAGACTTTACCGTTCAAGTCGTTAAATTCTTGATTACATACAGACACAACTTACTTGTTCGTTCTTTTTGTATTCCGTTTTGAATTTTGGACCAAGTTTTTCTTTTATTTTTCTTTATTGACAACGTTAGTTGATAGTTTATTGTTTAGTGTTGAACGGAGTACGTATGTCCTTAATGAGCAAAATGCATAATTTTTTTAAACATCACAGATGAATAGACCACTAAAAAACATTATTTTTCCAGTATTTTATTTTTGTTTTATGTTCTAATTAAATGTTAAAAAAATTATTTACTGCAGCTGTCAATTTAACTGCGTTTAAATGGAGAAGTTTCCGCGCTACTTGTGTGTGACGTCATAGGGCACATCGCACCGACGGAAAACGTATTGTGATTGCGAATGTGTACACATTATTTATGTTGTGTTATGGAAAATACAAAGAAAAGTAGCTATAAATATTGTATTGTGACCAAATGTACAAATACTACAATAAAAACTCCAGAAAAGTTATTTTTTAATGTGCCTAGACGAGATAAAGTTAGGAAGAAATGGTGCAGAGCTATGAGACGAGACGACCGAAATGCAGAATTATCGTCATCCTCAAGATTATGCCAGGATTATTTTGATGTAAATTTACTTATTAAAACTAACTATTTTATAATAATATTATGAAAATATGTCCTAACCCTAATATTATTGTGATAGTTTGTTTACATATCATGGTGAATTTGGTCACTTTCCTATTTATAGGAATACAAAAGTTTACTAACTTCTGTTAATAGGAACCTTGAATTAAAATGTACAAATGTATAAGAACGGTGGGAATAATAGGTTTGTTCATTTGTGTTGATTTAAAGCAGCTTCAAGCAGTTAAATAAAGATAGTGCTATCACAAGTAACGTGAGTGTGAGAGAGATAACGTGCTTCAAAGTTGCTATAAATCAACACAAATGAACAAACTGATTGTAACTTCTCGACATTCTACATATTATCCGGTTATATATTAATATATTTATATATACCTATGTATGTCAACAGTTATTTTTACTATTAATGTACCTACCTACCTAAAAGTACGTACTTAGTAAGTGACGGGAGGTATTTATTATATAAAAAAGTAAAGCATTCTAAGATGAAAAATATTAATTAATATAGCATTACAACATTGCCTTGTTTACCTATTTTGAGGTTAGGTACATAAATAATTTGTTATATTTAACTACAGTAAAAGGATAAAAATGGGCACAATTGAATTAATGTTTAGAATAATGAATGACACATACCTTGTTGCTTTAGTACCTCCAATTTCTGCACTAATAAAATCAGTATTAGTAGCAAAAAAGTTTGTCATCATAAACACATCAACAACAGGCAAATTGTCACTCTGGCCCCGTAAAAACCCACTGTCCGTCATTTTTACCACTTAATAATTAAAATAAATAAATAAATGAATGATTTCTTTTATGAACATATCAATACACATTTACAAAACACAACAATTTACGATTTAACCCCTTGGCAGATAGACGACCATTAGACATTATGCCGAATGACGTCAGACCAATAGCGTGGTGTTTTCAGTCACGTGGATATGTTCCCATAAAATTTTGAATTTCAAAGTCGTTTATTTAGGCTACACATTTTTTTAAAACCTTTTCTTCATTACTTTCTCAACTTATATAACATATATAACGAAAAAATAATAAATTATTGCATTTCTAAAATTCATGCATGTTGCTCATTCGACGTACCGAACTGTGTACCTATTGATGAAGATGCAGATTTCGAATAATTACTTAGGTGGTAAGATTTTAACCCAGGACACTCATTTATGTTACAAACGTTAATAAATCACATTTGAATATTCTAAATTATAAACATTAATCCACTATTTTGTTCCAAATTAAAAGACACACATGTAAAGAAATACTCTGTTTAAACTTCTACGGCCATTATTTGCTTGCAGTTGTGCAGGAAAAGATAACGAATTATTTACCTCTTTATGATTGCCTCAGTTCGGTTGAGGCGGTCCATCAAAGGGGGTCGATGATCCAAGGCCTTTGCACTTTTTTATGACAATTTGAAAGTTGTATAATTGGGAACTACAAGTTCACTGACCAAGAAAAGCAGTGGTTCTCAATTATTTTCTACATTAATATTAAAAAAAATACATTAAAAAGGTTGACCTAGGTCAGTTTTTCCCTAGATGAAAAAGTCATAAAGGTTTTTTGTTTGTCTAGTCGGTCCCCATTACCAATTTTTTTAATGACATGAAACTGATTACACCCTGTATATGTTTATTTTATTTACTCTTTCAGGAACCGATGAACGAGCCGATGAATCTGGCTCAAATGATAATGGAGCATTAATAGAAAGTAATTTACCAACATGAAAGTTTAAGATGTCTCTATATTAAATATATCATCATATTTAAATAATTAATAAGCAGAATTTAGTATTTGAAATTTGAAATAATAAAGGATTTATTAAATTCTTATTTTACATATTGTGTTGATGTGATACTACTTATAGTCGAGTCGCTGTATCGAAATTTATAAAAAACTCAGAAAATGTTCAATACTTTAACGATTTTTTTGAAACTTTGGAGATATCTTCTTGGGTCCATAACTCGAAAAGTTAAGAGTTTTTTTTGTCAGTCGAAGCTCCGACATTGTTAAATAAACAAATTAAGTTAACAATTGAATAACTTCCTGAATAAATTCAAAATGGCTGAATTTTTTTAGGGAGGTTTTGGGGGTCGCTAATTACGAATTGATATTAAAGATATTTCCAAAGTTTCAAAAATATCGGTAAAGTATTAAAAAATTTTTGGGTTCTTTAAAAATTTCGATACAGCGACTCGACTATTAACCCATAAGGAAGATTCAGCTTCTCCATTGACATTTTAAATTGGTATGAGGTAAAAACTACGAATATATAACAAATAAATTGTTGCTGACTCGACATATATGCTGTGACACCGCTACCCATTTTTGGCGGCAAATATTTCATTTGAATTTATATTTTTAAAATGACATACCGTAAACAGAAAGTATTTGCTGTTATGTGATATTAATCTTTACAATCAAGACTAATCAAGAGCACTGAATGTCCTTGTGTAAAAGAGAGGGCAGCTCCATCTACATGTAATAGGTGATACTATCACAGATATTTCATCCACTCCAAATAATCAAATCAACCCCCTCAAAACTAGAAACCAAAAATAACCTACATACCTTATAAGATTTTCGTTGGGCACATGATTCCTCGAGTACCTCTGCTGAATATTATTTTTATTGCCATCGACCCTGCCTTGCCTGTGCTTCCTGCCCGCCTCGTGAAATGCGAAGTACGCCCTGAAAAAAGCCCTAACGATCGCCCACCTAAACACAGCCACTGGGTCGGCCCCCACTAATTCGCGCACAAACGCCATTGAACTATTTTTTAACACTCCGACAATATCCTGACGCATCAGATCTAGGTTCTTCTCCCGCATGTCGGTCACCTGGTACTTCACTTTGCCGGCGTAGTGGACCACGATGAAGGCGGCCTCCTTCTTCTGGGGCTTCTGGTAGAACTTGTTGTCTTTGTGGACAGAGTTGAATTTCTGGAGTAGGGTCTCGTTCGTCGCTCCAGGAAAACTGAGCAAATAAATATCAAATTCAGTTTTCTTTAATATAGTAACAGAAGTAGAGAGGTAATAAGTATAATAAATTCTTTGAAAAACATGAACTCCACTGATATATATATGATATGATACAATCATTGATGCCCGGAAATTATCAAGTGCAATATAATGACTTTTAGATATATTTAGAGAGAAAGTTATAGTTTGATTAGAACATAAAACTGTCAATATCAATACAGATTTTAGTAGTAGCACCTTAGATATCTAGTGGACCATAGGCCAGATATAATTTCCAATCATCCACGCTCATATGCAGTTTACAAAATCTTGAGGTGCTGAATGGCTTACATACATGAGTGTAGAAGTGGGCTCAAAATTGAGCCCTGAGGAATGCCCGAACGAATTTCACCCAATTTAATACCTGCCACTTGTACATTTCCAGATAAAAATCGTTAAAATAATAATTGCTTAAATCTGGTGATTCACTTAAGGTTAAAAATTTCAGACCAATTGTCTTCCTTCCTATTTCAGCAAAGCTTATTTGTAAATTCCCGATTTGGATTCAAGAAAAACCAGAGCACATTGATGTAATGCCAGAATTGACAAATTATTAATAATATATTAGAAAATAGAGCCTTTACTCTGTCAATATTGTCACACAAAATACTTTTAGATACAGTTTCAGAGGATTGCATCTTGACTTAATAACATCATATTTGCCAAACAGAAAACAAGAAGTAAAACATGGAATTCCGCAAAGTAGCGTCCTTGGACACTTTAGTTTTTAATTTATATCAACGACTTTGCAAAATTAAATAATCTCTTTAATATTCTGTATGCCGACACCAGTCATGAAATTGGATAATGACAGTAACTAGAACAGTAAAAATAAATAATGTACAGATAAAATGATCTCACCAAGAAGAACTTAAATAGCAACGGAAATGGAGTGGACCACTGAATATAGACACACTATATGTTAGGACTTGGACTTTTTAATAAGCTGCCTATTTCATCAAGGAAGATACCCATAATTTAATTTAAAACTTTATTAAAAAACGTTGTTACAAACAAGATCCTTCGTTTCGTTTATTTGAAATTTCTTGCACGCGGCCTATAGAAAAAATTGAATTGTTCGTGCATTTATAACTTTGATAATAATTGACTTTAATATAAGTCAATTATTTTTTATGGGTCTGTGAATAGTTAAAAGTGCAAAAAATCAAGAGGTAATTATATTATATTGTTATTTTTATATACTAATAGATATCAGTACCCATCAAAAATGGAAATACAAAAGAGTATTTTGAATCCCCTTTAAAACCCATTTTGATTTTTCTTATTGGCATGTTTGGTTTTCGAGCAATTCAATTTTTTCTATAGGCCGCGCGTAAAAAATTTCAACTAAACGAAAATTCGTGCGCATTAAAAATACAAATTTTGCAATTTTTTTCAATATCGAATTTCTCGAAAACCATGGCATATACAAGAAAATTACAAGAGGACTCTTTTAGGCAATTAGTCAAGCTTTCTTTCTTATCATGAGCAATTTTTTTACATCTTCAACGGTCAACGAGTTATCAATAAAATAAGGCTTCTTTCACCGAAGGGGTGGTTTTTTGGGGGGGTTGCGCAGTACCCCCATAAGTGATTTTTGTGGTTTTGTGATGTATAATCTCTCCACTAACAGTTACTGAAGGAAAATCTCAGATAACATTTTTTTGTTATGGAAATCTTTATAATTATTGGACTAGATCTTTAGATTATAAAAAAAAATAATGAAAAACAAGTGCCTCGGAACATTTATCAACCAAATAACGCCAACAGTGATTGCAAACACCAGCTCTTATCAACTAGTGAAGTAGGTTGCTTGATTATTTCTTATATTTGTTATATTGACAGTGGCCTATCAAGAAAAAAAAACGAAAGTTATCTATAACGCAACTACCCAATTAATAAATACTTCTAATTACTGCCTTATGAAACATTTAAAATATATATCATCTGTGACATATGTTTATCTGATCATGAAAATATTAGCTGTGATATGTAATATATATGTATTAATTAAATACCTTGTTTAACAAACAAAATTCATTATTTGTAATATCCTTTATCTAAGATTAGCACTGATATGGTGGCATGCTGATGCCTATTACCTAAGTCACATTAAACAGTTTTTAAATATGTGTATCATTAGTCACTGCTAAAATTTTATAATTCTATAGACAATTAGACTAGACATGAGTTACCAACGTATTTTCTAGGTGACTAATGAAACTATAGAAAAATCAGGGTTTTCAACTCAATGAAAAATTGAGAATAATAAATATGACGACAGATAATTCTAGCTTAGACATTTATTGGAAATATAGTACAGGCAAATTAACAATCTAGGGTAACAAAAATTAATAAAAGGATCATCTCTGGGATTTAAGTAGGTAATAACCTGGAGAATGAGATAATGCATTCTTTGCACTTCCAAGTTCCGGGAAAATTCAAAAAAATTTGGAAAAACTTTTTGATTTTCGGTTTTTTTGTTCGAGCGGCCAAAATAATGAAAATAGAGAAAGAAGTTTCCAACAAAAGTTGTAGCTCGTCTTTTTCTCTACAAAACAGGTTTTTACAAGTTTTTATCTTACTTAAGTCGTTTAGAAGATAAGTCGAGTTTTCCACTCATAGTTTTAAGCCACTTCGAAATGCGCGAAACATGAGAATTCTCCAGGAGTTTCGTACGACCGGGCTCATCGATCGATAATTCTTACTATTCAGAGCCCCTAAAAACATGAAAATAACATAAAATGTAGAGAAAAGTCTCAGCTTTAATGTGGAACTAATCACAAAATTCATAAAAAAATTTATCAAAGAGAGAAAGTGTCAGAAGATGGCTTAGTGAACTTTGTACAGTTGATTCACAGATTTATTCATATCTTTGCCGGGAGTCGTTAGAATGATAATTCATTTTGTTTATATATTCTTATATAATGATGTATTAATCCAATTAACATTTTATTACAAAAGTAATTACTTTTGTTGGAAAAATAGGCCTTGCGATCAAAGTAGAGGGCATATTTCTCATCGATCAATCACCTCCAAATTTTGGAGTTCAATTCGCTATAACTTAAGTAATAATAATAGCACAGTCTTATTTTTTGGATTATAAGTACATTAAAACATATTCTTTCGAATAACTGTTGAGTTTTTTAAATGCACGCAGTACTTTTTGAATTTGTCTACATTATTCATACACGTTCAGAAAATGCACCATTATACAGTACAACATATACAACTTATTTGTTTCTTAACATTCTTCAATGAAATGTTCACAAAATATAGATTAAAGTACGTGGAATCGAATCCATGCAGTGAAAAAGCACCCATTGTTACGGGAGAAATAGACAGGATACATAAAACTCAAAGATGCGAATAAATCAACTATATAAAGTTTACTAAGCCATCTTCTAACACTTTTTTCTCTATGATAAAAATTTGTATGAATTTTGTGATTAGTTCCACATTAAAGCTGACACTTTTCTCTACATTTTACGTTGTTTTAATTTTTTTAGCGGTTCTGAATAGTAATAATTATCGATCGATATGTCCGGCCGTACGAAACTCCCAGATTCTCATTTTCCGCGAATTACGGAGCGGCTCAAAACTATAAGTGGAAAACTGGATTTATCTCCTAAATGGCTTAAGTAAGACAAAATTTTTTAAAGACCTATTTTGTAGAGAAAGAGACGAGCTACAAATTTTGTTGAAAACTTTTTTCTGTATTTTCATTATTTTAGCCGTTAGAGCAAAAAAACCGAAAATCAAAAAGATTTTCCAAATTTTTTTTATTTTCCCGGAACTTGGAAGTGCAAAGAATGCATCATTCTATTCTACAGGTTATTAACTACTTAAATCCCAGAGATGATTCTTTTATTAATTTTTACTAGGTTTTTACAACATTTTGCCTTCATTGCCTGTACTAATATCTCAATGAATAATACTGAAATTGAGAAGTGGTGTCTCTTATAATGGTTTAATAAACATCGATCTACAATGTGAGTCTGAAATGAGTAATGTATATTGAATAATAATATTATTAATAAAATTAATCAATTTACCTATACACCAAAGTGTATCAATTGTTATCAATTCAGTTTCATAAAAAAAAATATTTTTTTTTTTTAGTAACGATGATGTAAAAAAAAATGCTTCAAGAATCAAACAAAATTAATTTCATTCATAGACGGTAAAGTGAGGGGTACATGACTGCTGTCATAGTTTATTATAAGACTCAAAAATCATTTAGACCCCATTCTCAGAGGACCGTAACTTAGGAAGCCTTTCTGGACACATATTTATAGGCATTTCTCTTACTACTTTTATTTGCAAAAAACACCTCCTAAACTGGTAAGAGTTATTTTCCTAACACCTTGTATTCATCTACCTTCAAAATATTGGTATTCAATTAGAGAGTTTTTCTCTTAGATTATTGATTTGTTTGAATTAATTATTGTTAGTGTAGAATTTTATGACTTTATCTAGATATAAATAATACGCAGATAGTAATTTGATAAGATATGTTTCTATAAAAAACGCAACAATATTGAATAACAATGTTAACAATCAATATTAGTCACTTAGTTGGGTATTATTTACATTTCCATTTATAGTTTAATAGTTTTAAGAGTATTTTGTACAAAATCTAAATTGGTATTATTAGTTTTAGTTTTGTAATAGAGAAAAACGTGTTTAAATAACTGCATATGTAATTAAATTTATGCCACAAATTAAATAAAGGGAAGATGTACAAGGTGGACAAGCTAAGTGAGAGTTTTTGAGATTTTCAGGTTAACAACCAAAAGCTCCAAATGCAAAGGACCCCCCACTATTCTTATGAAAAATTAGCTCCGTATGGAATTGTCTAAATTTTTTATATGTTGTAGACAAGGCCGTAGCCAGGGGGGATCAAGAGGTCCAAACCCCTCCCGAAATTCTTACACGCTTATTTTTTTTGGGTAAAACTGTTATTATCTAGTAGAAGTAAAGATGTAAAACTATGCTCGCCTATGTTCCTGGTATTTCTACCTGTCTAAACTGAGAAGCATTCAGCTATATCCTACAATAACCAAGAGTAAAAAAGTCAAGTGAAAAAAATCCCCCTCCAAAAACTTTTTCTGGGTACAGCCTTGGTTGTAGGGTTTGAGATTTTTAATAATAAGCTCAAATAACGAACAATTTTTGAGATTTTGGCTCATCTACATTAAACAATTTTTACCTTTTTAGACATCCAAAAAGTTTTTACTCTGGTTTACATTTACTTCTGGGGAAAAGCGACTTCAGATACTCGAAATATTGCTTAAAATGGGGAATTTCAATCAGTCATTAAAAACATGTTATTGAAGAAAATTATTTTTCAACAAAGTAAAGGAACAAGCAGTATACAGGGTGTCCCAATAAAAACTCGGCTAGATATATTCTAAACGAATAAAGATATTTTAATTCTGCAAAAGCCAATTTGTAGAATAAAGAAAGCTTCATTTTTGAATATAATTGTTTTTTTAATATATTAGTATATAGATGGCGCTGTGCTCCAAAGAAATATTTCGATGGGAGAAACTTTGAAATGAGGTTATGTGAAAGAAAATGCATTTCTAAGCAGATCATGTTCTAAAAAAAAACCCATAAAACTAAACATTTTCGAGATATTTGAATTCAAAGGTTGGCATCTGCCAATATTGAATAATTGTAATCTCTTCAACATTTCAGTCCTTCAAGTGGGGCAATCTGTATTTAATTTACAAATTTTAGAAGAAAATATTTAAAGAATTTTTCTTTGTTTTTAGGTTAGATTATAATTAATAATATTTGACATCTAGTGAGTATAATAACCCTTATACCCTATAAATTAAATACAATTAAAGTTACCTTTGGAATAACAGTTTTGACATATCTCAATTTCAATCACATTTTGTTTATTGGTGTGTCAATAGAACTGTATTATTGTACCTAATTATTGTTTTCTTTGTGAATATTTATTAATAAATATGGTTTCTCATACAAATGAAGATAAATTAAACATGATTTTAATTTATGAGGAATGTCGTAAAAATGCTTCAAGAGCTGTAAGTTTATATGAAATACGTTTTCCTGACAGACCTTTACCAGATAAGAAAACTTTTGTAAGTTTGTTCTAATTTGAAAAATTATGGAGGTTTTAAGAAACCAAAAATAACAAGAAGAAAAAGAACTGCAACTGATGAAAATATTGCATTGGTATTACATCAAGTAGAAAATAACCCAAACATGTCAGTACGCAAGTTGACGGAAGAGAATCCTAGGCGGATGAGACATACCAGATCCCACAATCGCTTTGGAGTAAATGTTTGGTGTGGTATCGTTAATGGTTACATTGTTGGCCCATACCTCTACCATGAGAATTTAACAGGTGAAAAATATTTACAATTTTTGCAAAAAGATTTACAAGTACTATTAAGGAATTTGCCTGCTCAGTTGGATAATATGTGGTTTCATCAGGATAGAGCAGGCCCACATAATCATCACAACGTTGTTAATTATTTAAATCAAATATACCCAGGAAGATGGATTGGTACCAATGGAGTACTAAGATGACCCGCTCGATCTCCTGACATTACTCCATTAGACTTTTATTTATGGGGATTTTTAAAAAGTGAAGTATACAAAGAACCAATAGAAGACATGGCAGATCTTTGTAATAAAATGTATGCTAGTGTTGCCGCCATTAATCGGCATATATTATTAAAAGTTTGTAGATCTGAACTAATTAATAGGTTTACGATATGTGTTAATGAAAATGGCAATAATTTTGAACACCTATTAAAATAGTTATTTTAATTTCATTAGTTCGTAAAAACTGTTTTATGTTCGTAATTGTTTTTTTATTGCTTAAATGTTTGAATTATATGATAAATACTATTTTTAGTTCTTTTTTCCAAGGGTTACCTACTTCAAGTATATTTAATTCATAAGATATGAAAAATTCTTTAAATATTTTCTTCTAAAATTTGTAAATTAAATACAGATTGTCCCACTTAAAGGACTAAAATGTTGAAGAGATAACAATTATTCAATATTGGCAAATGCCAACATTTGGACTCAAATATCTCGAAAACGGTTAGTTTCATGGTATTTTTTTTTAAAGACATAATCTGCTTAGAAATGATTTTTTTTTTCTCATAAACCCCATTTCAAAGTTTCTCCCATCGAAATGTTTCTTTAGAGCACAGCGCCGTCTATATACTGACATATGAAAAAAAACAACTATATTCCAAAATGAAGCTCTCTTTATACTTTACAAATTGGCTTTTACAGAATTAAAATATCTCTATTCGTTTAGAACATATCCGGCCTGGGAGTTTTTATTGGGACACCCTGTATACGCAAGTAAATGAAATAGACAAAGGAAAAATAGAAACAATACAATAAAAAACAAAAGAATCTTTTAAGTAATAATAAGGTTTAACAATTAAATTATTATTTGGATCTCAATTGTGACGCAATAAATAAAAAATATACACTTGTAGCCATATTCTTGTAGCATAATTCATTTGAGTTGAATCTGATTGCACAGCTTTCAGATGCTAAAATGCTACTAAAGATCATAACAGGTGCTCTGAACTTTAGGTTGAAGCCAATATTTAGCTCAAGGAATTTTGAGCACGAGGTATTTTCAAGTACATGGTTACCCATAGGACTGTCTAAAGATTACTTGGAAGGACATTATGTTTGTTTTGTTGACATTAAGAGAAAGCAAGTTAGTCATATTATACTTATATCAAAGCGCATATAAATGTGTTATTTGGGAATAATCTCAAAGATACTTTTGCTGTCATAATGTACCTACTAGTATCATCAGTAAATAAGATAAACTTTCCTTTAGTATTCGTTTCAGTCACATCATTAATATACTTATACACTTAATATACAAAATTGGGCCAAGAACAAACCCTTGAGGTAGCCCTGGCTTATTAATTTGTTGAAGTAAGTTGAAATCTTAACTACTTGGCTACAGTTTGGCAAATCAGTTTAAGGTAATACCTCCGACACTACAGTGTCCAAGCTTCCGCAACAACAGTTTATGTTAAGCTCTTGATAAATCATAAAACATTGCCATAACAGACTCCCTACCGTTGATTTCAGTGTAAACCATCTTTAAAAATGAAGGCATAGCATCATACTTTTAGTGCTTTTACTTCCCTCGCATACCGAAGGGAACTATTGTATTCTAGAAAAAATCACCCTCCGAGATTTTTTCGGATTCTGACGTTTCAGAACACGTAGATTACGAAAATATAGGTTTTTCAATTCCGTCAGTCTGTCTGTCTGTCTCTCTGTTGGTGCATTTACTAAAAAACTACTTGACGGAGAGCAGTCAAACTTGGTAGGTAGTTGACGCTACTGTCAGCGAAGACATGGTAGAAATTTCACTGGAAAATATATAGGGTGGACCATCTAAACGGAATAAATAGTGAAAAAAAATTTTTTTTGCTCAAATTTAAAATTTCCACGTTTCATGACGCGCTAAACCTATTTCAGAAAAAAAAAATTGAACATTTTTTTCACCAACATTTTCGAAAAAATTTTTACCAAGATGAAAAAAATTTTTTTTTCCTCAAATTTTAAATTTCTACGTTTCATGACACGCTTAACCAATTTCAGGAAAAAAAAAATTGAAAATTTTTTTCACCAATATTTTTGAAAAAATTTTTACTACTAAAATGAAATAATTTTTTTTCTTTCTTCAAATTTAAAATGTCCACGTTTCATGGCATTCTAAGCCTGATTTCAAAAAAAAAAAAATTGATTTTTTTTTTACCATTTTTGAAAATTTGTTTACCACTAAGTAAATGGATTTTTTTTTATTTCTTCAAATTTCAAATTTCCACGTTTCATAGTGTGCTAAATCTATTTAAAAGAAAAATTAGAAATTTTTCTTACTATTTTTTAAAAATTTTACCACTAAGATACAATTTTTTTTCTTTGTTCAGATTTTAACTATCCACGTTTCCATGACATTCTAAAACTATTCAAACAAATTTAAAAATGTTTTTGAAGTATTTTTTTAAAAATTTGAAAATATTTTAAATCACTACTATAGAACAGATGAAAAAAATTTTTTTGCTCAAATTTAAAATTTCCACGTTTCATGATATTCCAAACCAATTTCGGAAAAAAAAATTTGCAACATTTTACCAGTTTGGAAAAAAATTTAACACTAGTATGCTCAAATTTAAATGACATTCTAAACCTAGGTATTTCAGAAAAAAAATTTTGAAAATTTTTTTCACCAACATTTTTCAAAAAGTTTTTACCACCAAAATAGATCGATTTTTTTTTTATTTGCTCAAATTTAAAATTTTCACGTTTCATAGCATTCTAAACCTATTTTAAAAAGTATGTAATTTTTAATTTTTAAACTTTTTTTAGCACTACTATAGAATAGAAGGAAACTTTTCTTTTTGCTCAAATTTAAAATTTCTACGTTTGACATTTTAAACCTATTTCAAAAGAAAAAAATTTGCAAATTATTTTACCAACATTTGAAAAATTTAAAAACAAATGAAATTTCTTAACCACACACTATACTTCCACTCCATTATGTGAATGTTGGATTGAAAATGTGACAGATGGCAATAATATCTGGCATATGCACCTATTATACTTTTATTGAAAAATGTACGGGGTGGTCATCCTAAGAAATAATTCAGTCATGGTGGACATTTGTAAAGGTATTTGCGCAAGCCTGCCATATGTGGCACCTGCTATTTAGTATTGAACTTTTTCTGTTGGATGAGCACTCTGTATATTTTCTTGACCAAAAGTTATCAGGTTTTCTTTGTAACAATAGCAATAACTATATTTCGATTATTATTCCCAATGTCATTTCGTAATTAAAAAATTTTTAGAGCGACCTCATGCGCAAATAACGAGAGAAGTTCTGTGTAAATACCTTTACCGATTTTTTTTAAAACTAATTGTTTAACAATGTTCACTAATCTATTAGCGATGTGGATCGAAAGTTAAATGGATCTTTTATATTCTTTATATTCCTTGCAAAGGAAAATCATCATGGATATAATCTCTTAAAAAAGGAAACATTCCTGATTCAAATGATTAATTGTTTAACGAAACTAACACACGAAGAACTGAGTCTGGTAAATTTTCAAATATTTTTGAAGAGAAATTCCCTTTATTTTTATTGTTTACTAATTAAAAAATTATAAAACTACTCACTTGCACTGATCATCCAGAAGGAAGCACAACCCATTGGGCTTGCCCTCAATCAACTGCAAACATCCTGTGTTGTCCATGAAATCGATATTCGTCCAACGGATCCCCTCCTTCCTGTACTCCTCTTGCTCGTACTTAAACACGTGCTGATTAAAGTAATACTGTAGGTGCTCGTTGGCGTAATTTATGCACAACTGTTCGAAGCTGTTGTTCAACCCGAAGTCCTCGAACCCAAAGATATCCAACACACCAATGGAGTTGCCCTGGTGCTCTCTCAGCGTATCCTTCTTAGACAACAACGCGTGGTTAACCTGTAGCACTATCCAGTCGAAGAGGGCTCCATACAGACATTTCGCCATGGCATCCCGACTGGCGATGGCCTCTGGCAAGCGATAGTTTATCACAAGGGTCTCGCCCGACGCCCTGGCCCTTTTGGCAGTCAACGCCTGCATCAGAGTCTCCTGCTTCACCCTGAGCAACTCGGAAATTAGAGAGACTACCTCGGGGTTCTTCACCCCTACCGCTTCGTCATGGTGATAGGCGGATTTCCTCGGCTGGAACTCCACGTTTCCCAGTAGGAGAACGGCCGACAAGACCGAGAATAGACGCCTTTGCTTTTCCGCCGTGAACCCCACCATCTCCATGGACTGCTTCAGCCGAGAAAACTCGTAGCTCTCGTCAACGTTCTCCAGCGCAGAGCAAGACTTGTTCAGGTAGTAGTATTGGTCGGGGGATTTGAGGTGGAGCTGCTGCTTCTCTTGTTCGTTGGCTCCCTCGAGGAGGTAGTAGAAGACGTGGTAGTTGCGCTCATTCCTACCTTGTGAGCATATCCTCGATTTTTCCAGGAGGTACTTTTGGACGACTGCGCCGTGGACCATGCCATTTTCCTTGTAGTTCACTTGGATGAATTTCCCAAAACGACTGAAAACAAAACAAATACGAGTGAATTCTTTATAACATACTAGGTTATGAACTATGTGATTTAATAATAATAATACTTATTTGTATTTGAGGCTACATTATTTGTAAAAATATGCACATACAAAAAGACAGAAAAAAATTCAATAAAAAGTCCTAAAAGCTATATTAAAAGAGAAAGTAGTTGAGATCAATTTGTTGAGATTCAATTGGGATCTTTGAAACAAACTCGCCAATGGTATAGAATGCATTACTTGCTAGGCAATATTTTAGCTTCTTCTTGAGAAAATTCAATTTAAAAAGTTCTTAATTGAAAAATAATTTTTGGCCACCCTGTGCAGTTTTAGGAAATTAAAATGATTCAAAAACATTAATTAGATGTCTCTTAACTGGAATTCACATAAGTTTTTCTTAAGGCCCATAATTGTGATTGTGGTGATTATTTTAATACCCGTCTGTAGATTGCATTATTTCAACAAAAAAATTCATTACATCCTGGTGGTTGGGAGATATTCAATGCTAATATAGGAATGAATACAGCCTAGAAAGAGGTTTTAAAAAATGTGCTGATATACATAGCATTCCATTTAAAAAAAAGGCACTTGGTCATGCAATTTAGTCATGGCTCGCCCTTTATGTTCGAAAGTAATTTCCAGTTATATACTTTTTTATCTAGTTTACACGCAATTTTTAAAAAAATTCTAGCCATCGTAGAACTCAATATTTTTATTTCCGAGGGCATCAAATTGTATAATTTTGGGCCCAGATATACAAAAGATTTTTGCACTATAGCTGTGACTGTTTGTGGTATTTTAATAGTACCTATAAGGTTTGTATCTTATTTGGTTCATGTTTGTTTTTATATCATCTTATGAGTATAACCTAGGCAAAAATTTGTCTGATCAAAACTCTGTTATTCCATATGAAGCTATTATTCCATACAAAATATATGGGGAATGTAAAACTTTAAACTGTGTAATATTCGAGAAAAATGTTTAAAGTGCCTCAGTAATCCTAACTTTATTTATTATGTAATCAATATGTACATTCCATTTCAAGTGTCAATCCTAACCAATTCTCAAGTATTTTATATTGCTAGCGGAGGAGATATTAATTCCAGAGTTACTTAATTCAACATCTAACATGTTAAAATTTGGCAAATTACTATGAGGTGAAGCATAAACGGAATGTTTTATTAAAGTTTATGGAATGTAGAGGATAAACCACTACACTATTTCTAGGAAATTATTTTCCACTTTGGATTCGAAACTGTTCCAACTGTCGGATGCATAGAAAATAGAACCAACGTCAACAACACTGATTGTGTCTAGTCATTTTCAATTTAAATACATCATTTAAGTAAATACTTCAAAGTAACGGTCTCAGGACAGTTCCTTGCGGCACTCAATACATAACTACCTACATTATCACCAATATTAATGCACTGTTTCGTATTGGCCAAGTACCCCGAAAGTTAATATTTTCCAATATGGACATATAATTTGACCTCAATATGATTTGATCTAAAAGAGTCACGAAATTAATTGCTGATTATTTCGTTCACAAAGTTATAAATTAATTACACGTCATGTTCATTTATAACCGTAACTGCGCGATATCAGTTATATAAAACATCCATAAAAATATATTCAGTTTGATTTTTCATTATTCGTTTATTTATATTAGTTTTTATGGGAGTCGATTCTTAGAAGTCTGTTAGAGTTTCCTCAATTTATTGCCACTCATTAGATTTATCGTGTTTACATGTATTGTAAACACGTTGTACACAGTAGTTGTTTTATTAGTGTCTTATATTTGGCTGGAACTCAATTAATATGTAATAAACAATCGATGCACTTAACCACGTCGTCGGACACCCTGGAATCTGGAGCATTGTTGTTTAATTAGATGTGACAAACACATTTTTTTTATCGGTCAAGAGGTCTTTAATTAAGGCTGCCACACATTGTTTTACTGAAAAGAAAAACGATACTTAAAATTGATAAAATATTGCTAATGTAAGGGAAATACAAAAAAATAGCAGAAAATCTCGAACAAATCTGATTTTAAAATGAAGAGGAAAGTTTTTTATGTGTTCCATTATTACTCTAGATGTCAGATTTCTATAAAATCTTTTGTGAACTGTTAATTTTCTTTCAATTACAAAGGGCCCCGCACCATTAGCATTGGAAAAATTTTTTCGGTGGAATTTTCTTCAAACTTTGGGAATAGGTAGTTTAAGGGCTTCCGAACAAAAAATGTCATATAGTAGAGAGCTCGTGCTACAAAATTCCTCTTAAAAATTAAGTCTATGGGGGTTTCGAAAGTAAAAACTGCGACCGGTTTTATTTAATAGTTTATAATTAATTATGTTTATGTGTAAAGTTGGCCAAAAATTATTAAAAAGTCTGTAGCCGTTGCGCCAACAAAAAAAATTAATCGGAGAAAAAGCATTGACGCTTATGCAGTTTTAAAACTGAACGGCCGTATCTCGGTTCGAGAACATTAACAAATCGTAATTTTTCGTTGTATTTTAACAACCGATATTTCGAGAACGAGACCTTAAATCATAAAGATAACGTTGATAAATTAATAAATGTAAAACAATATACGCAGATCTATTTACATCGTGGTAAGCGATCGTCGATGTCCCTCCTTTACGTTCCACATCCCGCGTGCTCCATTTGTCTATATTCTGCTTAGACTAAATAGGTAATTATTCTCATGTATACATTAATGCCCATAGAGAATATAACATAAGCATAAACCTAAAGTGTTGGAAAGTTTATCAGTTACAAATAAATTCTCTCATACTATAAACTTTGAATTGTATATTTAACACATATAAAGTATCAGGATCATCTATTATGTATTTTTATTAACGATACCATAGATATTCAACAAAGTATTCAAGACGCTGTATAAACGCTTACAAACTAGGGGAAGAAGCTTTTGTAAGATTTGTGGGTATAATGGATAGCAACTAATTCTACAAACCTATTAAAAGAACAAGATTGGTAAAATTGCTACCAAAAACCTACCAGTTCGAAAAGATCACAAAGTAAAAAGTAAAATGCAAGGTCAAGAAATTCTTCAAAACTATTTGCTGCAAGAGAAAGGGGACGAAAAATTAATCATCCGGGATATATTCAAACATGAATTGATGGCATTTGCTTTAACTGACCATATTCTGACAACATCGTCAAATAGAAGTGCTTTGGCGAAATTTTGGAAAGTTATGGTCCAACTGCAATATCTAATTTTTTTCATGGAGATGACTGCCGTAAGATTTTTTACGTTTATTATTTAGTAATACATCAATGTTAAAAAATGCTGTTATTGTTGGACAAGATGTGGACACTCTTATTATTTTATCTCTGTTGCAAAATGATAATGTATATTTTTGGAAACCACACATCGGAAAAGTAGCGTCAAAATTGTTTGATAGAAATAGTTTTAATTTTCCTCAGTTGCAGAAGTATCTAGGATTTATTCACGCTTACAGTGGTTGTGATACTACTTCAGCTTTCTTCAACAGTGGCAACAAAAATTGATGAATTTTATAACTAAAAACAGTGTACGACTTCAACCATACATGGAAATATTCTTACGTGACAATGCAACTGAACAAGATATTACCTCTGCATCGGAATACATTGCAGCTTGTTTGAATGGGGCAAAGACGAACATGACTCTGAGCAACTGCCGATTTCTAAAGTTTTGTAAGCTGTCTAAAAATGCCAAGTTTTCTCTGACGCAATTACCACCAACACGTGATGCCATCAAACAGCATGGCTTGAGGACTTATCGTCAAATGCAGCAGTGAAAAGGAAATATCTTGGACCCTCTGAGTTGGGGTTGGAAAAAGTCTAAGTACGGGTTAATTGTGATTCGCACAACGGCACCTCCAGCGCCAGAGATTTTGCTTAAAAAAGTTGCTTGTGGTTGCACTACAGGTTGCCATACTAAGTGTGGTTGCAGAAAAATGAATATTACTTGTTCAATTTTTGGTAAAGAATGCATGGGGATTAATTGTGACAATATACAAGAAGCTGATATTGCAGAAGACAATATATCGATATGCAGTTTGACAATATTATTGTTGAAATGTAGTAGCAATATTGTTTCAAACATTAATTTGTTGTAACTGTCATGAATTACTAAATAATAAACGTAAAAAAAACTTTTTGAATTGAGTAAAACAATAACTTTCTCAATAAAATGCGAACGAAAATATTATTCGTACAAGAGGGAAGAAATGCAAAAAAAACAGGTTCAAATGGCCATATCTCGGTCAATTTTCAAATAATTCAAAAAATCGTAATTTTCGCTTTTTTTCAAGTTTGTCTCGACTGTTTCGGCATGAAAATTTTCTTTTTAATATTCAGAAAATGTTATTCCGATGGGAAATTTGATTCTCTACAAAAAGTTTCATATGAGATATATCGAAATTTTACTTTGTTTACGAGATATACTGAAAAAACCAAAAGGGGTGGTTTTTCACCCCTATCGTCAATTTCCACCCTCTAATTTAATAGCACTCCGCGGTTTTTTCTTCATTTATAACTTCATTGATCAATTCCTGAAATAAAAACCCGTGAACGTCTTAGTTCCTTTCTATATGACATAATCAATAGCCTATAATATTGCCAAAATTGCAAATATCATGGTACACACTGCATTAAAATCAGTGCAACCACTTTTAAGTTACAAACTGAGAGGTCAAACGCATGATTTGATTATTGTTTAAAAATTACAACTTTCTTTTCGACTCTGAAGAAAACACAGAAACGGGCTTTAATTAGACAATTGAGAATTTAACATACACTAAAATCGAAGTATGGCTCCACGACGCCCACGCACTGACATGCGAGCAGCGATAACGCGAAAAGGGTTGGAAACATCAAAGGCAAACACCGTATTTAATTCAAATTGTAGTTGGTTTGTCATGTGAGAGCTTCTGCCTTATTAAAATTATACTGAATAATAATATTGTAATTTTTAAACAAAAATTTAATCACCAAAATATATTGCTATTGTACTTCACGTGCAGAAATTCCACATCTAAAAATAACCAGTTTATTTATTAAATCAATACATTATCAAAGAAAATTTTTTAGCACGTCTTTAATTCAACTAAATTAATAAATACATAAGTCGTCGTTTCCATTATTTGCATAACTCATTTGACAGGGCATTATAAATTATCCCATAAATGATTTCTATTTATATACAGATATATACCTACTCATATGCATACAATCTATTTTTATCACCATTCTTCTCACTTTGCTAAAGCTGGAAACATTACTGTTCTCTGCCATATACTTATATTGTCATTTGTTATGTTAGATGGCATACCGAGCAAATCTTATACTATGTATATACAGGGTTAGTCAAATCAATGAGCAAAATGCATAATTTTTTTAAACATCACAGATGAATAGATCATTAAAAAACATTATTTTTCCAGTATTTTATTTTTGTTTTATGTTCTAATTAAAGGTTAAAAAAATTATTTACTGCAGCTGTCAATTTAACTGCGTTTAAATGGAGAAGTTTCCGCGCTACTTCTGTGTGACGTCATAGGGCACATCGCACCGACGGAAAACGTATTGTGATTGCGAATGTGTACACATTATTTATGTTGTGTTATGGAAAATACAAAGAAAAGTAGCTATAAATATTGTATTGTGCCCAAATGTACAAATACAATAAAAACTCAAAAAAAAGTTATTTTTTAATGTGCCTAGACGCGATAAAGTTAGGAAAAAATGGTGCAGAGCTATATGAGACGAGACGACCGAAATGCAGAATTATCGTCATCCTCAAGATTATATTGCTGCCAGGATCGTTTTGATGTAAATTTACCCATTAAAATTAATTATTTTATAATAATATTATGAAAATATGTACCTAGCCCTAATATTATTGTGATTTGTTTACATGTCATGGTGAATTTGGTCACTTTCCTAATTATAGGAATACGAAACAGGGTTCCCACCAAAAACTATTAGTGAAATTCCATGACTTTCCAGGTTTTCCATGACCAAAATGACATTAAATTACATGACTTCTAGGACGTTAATCAGAAAAATAGGTTTATTTTAATTTTTTAACATATACAGATTGACCCGTAATAACGCACAAAAAATTTAACTACTAATTCCTTATCGAAAATAAAGGTGGATTCTTCATATAAAATTTTTCAAAATAAGCCTTTCCTGTCCAGCTGTACACCTTAAAGAGGCGTACAAAAGAACGGTTATTAATTTTTATCTGAAAATAATTCATAATCACCAAATGATCATATCGGTACATAATGCTGCCAAATTATGATTTGACACCAGCCTACTTATTGTTTTGGCTAAAGTCTCGTCACTTTTGACTGACCACTTAGGCAGATGTAATTTAGTTCTGTTTTCTCAAAGACGGTCGATTTTACGAAATTTTTTCAAGAGGTAAAAAAGTTTCTAAATGAATCATGTTTACTTTTTTTTTTAACGTGTAGAAAAAATAGCAAACAGAAAGATATTTACAAAATTATAAGAAGGGTAGTTAATATCACTCGTATACACGCTAGATGGATGAAATCATTTTGTTAGATGCCTTTTCTTTAGTAATCGGGATTTGATGAATTTCGTCCTTTTTCGATTACGTTATTTTCAGATAGAAATTAAAAACAGTATTTTACATACCCCCGTAAGGGGGTGTAGCTGCAGAAGATAGGCTTATTTTGAAAAATTTTATATGATTAACCCATCTTCATTTTCGACAAGGACTTAGCAGTTAAATTTTTGTACATATATTTAATCAGTAAAATCACATAAGTAATATTGATCAAATTTTGACCATGTATTTTTTTATGATGTTGCCATACAAAAATATTAAAATATATTAGCCTACTTTATTCCTTATATTGGAGTAAAAAAGGACATTGATGTGCATAGTTTTGTAACAGCAATTTTATGATTTCATATCTTCCAGAGTATCACCTGGAGTATATATCTGAGTTTTGAACTTCCAAGGCTTATTGCGCTTTTTTTATAAACAATTTTGTTTTTTGAACAGTGTTTTTTTAGGTAAAAAGGTGAATATCTCCGGTTCTAGAGGTTGGATCGGAACAAAGAAAAAACCAAAAACCTTCACAATTAAAATTCCAACAAATCCGCGGTTTTGGGTCATTTGAGTATGAACATAATGTACCAAATTGAATCAACTGGCTGAAAAGCGTTTTTCTTTTTTCATTGTAATGCAAAGGGACGTCAAGAGTTCCGATCGGCTTCAAACTTTTAGAAAATATACCTTGTGTTGAAAACAAAACGCTGTAATTTTGGAATCCAAATATTGAACCTTGTGGACACAAATGAATTGGTTATGTGAAATTTGAATTGCCCGCCATTTTGTGCCATTAAGTCCAAAATTGATTACTTTATATCAAAATGTAGATCTGGACATCAGCTTTCCGATGAGATTAAAAATAATTTCTGTGATAGTAATTTAGGCCACATTTTTGTCATTTATTTATGAACCAAGTAACAACAAATGGACTTTTTCGGCCATTTTGAAAACATTTTTGAAAAGAATTCATCAGAAAAAAAAGAGAATTCCGACAACTTTAATTTTAAAATAAGAAAATTAATTTTCGTCTACCCGAAATGGCCGAAAATATTCATTTATTGTCATTTGGCTTATAAATAAATGTCAAAAAGGTGGCCAAAATGACTAAATTTTTTTTTAATTTCGTTGGAAAGCTGGCGTCCAGATCCATATTTTGAAATGGCACAAAATCGTGGGTAATTCAAATTTCTGATAACAAATTAATTTGTGTCCACGAGGTTCAATATTTGGGCACCAAAATTTCAGGGTGTTTTGTTTTTAACAAAAGGTATACTGTCTAAAAGTTTGAAGTCGATCTGAACTCTTGACGTCCCTGGGCATTAAACTGAAAAAAAAAACACTTTTTAGCCAGCTTATTCTAATTTGTACGTTATGTACATACTCAAACCTCAAAACCAACTCATATTTGTTGCAATTTTGATTGCGAAGGTTTTTGGTTTCTTGTTTGTCCCGATCGGACCTCTACAACCGGAGATATTCATCTCTTTACCTAAAGAAACGCTGTTGAAAAAAAAAATTGTCCGTTACAAAACGCAATAATAAACTTTGGAAGTTCTCAGATATATACTACTGGTGATACCCCAGAAGGTATAAAATCATAAAATTTCTGTTATAAAACTATGCATATCTCATGGTATTTTTGGTTTTTTTTACTGCACTATTAGTTATATATCTTTGCAGTTAAGTATTGTATATACTTCTCGAACATTTTGGCTTCTAATATACAGTGTTGTTCTTTTTGTCTCTTTTTTCCTCTAACATTTTTTTCTCTGCTATTAACTTTCTTTTAATTCCAAAGTAGTTCTTTTATCTTTTTTCTTTTTTACTAAAGCAAGATTGCTTTAGTAAATATAATTTGTATTTGCAGAACAGCAATAACTTATTAGTTTATTATCGGTATATATTTTCATCTCCTTTATGTAACAGACTATCATATACAATTCTTTGAGCAACAAGTGAGTTTTCATGTAAGTTCTCTACAAGTACTTCCTTATTTATTGGTAATCCACTTTCCACCGAGGCATTTTCATGTGAAATAATCAATATAATTTTTACAATCCTATAAAAATGCTAGTAATGTTCATGTTTACTTAATAATTTTGTAAAAAATTGGTCCAGTTTTAAAATTATTTATATATTCAATAATATACTTACTAAACTGCATTTCACATTTATCAGCTACATCAAAATTAATAATTCCTTTTTCATAAAGTATTTCTAGTGTTAAATTCATTATTTGTTCAGCTCTATTTGGATGATTACATATTAATGAAGTGTTTAAACATGAAATTCCGTTAACGATATCATATTTTAAATTAGATCTGGAAAAAGACACACGCTATTAGAAAAGTCCTACATCCTCTATAAAATATATTTTCTTTGAACCTGCAAATTTTATCAACTTACGAGTTGCAAATCCTATGTCAATTTTATTTAAAGGTAACAACATTTCTAAATCTGTTAAATTTATATTTAACATTTTTTTGGATCATTCGGAATTTTATCCTTTTTTCTTCAATGTATAAAGCAAGGCTAAACGTAAATTCCCTGACTTTATCAGATAACATAGCCAATTCCATGACTTTATTAGAATTTAATGAAATTCTCTGACTTTCCATGACTTTTTTTGAACTACCCTAAATTCCCTGACTTTTCCAGGTTTTCCATGTTTTCCAGTTTGGTGGGAACCCTGCGAAAGTTTACTAACTTCTGTTAATAGGAACCTTGAATTAAAATGTATAAATGTAGGTATAAGAACGGTGGGAATAATGTAACTTCTCGACATTCTACATATTATCCAGTTATATATTTCCCCGTGTTCTTTTATTCATCGATGAGTCGTGCGCTTTCATCGAAAATTCATTGTATCTTTTTTTATTCTTAAGGATAGACAAAGATAGAATGAAGTTTCGATTAAAACGCAGGACTCATCAAAGAATAAAAAAACAGGCGGTTTATATATACCTACGGGAGGTATTTATTATATAAAAAAGTAAAGCATTCTAAGATGAAAAATATTAATTAATATAACATTAAAACATTGCCTTGTTTACCTATTTTGAGGTTAGGTACATAAATAATTTGTTATATTTAACTACAGTAAAAGGATAAAAATGGGCACAATTGAATTAATGTTTAGAATAATGAATGACACATACCTCCAATTTCTGCACTAATAAAATCAGTATTAGTAGCAAAAAAGTTTGTCATCATAAACACATCAACAACAGGCAAATTGTCACTCTGGCCACGTAAAAACCCACTGTCCGTCATTTTTACCACTTAATAATTAAAATAAATAAATAAATGAATGATTTCTTTTATGAAAATATCAATACACATTTACAAAACACAAAACAATTTACGATTTAACCCCTTGGCAGATAGACGACCATTAGACATTATGCCAAATGACGTCACACCAATAGCGTGGTGTTTTCAGTCACGTGGATATGTTCCCATAAAATTTTGAATTTCAAAGTCGTTTATTTAGGCTACACATTTTTTTAAAACCTTTTCTTCATTACTTTCTCAACTTATATAACATATATAACGAAAAAATAATAAATTATTGCATTTCTAAAATTCATGCATGTTGCTCATTGACCCTAATTTAACTTGTGACGGAACTTATTTTTTTTTTACAAAAAAATGAGTTACTAGTCTAGTAAATTCATGAATGTAGTCTGCAATAAATCGTCAGTGAGACGCGGTATACCTTCTTATTTATTTCAACAATTCGACTTAATTAATTAATTTCGACTTATCTAACGTTAATTTGAATCAAACTTTTATGTTTGATTTACTTACTCATTTTACAGATTTACTTCGGTAAATGGGAAAATAAGATATTTGATAAATCTAATGATTGCATTGCAAACTATGTCCAATTGGTGCAAAAATAATGGCATTAACCTGAATTATTCAAAATTCATGGCAGTTATTCACAAAAAAGAAAAGCAAACATTCTAGCCTCTTGCTGAAAGCAGGCGGGAAATGAATAGCCAATGTTACTAGTAGTAGTTTTTGTAAATCCTATTATTAAATAGACGATTTTTTAAATGATAATGCCACGTCATAATGTTTGATATTTTTGTATGTTTTTATTGTTTATTTTAATGTTGTATGTTTCATCACTTTGTGACTATTATAATTGTTTATACATTATTTGTTTCAATTAGTAATTAACTTCTATATTTTACTTATAATATACGTGTACATATTATATATCATCTGATGATCCCATAATGTTAAAATATTTATATACTGAACATTAAGAGGAGAAATAAATATTATTATTATTATTATCGATTTTTACACAATTCATTTAAAAAATCAGTTGATTTAAATCGTTCCAATTCTGTTTAGAGTTCTGGTATAAAATTAAAGAAAATTTTAATTTCTTCAGAAAATTTGGAAAATGCATTCCTTCTGGCTAGTTCATAGGATTTTAGTCTGGGAATACTTCTCTTTGTTAAAAACATTGAAATACAAATTTTTTAATATGAAAAAAGCTTGTAACTATCACGTGTTATTGTCATAGACAGTTCTATGATGAGGAATTTTGAAAATGTAATGAAATTGTACTCTTTCGAAACTACCGTGAAATCCGACAAAACTGGAGTAATTTCCATTTAAAAATTATGTTCCTTTGAAAATGGTATAGTATAACTATACAGGGTAGGGTGTCTCACCAGGAACTGAATCGATCGATATAGAGAAAAGCACGCATCAGAAATTTTTGAAAACTTAGATAGTTACTAAGGTCGGTGTAGCCAATGCAACTAAAATAATTAGATGCATGAGGTACTTCCGGTTATACCGGAAGTCGATACCAACTTGCTTATTTTAAATGGAATACCCTATATATTTTCGACTTTTCGAGATGACGATAAAATTCTGAGTTCAGGCATGTGGCACAGCCTGTATCTAAACCCAGTAGTTTCGAAGATATTTGAAATTTTATAAAAAATTTCGGTTTGCAAGAACCGTTAAAATTTTTTCTGTGTAGGACATCCTCATTTGCTCCTTGGCACGAAGAAAGAACACAAGAACTACGTTCTACAACTGAAATAAATTCAATAGTATCATACCAAGTGTTCCGTTTTTCGCGTTACATTTTGTCAACTTCAAATGGAACACCCTGTATTTTTTTACGTCAAGTTGTGTAAAATTGAATTCCTTTTTCTCTGATATTAGCATTGAGGGGTTAAAGTTTTCAACTTTATGAAATATTTGCGATTTTATTAGAAACTCATGAATTGTTGTAATCATTTCATCAAAATAGCCATGATTAGAAACAATCAGTCATTATCTTACGTCAAAAAATGCCAGCACGTTTAAATTATACCCACGAAGACTTTTTAAATTTGTTTGATATTTATGGAGAATGTGATAAGGTAATATCAAGAACTTGCAGCACATTTGCTACTCGATATCCAGAAAAACGGAAACCGTCACCAAACACTGTAAAACGCATACTGAAAAATTTTTAAAATTATGGCTCTGTTAAGGCAAAAATGCAAAGAAGTGAGCCTATTGTTGATGACGAAAACATTGAAATAGTCATTCTGGGATATTTTCATGCCCCTTTCCAAGGATGTCAGTAAGACAAGCTGCTCTGAAATCGAGACTATGCAAGGATTCAATTCACAGAATCTTATTATGTTCATTCCATATGGTTCAAGGATTAAAAAAAAACAGATTTCCTAAGAAGACAGAATTTTTGTTTATTCTAAAAAGGTCATAGGGTGACGATTCTTATTTGGGAAATATTATATGGACAGATGAAGCAAAATTTACTAAAAACCGCTGCCTAAGGAATCACTACTTCCACATCCAGATTCTTCATCCAAGTCACTTTAAAGGAAACATCTTGACTATATTTGCACTCTAGTATATGGAAATTATTGGTTATAGAATTTTAATAATATTTGGGGCAGATGTCATAGAAAAGTTTGAGGGGTTGGTTTCTACCATATTCGTTAAAAATGAAGTTTCTAGTTTACCCTACTTATTTTCCACTATTCACAATCTACCACCTCCCACCCCTTCAATGAAGTCATCTCGATCGGATGTCACTACAATACATACGTGTACTAACTTTCAAGTGAATATCTCAATTTGATGTTATCAATCCCATTAACAATGAAGGGGAGGTGATGGAGTTTGAAAAATATTAGAAAGAAATCTGAGGCCTTGGTTTCTAGTATGTACACCGAATCCCAAATTTCTGTACTCTAGTTCCAGGTGTCGTTATAATACATACGTCTACCAAATTACAAGTGAATATCTCAATTTTATTTTATCAACCCCTTTAATAATGTAGTAAGGGTAGTGGAAGTGTTGAAAAATAGTATCAATAAATCTGAGACCTTGGCATCTAGGACATACACCTAATTTCAAGTTGCAGTACTCTTACCAGCTTACTTTACTTATTTTTCCCTATTTACCTCTACTTACCCCCACTCCTTCAACGCAATCATGTCAAAATATAATCTACTTTCAGATATAATTATAATACATAAATGTACTAAATTTCAAGTGAAAATTTAAATTTAATTTTATCAACTCTTTTAATAAGGGAGTGGGGGTGGTGGGGAGATGGAAAATACTAATAAAAAACCTGACACCTTCGCTTCTAGTATATATACCAAATCCCAAATTTATGTACTTTTACTAGCTTGCTTTACTTATGTCCCCTGTATACCCCAATTTAACCCCTAACCCTTCAACGGAATCATCTCAAAACATAATCTAGTTCCAGATGTCGTTATAATTCATATGTGTACCAAATTTCAAATGAATATCTCAATTTTATTTTATCAACCCTTTTAATAATGAAGTAGGGGTGGTGGGGGTTGAAAAATATTATAAATAATCTGAGTCCTTGGCTTCTAGTACATACACCTAATTTCAAGTTTCTGCAGTCTTACCAGCTTGCTTTACTTATTTTCCTCTATTTACCCCTATTTAACCCCCAACCCTTCAACGGAATCATCTCAAAATATAATCTAGTTCCAGATGTCGTTATAATACAAATGCGTACTAAATTTCATGTGAATATCTCAATTTCATTTTATCAACCCCTTGAATAATGGAGTGGGGGTGGTGGGGAGCTGAAATATATTATTAAAAAATCTGAGGCCTTTGCTTCTAGTACATACACCGAATTTCAAGTTTCTGTACTCATACCAGCTTGTTTTACTTATTTTCCCCTATTTACCCCTAAATAACCCCCAACCCCTCAATGGAATCATCTAAAAATATAATCTAGTTCCAGATGTCGTTATAATTCATACGTGTACCAAATTTCAAATGAATATCTCAATTTTATTTTATCAACCCTTTTAATAATGAATTAGGGGTGGTGGGGGTTGAAAAATATTATAAATAATCTGAGACCTTGGCATCTAGTACATACACCTAATTTCAAGTTTCTGTAGTCTTACCAGCTTGCTTTACTTATTTTCCCCAATTTACCCCTATTTAACCCCTAACCCTTCAACGGAATCATCTCAAATTATAATCTAGTTCCAGATGTCGTTATAATACATACGTGTACCAAATTTCAAATGAATATCTCAATTTTATTTTATCAACCCTTTTCATATTGGAGTAGGGGTAGTGGGGGTTGAAAAAATATTTTTAAAAAAATCTGACGCTTTAGCTTGTAGTACATACACCGAATTTCAAGTTTCTGTACTCTCACCAACTTGTTTTACTTATATTCCCCTATTTACCCCAAATTAACCCCCAACCCTTCAACGGAATCATCTCAAAATATAATCTAATTCCACACGTCGTTATAATACATACGTGTATGAAATTTCAAATGAATATCTCAACTTTATTTTATCAACCCCATTAATGGGTAGGGGTGGTGGGAGGGTTGAAAAATATTGTAAAAAATCGGAAGCCTTAATTTCTAGTACATACACCGAATTTCAAGTTTCTGTACTCATACCAGCTTGTTTTACTTATTTTCCCCTATTTACCCCTAAATAACCCCCAACCCCTCAATGGAATCATCTCAAAATATAATCTAGTTCCAGATGTCGTTATAATTCATACGTGTACCAAATTTCAAATGAATATCTCAATTTTATTTCATCGACCCTTTTAATAATGAATTAGGGGTGGTGGGGGTTGAAAAATATTATAAATTATCTGAGACCTTGGCATCTAGTACATACACCTAATTTCAAGTTTCTGTAATCTTACCAGCTTGCTTTACTTATTTTCCCCTATTTACCCCTATTTAACCCCTAACCCTTCAACGGAATCATCTCAAATTATAATCTAGTTCCAGATGTCGTTATAATACATACGTGTACCAAATTTCAAATGAATATCTCAATTTTATTTTATCAACCCTTTTCATATTGGAGTAAGGGTGGTGGGGGTTGAAAAATATTATAAAAAAATCTGACGCTTTGGCTTCTAGTACATACACCGAATTTCAAGCTTCTGTACTCTTACCAACTTGTTTTACTTATATTCCCCTATTTACCCCAAATTAACCCTCAACCCTTCAACGGAATCATCTCAAAATATAATCTAATTCCACACGTCGTTATAATTCATACGTGTATGAAATTTCAAATGAATATCTCAACTTTATTTTATCAACCCCATTAATGGGGTAGGGGTGGTGGGGGGGGGGGTTGAAAAATATTATAAAAAGTCGGAAGCCTTAATTTCTAGTACATACACCGAATTTCAAGTTTCTGTACTCTTACAAGCTTGCTTTACTTATTTTCCCATATTTACCCCTATTTAACCCCCAACCCTTCACCGGATATCCTCAAAAAACAATCCATTTCCAGATCTCGTTATAATATATACGTGTACAAAATTTCAAGTCAATATCTTAAACCGTTCCGGAGAAAACGTGCGGACAAAAAAAGTTACAGACAGACAGACAGACAGACCAACAGACAGACCGACAGACAGACCGACAGACAGACAGAAAAATTTTTTTCGCTCAAATTTAAAATCTCGACGTTTCATGACATTCTAAACCTATTTCACGAATAAAAATTTTTGAAAATTTTTTTGCGATTACTATACTTCCAATCCACTACGTGGATGTGGAAGTAAAAAATGGACTTTTTAATAGACACAATTCGCATTATTGGAGTGACTCAATGTTTACTGTGCCATAAGAAACTATAGAGTGGTGGCATTACAATTTTATCAGGAAAATTTAAACGGTAAATTAAATTTTCTCTTCTGCTAATATGCATATGTAAATTTTTGTTTTTTTAGGTGAAAGATATCTAAATATCTTACAAAATTTGAATAATAACTATTTAGATAATTTACGTCTCGCCGAATATAGAAACATTTTTTATCAGCACGACGGTGCTCCCCCACATAACGCATATTTAATTAGAAATTATTTACAAGAAACTTTTTATGATCAATGGATTGCCATAATGGACCTTTCTTATGGCCTCCTCGCTCTCTCGACTTGTCAGTTCTGGATTATTTTATTTGTGGAACAATTAAAAATAAAGTTTATGAGAGCCCATTACAACCATTGAAGATTGTATGCAGAGAGTAAGAAATGCATTTCAAAACATGTCACAAGATTCAATTAGAAAAGCTACCCATGAGGAACTAATCCGAAGGTGCGAAACATGCGTCGAGGTTCGAGGGCGGAATTTTGAGCAATTATTAAATTAAAATGGAATCATGTTTTAAATTGATCTTATCTCTGCTATTTTAGTTCATGCCATGTCTTCAATTCGATTAACACGCATGTTACAGTGTTGGTGTTATTTTCCATTTTTCTGGATATCGAGTAGCAAATGTGCTGCAAGTTCTTGATATTACCTTTTCACATTCTCCACAAATAATAAACAAATGTAAAAAGTCTTCGTGGGTGTAATTTAAAAGTGCTGGCATTTTTTGACATAAGATGATGACTGATTGTTTCTAATCATGGCTATTTTGATGAAACTTTAACCTCTCAATGCTAATGAAAAAAAGGAATTCAATTTTACACAACTTGACGTAAAAAAATACAGGGTGTTCTATTTGACCTAAACAAGTTTTCGCGGTTTGAAGTTGACAAAATGTAACTCGAAAAACGGAACACTTGGTATGATGTTATTGAATTTATTTCAGTGGTAGAACGTAGTTCTCCTTATGTTCTTTCTTCGTGTCAATGAGCAAATGAGGATGTCCTACACAGAAAAAGTTATAACGGTTCTTGCAAACCGTTGCACCTGTCAACTTTTTTATAAAATGTCAAATATCTTCGAAACTACTGTGTTTAGATATATGGTGTGCTACATGCCTGAACTCAGAATTTTATTGTCATCTCGAAAAGTAAAAAATATATAAGGTATTCCATTTAAAATAAGCAAGTTGGCATCGACTTCCGGTATAACCGGAAGTATCCCATGCTTCTAATTATTGTAGTTGGATTGGCCACACCGACATTAGTAAACTCAAATCCAAAATATAAGGAGCATTTGCGGCTTCCTTTATTCTTTTTTTACTATTGTCTAGGGGTGTGACAAAAAATGACCACAAATTAAATTAAGTAGTTTTTTTATAAACTACTGCCGAGTTAAGTATATAAGTTACGCCCACTAAATCTGATTGATGGCAAATTCTGCTACAGATCTACTGATTGGTCAAATTTTATTATGCGTATTAGTCTAGTATGTAGAGTCCACGTTGACTTGCAGAGCCGGAGTTAGAATTTCAGAGTTTGACAAGCAATGAAACAATGAAAGTAAAATATTCCCTGCTTTCATAAATGTTGGATTTCACAGTTCTACCTATTATTAAATAAAAATACAACAACCCTACATTCATTTGATCTAGGATTTAATTCTAGCATTATATTGAACCTACCTAACAATGGTTGTATAATTCTAATATATACATGTGTATTGCCAAAGCACGTGTAGCTAAAATACATTGTTGTTTCTTTGTTTGGTATATGCTTACTGCAATGCATGCGCCAATAATTAAATTATTCTTCTTCCCCGGAAGATGACGATGATGAGGAATCATTGGGATTTATTATAATCGGTTGTTGTTGAGGAACTGTCGCAAAATATTGATTTTCAATTTTGTTTAATATGGTTCACGCATCCTTTCCAATGCTTTTCTATGGACTTCTCACTGTCTCTAATAAGTTGTATCACATTTTGACTAAGTCGGGGGGCTTGTCTTTCTTTCCCTAACGTAATTTTTTAATGCACTCCAAATTTTTTCACTAGGATTTAACTCACGGTCTTAAAACTGTATGGCCATGTTGTTCTGCAAGTTCGTCTATTACAAATGTTTTTTTAATGTCTGCTTTTTCACCATTTTTTTTTTAATTCAATTATTTCAAACTTTCGCGTCGATGTAGTTGGCATTTTCTCAGCTTGTCGCGAATGGTAACAGGCATTATCTAACACTATGACTGAATTTGGCTTTATGTTACGCAATAGTTCTTCTACAAACCATTTTTCAAACAAAGTGGCATTCATATCTTGGTGGTAATCGGCCGATGACTTTGCTATGTTTTTTGCGGAAAGCATTAAGCACCCTTTTACAAATTCATCTTCATTACCCGCGTGTACTATTATTATACGTTTACCTCTCGATGAAGGTACATTTGGAGATTTTAAAGTGTCATCCAACCAAAAAAAGTTTTGAAATTTTTTTTTTCTGAAATAGGTTTAGAATGCCATTAAATTTTAAATTTGAGTAAAAAAAATTTCCATTATTTACTCCATTTAGACGGTCCAACCTGTATATTTTCCAGGGAAAGTTTAACCATTTTATCGCTGACAGCAGCGTCAGCTACCTACCAAATTTGACTGTTCTACGTCAAGTAGTTTTTTAGATGATACACCAACAGACAAACAGACTGACGGAATTGAAAAACCTGTATTTACGTAATCTACGTGATCTGAAACGTGAAAATCCGAAAAAATCTCGGAGGGTGATTTTTTCTCGAATACAATACTTACCTTCGGTGTGCTAGGGAAGTAAAACATTTAAAAACAAACATATTTGACAGTAATAAAAGAAATGCTAAAAAGCTGAGTTCATATTTATAAGGCATATACGATGACTCCTTTGACGGCAATTTTTTATTCGCTGAATAAACATGAACCTAATGTTCTGTTATTTTTGTGGTGCGTGCCCTTTCTGTTGAAACTGCCGATAAGAAGAAACAAAAAAACTGTAGTGTAGTGCTAGTATTTTAATGACATTAAATTGGAAAATTCGCCAGTAGTGTTTCTTGTGGTAATAAATATTTAAATGGAGAATTGTAATACGACAAGTAAAATACGAATGTAGTCATAAAAATCCTGAATCCGATTCTGAACGCATTAAGCAGGTGTTCGTTTGCAAGCGCGCGGCTCTCTGGGATGTAATTCTTAAGGGATGCCGCTTTGAATGTTATATTTTGGCCACAACTTTAACTGTTTAAATTTTCAAAAATTTCTGATGCGTACTTTTCTCTATATCGATCGATTCAGTTCCCGGTGAGACACCCTGTATAGGTTTCATATTTTTTTTATAATAGGTATATAAAAAACACGCTCATTTTCGAATTTTTATGTATTTCGTCATGTGCAAAAAATGTAGTACATTATCGTGAAAACCTGTCTGTAACTCGGAAAACTAGCAAGTTACAGAAAAATTCCAAGAAACAAAAAATGTTTAGAAGGCCTCAATGCATATGTCTGAATTTTTTCAAATTTTTAAATTACTTATTTTTAAAGCGCTACAATTTCAAGGAAAAAAACTCAGAAAGCTCGGTGAAAACGCACTTCACAGAAAAGTTACAAATAATAAAAAGTCTTGCATTTCGATAATACATTCACCTGATTTTTTTCAGTTTTTTTTTCAACTTTTACATTTCCCCTCCTCCCCCGCTTTTAAGAATTTTCGAGTGGTCATATCTCGAAAAATATGTATTTTTCGAAAACATTCACAAGAGTGAGAACATCTTATTTTGGACCAAAAAAGTAATTTTTTTTTTTTCATTTTTGACCAAATCCTACAAGTTACGGAATCCGAGATAAAAGGGGTGTTTTCTACCCCTTCCGATCATTTCTTTCTCTAATCTTTTTTTCAACTTTTGTATTAACGTCATTACAAACATATTGCAGAAACTTTCCATCTTTGATTAATTTCAATCTGAATTTCAAATCTGACGTTGCATATTTTCTAGCCATCTTGCTGTATGTATTTTAGGGATTAGAAATGTACATACATAAAAAAGAGCCTTGTAAAGATGGTATTATTTCACTGAGTCTTTAATGGTAATTGACAAGAGGTACCTCATTAGAAACAGATTTTGTGAATCGTTATCACCCATAAAACAATCAAAAATTCATAAAGCATAAGAGGAAGACGTGCCGAGAAATGTCACCTAGCTCCTGGACCATTATCTGTTCTTATAATAGCCTTAAGGTAAAAAATGTTACCTAAAATTTGAGAAAAATTCATTCCAAGAACAATTGCATACCATTGTAGATAAGAGACCAATCATAATACTGGAATAAATGTGAAATATTAAATTAAAAACTGTACTATATTCTGGGAGCTTTCTCATTTTCTGTGTCTATATATTTGCAATACAACAAATCTATAAATATTCAGAAGACGTCACAAAGAGTTTATAAACGACATTTCATGTATTACGTTAGAGATAATGCAAGAAACCCTGCATGCTCAGTTCATTGTCAATTGTATTACTATTATCGTGGAGCGTGGGCGTTGAGCGCCCATTCATTATTCAGTCGCTGCTGAAATAGCTTTTATTCAGATTCAGAGGCTATTATGACATCTCGGAGACTGCACACGATGATATGCTATTCTGAGCTTTGCTATTTCTGATATCGGCCGTTTGTGGCCACCCGCACATGAATTTTTGTAGTATCCACCGTTTGTTGACTTTAATGGTGAAATTATATTTGTTTGCGGGACACACCCCTCCTCAACCGTTTTTAGTTTGATGACAATGCCGACGAGAACGGTTTTGTAGAACTTTTCTAAGATGTCTGAGTATTTCGAAAATGCTAACGGGAAAATCGGAACTTCACCCCCAATAGTGTATCACAAAATTCACATGGAGCAAAGCTGCCGAGTATAGCTACCTTCATTCGTTTAGTGCAGGTAAAAAAAAGCTATAAAAAACGGACCATAAATTTGGCTCGTTAAGATAATTGATGTCTCACAGAGCCGTACTTAAAATTTTTGTGCACACTGATAGAAATTTAAATCTGTTGAGCAGTGATGAATTTTGAGTCTAAATTAGAATCATCAAATAAGTATTCTCGTATTGCTCAATTTGAATTATTATTGTTGCCAAGCAAGGACCACGAGGAGATACGAGCAATTCCTTGCCAAAAAATGTAGGTTCAGAGTTAAGGTTATTGCTATTTATATCAATGATCCTAACTTGATCTGATTGATTCAGATTAAATAAATAAATTCAATTCTAGAAAACAAATAAACAAATACTAAATAAAAATTCTGGAAAATAAATAAACAATTATTAAATAAATAATTCAATTCTAGAGAACAAATAAATAAGTATCAAATAAATAATTTCGATTCTAGAGAACTTCGAGCAACTTAGAAATGTTTTATTACGTTGCACATATTCATTCATTGCGCTCAGTACTATTCTGTAACTTTTCATAATACTTGCTCTTTTATGAATCACTTTAAAGTTAAATCCTATCTTTAATCGCCGTCGCCTAAGTGTTTGTTCACTAAATGACACTACACCTGTTGTTCTCAGTTCCATATGTACTGATAGGTAGAAAGAGCTTTTTACAGCGGATTATGAGCAAGATGTCCGAGAGAATATTTTGCACACCCTGTACATTAATTTGTTTTTGTTGTAATTACTTTCAACTGTCGCTTTCCAATTCCGGGTATTTTTCTATTTCATTACGTACATTTAATACCTTTTCAATTTTACTTTTAATTTTTTTTCAATTTTAATAAAGAAAAAACTAAACAAATAAATAAACTAATACGGCAATAAATTAATGCTACAAATTAAACAAAACTTATCTCTTTTTATCCACAGCTGGATGTCTATATTGCCTTATAAACACATACAGATTCAGCAAATTTAGTTTAAGGTACGTAAACTTGTTTCTGCGCAGATAAACCACGCCTTGTCATAGAACAATGCAGGGCATTGGTATAAAACAATAGCGCCATCGCTTGACCGCGTCGAGTTGAGAACAGCGCACCCATTCTGCTTTTAATAGCGTAGCTGTTTAGACGCGTGGGAATAAAATAAATTAATCTCAATTTCGTTAATAAAATGCCGTGTGTTTATACAACTGCAGAAAAAGTGCAAATTGTGAAGTGGTGCTTCGGGGGCCATTCCACTGAAGACACAATAAATTTATTTACTGTGGCATATCAAGACAGACCAATCCCCCCAGCTAGCATAATTTCATACATTATTTAAAATAATGAGAATTTCGGGTGTGTCGTGGATTATTGTAAAAAATGCTGTCAACCCGAACCCCGTCATCAACAAATGAACGAAGAACGTGAAATTCGCGAAACTAATGTCTGTGCGCTTGTTGAAACTAGTGAACCTTGTTCTAGCAGGCAAATTGCTGATGAAGTTGACATGAAGGAAAGAACTGTAAGAAATATTTTGAAAAGAAATGGGTACTGTTGTTTCAAAGTTCAAACAACGCAAGAAATATTTCCCGAGGACAATTTCAAACGGATGAAATTTTGTGAAATCATGATAAAGTGAATGAGAATGAAAACTTCTTAAAGAATATATTGTTTACAGATGAATTATCCTTTTCATTACATAGGAAACACAATCCATCCGTAATACGATATTGGTCTCGAAAAAATAAACATTTGAGTGTTGCTGTGCGAACTCAGTATCCTCAAAACTTGAACGTTTCGACGGGAATTTTAGACAACCATATTATAGGCCCACTGCTAATCGATGGCAATTTAAATGGCAATAAATATTTAGAGCTGTTACAAAACCAAATAATTCCTGCAGTTCAAAATCTTCCTGTCAACTTTGGCGATATTTGGTTTCAACAAGACGGCTGCCCAAGTCACAATACCTTAACTGTTATTAATTTTCTGGAAAGAACATTTCCCAATCGTTTAATAGCTACAAGGGGAATGATAAAATGGCCCCCCAGGTCACCTGATCTAGCACTCCATGATTTCTTTCTGTGGGGCTTTTTAAAGGAAACCGCGTACAAACATGCGTTTGAACGAGCCAATAATTAAGTTGAATTACGGGAAAAACTTATTCAACTTTGTGTGAGCATTACTCCAAATCAACTCAATGATATGAGAGGTTCATTGTATAATCGATTTGGCTATTGTTTGGCACAAGAAGGTGGTTTGTTTGAATCCTTACTTCATTAATTTATTGTTTGATAATTATTAGTTGATTTTAGTTTCTGAGGGTTATTTAATTTTATTTTAATGTTCTATTTTTGTAATTTAATAAGAATAATTTATTTTTTGATAATTATTAGTTGATTTTAGTTTCCGAGTTATTTAATTTTATTTTAATGTTCTATTTTCATTTCGGTTTTAACAAGAATTATTATTTTATTCCCATAGCATTTACGGCTAAAAAAGAAACTGCAGAAATGCTTTCAATAGAAGAAATTATTTGTCAAAATTGTGACAAATAACTTCTTCGCTTTTGACGAAGAGATATTGTCTCGTTTCCTATTAGAAATTATTACCTACGTCCGCACCCATTCTTAGTTCATGCCGTGCTAAATTCAATTCATTGTGTACCTCTGCTTTCACGATTTACGGAACCAGCGGGGCGTGGTCAATTACAGCGATATTCCTATACCCTAAACTGCATATTCCGAATATGTATGTTGCTCTCATCAAAAGACCCATGTATATATTTTATGACGTGCCCCAGATATCGGCACTGCACTAGTATATACACTTATTGTTTACTTTATTTTTGGTACTATTAACAAATACTACAGTAATTTTTCAAATATTAATTTGGCGTGTGCTTTTTTCTTCTATTATTACACTTCATTTTACGCAGAATTTTTTAATCTACCAATGACATATATATTATCGAGTTTAATGGAGTTTTCACCGGTTCTTTTCGCGTTTTCTTTAGGAGCGTCGCACTGCACATCTGCCCACGACTAGCATCAAGCTGGCACTCCATGTAACTTTTTTGTCTGCCATTAAAAACTGTTTTGGTCTTGTCTTATGTGTTATAAACATTTTTGAAATGGTAGCAAAACCAGCAGTGTATAAATCAATAATCCATGTGTGGTTGTGTTATTTAATTCCAAGTTCTTTTGATTAACAAGCGCGGTGCATTTTTTTGTAAGATACTGTTAATCATTCTCATAGATTCCACAACCTGTTACGTTAACAATTTGCTGTCATGAATCCACTCTTATGCACAATCCATAAAAATAGCGTATGGAGTTGCAAGTCGGCGACAGCGGTTTAATTTTAATACAAATAAAATAAAAGTAGCTGCATTATCCTTGCCAATGAAACAGCCTGTCGACAATGAACCTTTATGCGTAATACCTAAGCCATATGGCACATGTGGAGCTGCCCAGGGGCCCACACATTTGGAGCCGTCCCAAAATTTCACATTATATCTAAAAACAACACAATTTATCGCTTTGTGTCATCAAAAGATGTTTCACTAGACATGACTCAGTGGAGGGTTCGTTCATAAATATATATTTTTTAAAAAAGAAGATTTAATACACACCAGAGGATAATGCATTTATTTCATGGTTTAGTAGATTTAAATTGCTACTAAAATCATGACTTAATTCAAGCGACTTCTTGTTACACTATCACTCGACGAGCGTTTCGCCAACCCTTCTGGGATCGTCTGGAGATGATTATTACTTTTTCATCTTCTGATGATGTCATCATGGTTTGCGAAACGCAAGTCGAGTGATAGTGTTCGAGTACAGTGTTCAACGGGTTTGTGGACAAAAAAAGAAAAAAAAAGGTTGCATTATTTTTGTTAAACAAGTTACTAAACATTGACTTGAACATGCATTTTATGAGAGATTCTAGGTGGGCCTTTGAGCACGTCATCGTTTTATGCTCCGAGTTGGTTTTATCGTTTCATGGATGATAACGATTTACAAAGTCGATTTTTGGCGGAGCATCCACCGTCAAGTACGTCATAATCTTCATTTAAAAATTAGTGAAATTATGTTACAATTATAAGGCTCATTTAATGGGTACGTACCGTTTTTATGCCTAAAATAAATAAGTGTACCAAATATTAATTAATACTCCAGTAAATAAGACGGAAAATGTCTAAAAGTTGGGAAACAGCACTGAATTTAAAAATTCCTTCTGCGTTGTGTTCCTTGATCCCTAAGGATCATTCGCCACCACTACCACCTTTGCGGGCGGTCAAATTATAGGAGTTATGGGGGTTACAAGCCCCAAAAATTAAGCCTTGAAGGGAAAATTTTAAAATGAAAATGAAAAAATCACTTTTTTCCGGCTCAATATTTTATTTATTACTTCCACATCCACGTAGTGGATTGGAAGTATAGTAATCGCAAAAAAATTTTCAAAAATTTTTATTCGTGAAATAGGTTTAGAATGTCATGAAACGTCGAGATTTTAAATTTGAGCGAAAAAAAAATTTCTGTCTGTCTGTCGGTCTGCCTGTCTGTAACTTTTTTTGTCCGCACGTTTTCTCCGGAACGGTTTGAGATATTGACTTGAAATTTTGTACACGTATATATTTTGACGAGATCTGGAACTGGATTGTTTTTTGAGGAAATCCGGTGAAGGGTTGGAGGTTAAATAGGGGAAAATAGGGAAAAATAAGTAAAGCAAGCTTGTAAGAGAACAGACACTTGAAATTTGGTGTATGTACTAGAAGTTAAGGCCTAAGATTTTTTTATAACACCTTTCAACCCCCCACCACCCCTACCCCATTAATGGGGTTGATAAAATAAAGTTGAGATTTTCATTTGAAATTTCGTACACGTATGTATTATTACGACGTCTGAAATTAGATTATATTTTGAGATGATTCCGTTGAAGGGTTGGGGGTTAATTTGGGGTAAATAGGGGAATATAAGTAAAACAAGTTGGTAAGAGTACAGAAACTTGAAATTCGGTATACGTACTAGAAGCCAAGGAGTCAGATTTTTTTATAATATTTTTCAACCCCCACCACCCCTACTCCAATATGAAAAGGGTTGATTAAATAAAATTGAGATATTCATTTGAAGTTTGGTACACGTATGTATTATGACGACATCTGGAACTAGATTATAATTTGAGATGATTCCGTTGAAGGGTTGGGGGTTAAATAGGGGTAAATAGGGGAAAATAAGTAAAGCAAGCTGGTAAGACTACAGAAACTTTAAATTCGGTGTATATACTAGAAGCCAAGGTCTCAGATTATTTATAATATTTTTCAACCCCCACCACCCCTACTTCATTATTACAAGGGTTGATAAAATAAAATTGAGATATTCATTTGAAATTTGATACACGTATGAATTATAACGACATCTGGAACTAGATTATTCTTTGATGGTTCCTTTGAAGGGTTCGTGGTTATTTAGGGGTAAATAGGGGGAAATTAGTAAAGCAAGCAGGTATGACTACAGAAACTTGAAATTCGGAGTATATACAAGAGGCAAAGGCCCCAGATTTTTTGATAATTTATTTCAGCCCCCCACCACGCCTACTCCATTATTCAAGGGGTTGATAAAATAAAATTGAGATATTCACATGAAATTTAGTACGCATATGTATCATAACGACATCTGGAACTAGATTATATTTTGAGATGATTCCGTTGAAGGGTTGGAGGTTAAATAGGGGAAAATAAGTAAAGCAAGCTGGTAAGACTACAGAAACTTGAAATTCGGTGTATGTACTAGAAGCGAAGGTCTCAGGTTTTTTTATTAGTATTTTCTATTTCTCCCCACCACCCCCCCACTCCCTTATTAAGAGTTGATAAAATTAAATTTAAATTTTCACTTGAAATTTGGTACATTTATATATTATAATTATATCTGAAACTAGATTATATTTTGACATGATTGCGTTGAAGGAGTGGGGTAAGTAGAGGTAAATAGGGAAAAATAAGTAAAGCAAGCTGGTAAGAGTATTGCAACTTGAAATTCGGTGTATGTCCTAGAAGCCAAGACCTCAAATTTTTTAACAATATGTTTCAACCCTTCCACTACCCTTACTACATTATTAAAGGGGTTGATAAAATAAAATTGAGATATTCACTTGTAATTTGGTAGACGTATGTATTATAACGACATCTGGAACTAGATTATATTTTGGGATGATTCCGTAGAAGGGTTAGGGTTAATAGGAGTGACTAGGGGAAAATAAGTAAATTAAGGTGATAAGAGTACAGAAATTTGGTATTCGGTGTATATACTAGAAACCAAGGCCTCAGATTTCTTTCTAATATTTTTCAAACTCCACCACCTCCGCTTCATTATTAATGGGATTGATAACATCAAATTGAGATATTCACTTGAGATTAGTACACGTATGTATTGTAGTGACATCTGATTGAGATGCCTCCATTGAAGGGGTGGGAGGTGAATAGTAGAAAATAAGTAGGGTGAACTAAAAACTTCATTTTTAACGTATATGGTAGAAACCAACTCCTCAAACTTTTCTATGACATCTGCCCCAAATATTATTAAAATTCTATGACCAATAATTTCCACATACTAGAGTGCAAATATAGTCAAGATGTTTCCTTTAAAACGATTTGGATGAAGAATCTGGATGTGGAAGTAGTGATTCCTTAGGCAGCGGTTTTTTTATTTTATTTTAACGTCTCATTCACTATACCTTAATTTTATTTTGTTAACTCCTTTAATAATGGAGTGGGGATGGTGGTGGGGGTGGCAATCCTTCAAAGGAGTAAGCTCAAAATATAATCTAGTTCCAGATAATACAAACGTGTACCAAATCAAATCAATATCTGTAAACGTGCATACAAAAAAGTCGTAGATATTCTAACCCTATTTCAACAATTTTTTAAAATTTGTTTACGATTACTATACTTCTACTCCACTATGTGGATATGGAAATAAAACATACCTACTGTTTCAAATGGCACTATCAGAAATGGACGTGGCCATTTGTCACTCCCTTATAGTGTTTACGAAGTCAATTGAAACTGATCAGTGTTAAGGCACAGGACCGTGCGCACTTAACTTGATATTTTATCCTATGTATTTAACAATGGTATCGAGAATCGAATTGTAATTGAAACTGTGCAGGCGAGTCCGAGACTGGCAATGTAATCAGCCTGAATGAACCATCTACGACTGCACTGGTTTAAAGATAATAAAACGGACAGGTCCACTAGCATAAAAAAAACTTGTAAATCGTTTCTCAGAAGTCAACGTGGACTTGTGAGATGTGCTGTCATTGGCCTGGGTTTGAGGACGGGTGGCGACGATTGGCTGGCACCCAGATATTCCTCAGTCCGATTGGTCGTCGGTGTTTCAGTTATATCAGTCATTAGTTAACGTGGACTCGATATTTCTCCAGTGCAGTGCGAAAAATTGTTTTCAAAACAGCTTTATACCAAATATACCTCCTAATTCGGTAATTGTATTAGATAATGCTTCTTATCACTCGCGAATATTAAATAAAATACCAAACACCAGTACAAGGAAGACTTTTTAAAATTCATGAGAGAAAAAAATGTGGAAATTCCTGTAAAAGTTCCAATAAAGCGCGAATTACTGAAATGAATAAAAGAACAGAATTTCAAAAGGGAATATGTTATTGATAACTTATCGAATATACGCAGTCATACACTTTTGCGGTTACCTCCGTACTATGCATATTTAATCCTATCGAGATGGTTTGAGCAACTTTAAAAGATCGTTTGCGAACATGTAATGAATCTCCAACGTTAAGCGCGGTAGTAGTTGATCATATAAGAGAAGTAATAAATGACCTCGACGATACTGATTTATAGAAAAATTGCGTTAAGCATGTAATTAAAAAAGAAAATCAATATCCAACACTAACCCCCATTGCGCCGATTATAATTCAACCGGATAATGATTCCTCTTCAGAAAGTGAAGATTCGAACGCGTCAACTTTTAGCATTTAACTTTTTTAATACGTATTTTCAGAACAAAATATTTAGCTATTATATAGGTATGAAGTTTCCTTTTTTATTGTTACATTTCTTGGAATATATTTCATTTAGTTGACAAGAAATTTTAATTTAAGTTACTTTATTCTAGAGACATATTTTAATTTTGTTTTTATATATGTTTTATCTATACAAGTATTTATTTTTGTTGTACTAATTCTTTGCTTTGGTTAAGAAACTTACATTTTTATTTTTATTTTAGAAGCAACTTAAATTTTATTTTTATTATTTAACATCCTTGCCCCTCGCCAATCTAACCTGTCCCATTCCCTCATCCCGGCAAGGATATGTTCATATCTTCTCGTTGTTTCTTGCTGAGCAATAACATATTTCAATATACTTAGTATGGGATAACTTTAAAACTAAACCCAATAAAGTTAAATAATTAGACTTTATATCTAAAACTGATATATTTAATACTTCAAAAATATGTTATTGGATAAATGAACAAAAATAGCCTATCTAATAAACAAAAGATAATAAAAATTAATATAATTTTCAAAAAATTATAACATTTTCTTATGACAAGCATTTCTATCTACCTCCGCCCATGTCAATCAGTTGCCGACTGTTTTTGCCAGCTTTTAGTTTTTATACGATTTCAATTGTGCTCGTATACACTATACATACCAATTTTGTAGAATTTATTCTTATCATAGTAAACTCTAGTATTAGTAGGAACCCGCTTTTCGTTCGCACAAAAGTTTTTAATTGTTACATGCAGAAACATGCACATTTTACAACACTAATGCAACCAAACCGAATTACCGTTTGCCCTGGTTTATTTCCCATTCATTTATTGCAGTTATTAGAATCGTTCGGAATTTACTTTTGATAATAATTAAAGAAATCAGATCGTTAATCATCAACGTTTTACAAAAGAACTAACCTTTATTTATCGCAAATTACATTATAATCTGATTTTTTTCCGTGTATCATTTGTATCACATCCTGTTCCTCGGCAAACATATATTTATGGCATTTTAACAATTACTATATTTAGTATTTATTCATACTTATCATTTTAATAAGATTAATTACAGTCAGTGTTAAATATTCATGAGAGTTTCCCATTCCAATCTAGGTAGGTTTATGCGGGTCAAAGGCGCAGGTGGCAAGTGGTATTAGGGTGACGTCGGTCAACAAGTTTTAAAATTGAACATTTTTCATTTTTACATTTCAGACCTTTTTACTTCCCTCGCATACCGAAGGGAAGTATTGTACTCGAGAAAAAATCACCCTCCGAGATTTTTTCGGATTCTGACGTTTCAGATCACGTAGATTACGAAAATATAGGTTTTTCAATTTCGTCAGTCTGTCTGTCTGTCTGCTGGTGCATTAACTTAAAAAACTACTTGACGGAGAGCAGTCAAATTTGGTAGGCAGTTGACCCTACTGACAGCGAAGAAATGGTAAAATTTTCTCTGGACAATATACAGGGTGGACCGTCTAAACGGAATACATAGTGAAAACAATTTTCTTTCGCTTAAATTTAAAATTTTTACGTTTCATGACACGCTAATCCTAATTAAAAAAAAAAAAATTTGAAAATTTTTTTCACCAACATTTTTGAAACATTTTTTACTACTAAAACAGATGAAAAAATTTTTTTCTTTCTTCAAATTCAAAATTTCCACGTTTCATGGCATTCTAAGCACAATTAAAAAAAAATTGAAAATTTTTTTTACCAACATTTTTGAAAAAATTTTTACCACTAAAATAGATGGAATTTTTTTTTTATTTCTTCAAATTTAAGATTTCCACGCTTCATCGCGTTCTAAATCTATTTAAAAGAAAATTTCGATTTTTTTTTTACCATTTTTAAAAAATTTTACCACTAAGACAGATTTTTTTTCTTTGTTCAGATTTAAACTATCCACGTTTCCATGGCATTCTAAAACTATTCAAACAAATTTAAAAATGTTTTTGAAAAATAAAAAAAAATTTTGAAAACATTTTTAATCTATTTATCACTACTATAGAACAGACGAAAAATTTTTTTTGCTCAAATTTAAAATTTCCACGTTTCATGACATTCCAAAGCAATTTCGGAAAAAAAAATTTGCAACATTTTGTTACCAGTTTGGAAAAAAATTTAACACTAGAATAGAAGGAAACTTTTTTTTGCTCAAATTTAAAAGTTTCACGTTTCATGACATTCTAAATCTATTTCAGAAAATTTTTTTCACCAACATTTTTCAAAAAGTTTTTACCACTAAAATAGATCGATTTTTTTTTTATTTGCTCAAATTTAATTTCACGTTTTATAGCATTCTAACCTATTTTAAAAATATATATAATTTTTAAGTTTTAAACTTTTGTTACCACTACTATAGAATAGAAGGAAACTTTCCTTTTTGCTCAAATTTAAAATTTCTACGTTTGACATTTTCAACCTATTTCAGAAGAAAAAATTTTGAACATATTTTTACCAACAGTTTTGAAAGAATTTTTTTTGTTACATAAAACCAATATGATTACTGTCAACGAAAGTTAGTAAAAAACATTGTAGCTCTATTTCAATTGAATACAAAAATCAGAAAATTCTACCTCGAACATTAATGCTGTAAAATATATGACGTCATAACGGGGGGTAACTCGAATGTGACAACCTGTGATCTCGCATCACCCCGAGATGCCTATTTGGCCTGTCATCGGAATTTCGTTGTACATTCGATGAACGCTCGGTTTTGTTAGAAACGCTTGACTTCGCTCCACATGTTGCCTATTTTGATTGACACAGATCTCAACGCGCGTTTCAAACGAGGTTTCTACTTTTCCTAAAATTGTCGGTGTGCTAGATCGAAAATCAGTTATTATTCTCTCCTTCATATTTTGAACCGTTGTTAGCGTGTCTTTGTAAAACAATTTCCTTCACGTATCCCCACAAAAACAAATCCACTTTTATAACATCTGGAGATCTAGCAGGCCATTTGGAGTGACCATTTCTTCCAATCTATTGAAGTGGGCAGTTATTATTTAAGTGGTCCCTTACTGCATTTAAATAATGTGTTGGAGCACCATCTTGCTGAAACCACACCCTAATTCGAAACCTCTCAGGAAAATTCACCAATAATTGCGGCAGACGGTTCTTCAGAAAATGAAGATAAATAGCTCCAGTCAATGTACCATCAAAGGACAAGGCAGATCTAGGACATGGTTAAAAAAGATTTGTTCGGAAATGAAAGGAGAATCCGAAAATTATAAAAACATACAGGGTGTTCCATTTGAAAAAGTAACGTTGTATAACCTGCCGTCTTTTTAAGTCGCCTTGTACATTTCAAAATAATATGATTTAAATGCATATTTTTAAACAGAACATCTTTTCCATTTAACATTATTTTCTGTCTCATCGTTTTCCAGATATATATCATCGAACCCTGCTTGTTTCTAACACTTTCTAGTACCGAAGTATCCGACGACATCGGGAATAGCTCGATTTGATAAAACAAAATCTAGGAAATAATGTGTCACACTTCGTTAATATTAGATCCATTTAACGCCAAAATTACCATACCTATGTAAAAAGATGTCAACACCGCTCCTCTTCTAGAACATTTATTCTACTGAATTATTATGATAAGGAAACCAGAACGGCTGCGACACTTCAACCCTTGCCTTTACTATGGAATTTCAAAGTTTTGCGAATGGTTCAGAAACAAAGTTGGTAAGCCTGTGAAAAATAAAATAGTACGCCAATGGCGAGTGTTTGTAATATTTAATACATAACATTGAAACATTGTGATGGTGAGAGATTTACAATCATTAGAAACATAACGACTTGTTGATGGGAAGCAATTTCATGTATTAGACATTTAAACTACTTCTACAGAAACGTCTTTTATGACAGTTTTAAACGCAAATTTCAATACAATAACAAAAAGTATAAACGCGCTGTCAGAGCGGTATTTTCACCAGATGCAAAGAATTGGTGAAAATATTGTTGCGTGTTTTCACCCTTTAGGAAACACCCTGTATGAATCCGTGGGTTCTAAATAATTTCAACAAGAGATAAACACCACTAACACTTTATTTAACAATTTACTGACTATACAATACTTCAAATTCAAAATAATCTTTACACTTTGTTTACTTGATATTTAACCTCACTTTTTCGCTTTTCCACTTGTTCACTTTTATAAACTGCCTTCTTAATAAACTTCCCCTTCTGCGCCTGTAATCGCGCCTTATATTCTCTGAAATTACCTCTAGATTGAACCAGAATCATCTCCCACCCAGTGGCGGCTCGTCAGGGAAGGCAGAGCCTCCCCTTGGAAGAACCACCATATCTTCAAAAGTAATATCTTAAGAAATTTCTATTAGGTATATCTCAATTTTCAATATTTTTTATTGTTTATTATTCATTAAATAATTTTCAGTTTATATATAACATTTTTGCATTTCCTTTCCACAAACATACCTATAACGTTACAGTCCGGATAGTCTTTGTATGCATATTTTCCGGTCGGCCGGTCTTTTACTGAATGAACACTGCGGTTCGCTGGAGGCTAATACGAAATAGCTTCCAACTTTACCGCATTTACTTTTAACATGAATGACCTTGAATTTCTTTGCGCTGTGTAAAATAGCAACACTTGGAATAGCCAAGTATGAGGCTAGCCTCAGATTCTTTATAGCGCATGTGCACAGGTCATTCAAGAGTCAGGTGATTCACAAAGAAAACGAACTGACGTCTGACCGTTGCGTTTAGCAGGTTAAGAACAACTTGACGTATAAATACATAAAACATTTGATAGGCGGGCTAGAAATAAGTGCTCTAGGTGAAAATATTCCCAACAACATGTCTTGTTGTCCAGACGGGGTGGATTATTTGTTATTAAATGGATTTACTACTCTTATTTATAACGAAAAGGTAAGAATTAAAACATTAAAAGAAATGCCAGGCCTACTAATGTGGTAAACAAAACAGAGGGTTTTGTGATAACAATTATAAAAAAGTCGAGTGGTTAACGGCATCAACAGTTAGAAACAAATTATATTGTTGAAGATGTTTATTATCTACTAATGATCAATCCTCAATTTGGGGCAGGGCCGGGTTTAATAATTTGCAAAATTTGTCGCGAGGTTTAGAAAGGCACGAAAAATCCCAGGAGCACATTTCATGTTGCATTAAATTCGAAATGTTTGGTAAACAAAATATTGTAAATTTCTTGGATTCTGCACATAAGAGAGAAATAGAAAATGTTAACGAAAAGGTCCGTGAGAATAGGGAAATATTAAAGAGGTTAATAGATGCCGTTATATAGTTATCTTCACAAGAAAATTCTTTCCGAGGACATGACGAAAAACGAGAATCGTGCAATAAAGGAAATTTCAAAGAGCTGGTAGATTTTTTAAAAACTTATGACCCAAAATTAGAGAACTTTTTGAATAACGCCACTATTTTTTGAGACAATTCCGGTAAGCTTCTGTAGAATGATCATTTTCAGCACTTAAACGCATAAAAACATTTTTACTAGAAACAAAATGAGTCAAGACCGCCTTTCAAATGCATCGCTTATTTCAATAGAAAAACGTTTTTTTTGTCAGAATTGAGGAAATGCGATTCATTTTATGATGAAATAATCAACCATTTTGGTAGTTCCAAAAATCGCAGGTTACCACTCATTTATAAAAATATTCAGGCTTTAAAGCAGAGATTAATATAGGTAGTTGTTATTTTAGAAAAAATATTTATTTGTGTTATTTATTTTTTAGGAAATATTTTTTATAATTCTCCATAATATAGAGTTCCGCGGTTATATTTTTTTTATATAACTTCTTTCTCAAAACTATTTTAATGTCTATTAAAACTTATAATTTTACACGCCTGGCAGTGATAATGAATACAATTTTTTGTTTGTAGAAAAACACTTTAATTTTTTTACCAAAACTATTTTTACTTTTATTAAAAGTTATATAATTTAATTACAAGTGGGATAGTAGGACTCCTTTGGATACCGATACTCGAGTCGTAGGAACGAGAATTTCATGAGAATGATTTTTTCATCTCATCATATTTTCTATTTCCTTTTCATTCTATTCTTTTATTAGTTCTATTCTCTCAAGTCGTGAATCGGTATCCTGGCGAATAACCCACGGCAAAAAAATGTAACGCGCCATTGTAATACCTCAGGGGTGGTGGGGAAATGTACAAATTGTAGTCATATTGCACATCAGTTGTCTTTCAGAATATCAAGCCTCCTCTGCAGACAATATCACGAGCCGCCACTGCTCCCACCACACTCTAGAAAAGTCCATGGCTCTTTCTACAAGTTTCCAGTCACTATTAGTAGGCATAGGCGTACCAATTTCCAGTTCCAAGGGGGTGTAATTCATAACAATATTGTTACGCGTTTACGCCCCCTAGGGACTGAAACTGATAGCTCACGTGTAGTAGCCGGAATTAAGTAGCAATGGTGATACCATCAAAATTTGCAGTGTGCGCCATCTCTGACACTGGTAGTACATTTTCTGGAAGCTGGAAGCTTGTAGATGGATCGAGATATCTACATTATTCTAGATTGCCGCGCGAGAAGGTTATCGTCTATGCTGGGTGGTTCTAGAGGTATTTTGTACAGTATATTAGCCAATGTAAACACGCGGAAGGGAAGTTCTAAATGAACTGAGCAGGGTTGGCAAAAATTGTGTTTTTTTTATTTTAATCAAAAAACACGTTTTTTTTTTTAATTTAAAACAATTCAATGTGTTTTAGACATGGATTTTTAATTGTTGAAAAAAAAACATGTTTTAACCAATAAAAAATATGTTTTTAAACTTAAATTTATTCGGGCGCGTCGACCCAATACATTGTTTATTCTATAAGCCATGCCCATATTGCATCATAACAAGACGAGGACGATACTTAACAACAGCTCGGCCAATTCAGTGTAATAAATACCTACGTCAAGTTGTCAATAGTGCAATAATTTTTTTGGTGATTGGTTGTTGACTACACAGGCACATAAAAAAAAGTCAAGTTGGAGAAGGCAGACCTAAGTATTCCCATGAATTCTGACCTGCTGAACACGAATCCGATGTCCGTTTTGCCCGATTGGCTCTTGCATTCTTCCTAACCTCAAAAAACACCGTAAGAATGCCCGAAAAAATGAAAATCTGAAAAAATGAAAATCTGAAAAAAATCAGGGGTACACAGGATGGCAATAGAAATCGAATGGCGCAAACCAGACATCCCTGCGGTCCTTCGTTTTCTAGATAGAGCAGCTCAAAGTCACCGGAAGGAAAAACATTGTTTTGTTCGCAATTCTCCAGGCTCTAGGTATATCGGAAACCAAAAAAGCTATAGAATTCTAGTTTGCGCCATTCGATTTCTCTCGCCATTCTACGTACCTCTGAAATTTTTCGGATTTTTAGCTACACTCTCATTTTCTCAGGCATTCTTACGGTGTTTTCTTTGAGGTTAGGAAAAATACAACAGCCAATCGGGCAAAACGAACATCGGATTCGTGTTTAGCAGGTCAAAATGCATGGGAATACATAGGTCTACCTTCCCAGACTAGACTTTTTTTTTGCTATTAATCGCTTTAAAATTAACCCTTAAGAAAATAAATAATAACGGTATATCTTCTATATAATAGTAATATGTTTCGTTCGTTGTACTTATACTACCATATTATTATAACTAGTTGTATTGCATTACATAAAAGTTCATATTTTTTTACTTTATTATTTTTTTTTTACCTTATCAAATACAACAATGTTCCGAAAATTGTCCATCAAACACACTAAAAAAACGCATTGAAAAAAATCATGTTTAAAACAATTGTTTTAAACGTGTTTAAAACAAATGTGTTTAAAACAGGTTACTGTGTTTTAAACACTTAAAAAACATTTGTTTAAAACATTTTGTTTTAAAACTGCCAACCCTGGAACTGAGGTTATATAAGTCCGAAGTGATACAAAGTGAAGAGTAGAGTAGTATCAAGTATCAAGTAATAAACATTGGTAAAGGTTATCTTAGTAAACGTGTATTTTAGTTAATAAAAGTGAAGTGAAAACTCGCGCCAATATGAATTTTAAAGAAACAAATCATGTTTGTTTCATGTATTACTTCCACATCCACGTAGTGAATTGGAAGTATTGTAATCATAAAAAAAATTGCAAAATTTTCTTTTCTTGAAAGAATGTCATAAAACGTCGAGATTTTAAATTTAACCGAAAAAATTTCTGTCTGTCGTTCCGTCTGTGACTTGAAATTTTATACACGTATATGTATTATAACAAGATCTGGAACTGGATTGTTTTTCGAACTTATCCGTTACATTCGGGTGGAAGAATCGAAAACTATAAATTATCATAGATCTGAATTGAAAATCGGTACTTGGGGGCTTTTTTAAGGCCGCTGAATTCAAGTCTGGTTAAAAAAGTGATAATTCAACATGGTGACCGCAACGTCACGACAGCTTGGGGTAGGGAAATCGAAAACTAAACATTATCATAAATTAAAAATGGGTACTCAAAGGTTTTTGAGATCGTTTACTTTAAATCTGAGGTGAGAACAATGAAAACCCAATATGGCGACCGGAATTACAATATTATATACGATAGGTATATAAATTATTATAAATCTGAATTAAAAATGACAAGATGTATGATAATTTACAGTTTTCGATTTTCCTATCCCAAGGTATCGTGATTTTCCTGTGGCCATTTTGGAGTTTCATTTTACTGACGTCGTAAATCAGTCTGTATAATAACTCACACCCTGTATCCAACTTATATAAAGCGGACTTCGTTTGCCAATAAACTGATAAATAGAGGCATACCTAACTATTTCACAGTTGGGACAATTAAAAAGAAGCCGATCTTATAATAATAATCATACCATTCCATGAGTCATCCACGCCATTATTTCATTGATAAAGTCACACTATATCATTATATCCTTGTACTTAATATTATTATATTGTACATGCAACGCAAAATGGTTCTCACAGTTAACATAATTGTTAAAGATACGGGTACACACCTATCTGGATATTTATACAAATAAAAACAGAACAATTAATTACTAATTGCCTAATTTATCTCTTGCAAAGGAATTTACGAGAGAAGTCTAAAAAAATATATAAAAAGTTTAATTCCAGCAGTGTAGCTTATCTTAGTGAGGAACCATGTACAGTCCAAAGCATGAATGTTGTCGTGCACGTCATCAATGTATGTACTTATCAAAGACATGATACTTTTCTATCGGCTTAAACATTAGCGCATTACAATGTAAATAACAGAGTCACGTCTGATGGGCCTATATAAGACAGAAATTGGCGCTGCCACGGACAAGTATTTTGTTTCCTCTCGATCAGTGACACATGTGGGCAAGAAGTCATCTTCAATAAAAATTTAAGAGTTATATGGAAAAACACCTACCTAAAACCTAAAGCATGGGATACTTGATCACGTGTTCACGTATCCCACTCTATGTGCTGATCAAGTATCCCCTCTGAACTGTTAGATAAAAGAATGTAACACACTTAACCCCAACTTGAAATACATTGTTATTTTGTGCCGATGAAGTATCCTCCATTTCCCCTTCACCTGTTTGAAATGTAATCTCAAAATAATTTGGTAATAGTTACCCGACTTCCTCCTAGCGAAAATATTTTAGGAAGTAACGGTTTACAGTAGGTATGTAAACCCTATCCACGACAGAGCCGAACTTAATATTGTCATGTGTCATGAAATAACGAATTGGTCAATGCTCCACAAATATGAAATATTATTCCTGTCTTGACACAAGCAAAACAGTAATTCTGTTTAATTTATCGGTGTACCAGCCAAATAACTATTTATTTACCTAAGATAATCCTTCTAAAGAACCCCGCACCAAGCCCAGCACAAATCTTATGGAAATTGGTTCCCGGTGAAATTGGCTGAAAATTCATTATCGTATACTTTAGGTAATTTTGATAACAAGTCTCCTTGGTCACAATGCCCAGAAATGGATAGGCTAGAAGTTACCATGCTGAAACGGACCGGACCCACCTATATTAATCGAAAACTTATTCCCGCGTCTATTAATCAAAATTTACATATTTCCGAAAATTGTACACGATTCGGTACGAAACCAAATATCACCCAGTATTCGCATAAAAATATTTCACGTATATTCTGGCAGTAAAATTTAAAGTTTCAAAATACAGTCGATTCGTGTAGTTTTTAAAATCTCTAGAAACGTACATCTTGGGCGAAGCAAGTAGGTTTCACACCGATAAGACACTTCAGTTAATGGAGTTAACATCAACATTCGGCGATAACATAAACACAGGTGTACGGTCTTCTCACGGGAACGGAGCTAGAAAGGGACATTTAGTGTGTAACGTCACGACTTTTGGGGGTATTTTTCAAGTATAAAAACGCGAGGGAATATTATATCGGGGTCAGTCGCTATCAGATCTATCATTGACCGAATCCAATTGTTCGCCATAGTGCTCGTTGAAATAAGACTGGGAGCTGCGAACCAACTGACCACTACTCCGCTGACCAATTATTTGGATCTAACTAGCTATTAGCTAAGATTATACACTGGACTTTATCGTTCGCCATAGTGCTCGTTGAAATAAGACTGGGAGCTGCAAACCAACTAACCACAGCATCCGCTGTATTTTCCATTGTCCACCAGATACTTGTTAAAACCAAGCTGAACTGGGAACGAGACTGATAAAAAGAGATATTTACGAAGCGACCTAAAGCTCGCGATCTCTATTGTACCCTCACAACGAAAAAGGGACATTGGTCAGTTTTTGGGTTATAACCGACACACAAAGGTGTCCGGTTAATGAAAATGCTGGAAATGCAGGATGACGAGACAAATAACAGTGACCCGAGTCACCTCGCTATTTATACGCAAGGTATAAATAAATGATGTCGCGGAAAGAGAGAAGTATTTTTTTAATGTAACTTCGTTAATAATTACAAAATCAAATGAAACTGGACCGGGAAAAACTTTAATTAAATTTGTTACATTTCGGCTCTATATTTCGGAACTTAAACTCACGGTATCGCGGTTTTGGCATTGTGGCACTTTGACTAGTTAGAATTTTATTATTTAGAAAATTTCAATAATGTTAATTTTTACTTGTAGCATAATTAGCTGTTTGCTGAATTTCAGACTATGTTAAATCATGTCTTATTTAAAACAGTAACTTTTAAAATATTTACTTTCAACAGCGGCAGATTTTTGTTGGTAAACAACTTCTGTTGCGGTTTGTTTTATCGTTTGGTCAATGAACTTCTGCAATATTTGATTGTCCGAAGGGTTTTACAGCTGTTCGGACCTGCCGGTTTATTTATGTCCTACTTGTAGGGATGCTGTCACTGGACTTTTGTGGGTCATCCACTGATAAGGCCTGTGATTTGCCCCCTGCTAGTTTAACATAATTATCCTTTTAAATATTATCACATGTTAAACTTTGTACTGGGTGTTTTACCTTTTATTCATTCACGATGACACATTTATGTCATGGGCGAGTTGAAATTAATATAAATTGCTTGTTCATTCAATTGTTTGAACAATTACAATCTTCGCAACACAAAAAACCAATTGGTAGCCAATAGGCTGGTTCTGAATCAAGTTTATTGATCAGATCCCATCATTCTACGCTTCGCAACGTCAAACTATGTTTGAATAGGCAATTACTTGAGATTTCAACTTGCCGTGCATTCAATTAAATAAACTATTGCGAGTTTTCGCCACCCAAGTATGAACTTTACATGTTCCGAATTCAACATTTTTTTCACTTCAGTTTTGAACGAGTATTCTCGTTATAATCATTATTATTTTTAGTAATTATTGGAGTTGTTTATTTGACTATTCGATAAACTTACACGTGACTGTTTGTCCCAACGAAATCTGTTGCTGTAATATAAATTTGTGGTTAAATTATTCACATTTTGATTTATATGTAAGCAACTATTTTTTGGCCATTGCCACACCAATATTTTTATAACTGATCCTTTCTGACAATTGTCTGATTATACGTATAAAAACGTTCCTTGTTTTTAATTATTTTACCTTTTACCAGAAATTGAAAATAAAGTGCATTATAACTAGTAAAAGTGACCAAGTAAATATCAGATTTACTTGGGCTTAAATAAAACGAATATTTAAAATAATACAAGTAAACATAAGGTTTACTTGAGCATTACAATAGTGAATGAAAATGAAATCTAAAATAAGATACAAACTTACCCAAAAGTTAACATGAAAATAATATAAATAATTCAGTATAAATTAAATAAAGGAAATAATTTTGAGTCTGAACTTTATACAGGGTATTATAAACATACTTGATTATTTTATCAATTAAATAAACAAGTGCCAAAACAATATTCAGTATTTAATTTGAACAATGAAATAAAGAACTATAATTAGAACTTTGCCAAATAAATTAATAGCAATGTCTAGTGTAAAGAACGAATCATTAAATGTCGAAATAAATAGTTAATTACCAATTCAATAAATAAATAAGAACCAGTAATATCAAACCTAGAAAAAGAACTATGGTAACAATAAACTACAAATCACAAACGTAAATTTGAGTCCTACCACTAAACTAGACGATCACACAGCCAAATTAGTTTAATTGATTTAATAATTAGACATTCAGGGGAGAGGGGAGGGTAACTGGTAATTAATCAAACCAGAATTTAACAACAAAACAATGGGGGTAGGGGGGGGTGCGTAACAATGCCTATAATAAGTAGAAACCGTGCTAATAAAATGCTACTTTTCCTTCTATCATAGGACTTAATTCGGCTAGAACGTAGTTTTATGAATAATTCCAACAGGATTTTATTTATTTTGGTTTGTTAATAATAAATATAATAATTAATTAGGATAAATTGTAACTCTCGAAATGGGACTGATTTTGGCAGACAAAGCTCAGCAGACAAGCTGCTTAAGACGAAATAATTGATATGCTCGGTTTGTGCAGCGTTTAAGGATGTGAAAACGGGGACTCGCAGGTTTACCTACCAGATCGTTAAAGACAAATATGAGGTCGGAATAATGAAAATCGAAAAAGGCGACCGGAAAATCACGTTACCTTGGTGCAGAAAAATCGAAAACTGTAAATTATTATAAATCCGAATTGAAAATCGTTACTTGGGTTTTTTTTAGGTAGCTGAATTCAAATCTGAAGTCAGAAATGTGAAAGTCCAATATGGCGACCGCAACATCACGACATCCTATGGTAGGAAAATCGAAAACTAAAAATTATCATAAATCTGAATTAAAAGTGAGTACTCGAGGGTTTTTCTGGTCGCTCATCGTCCGGAAAATCACCATATCTTATGAACATAAAGTTGGCACCCAGAGTTAGCACCAAAGATTCACACTAGGTCTGAAACGGCAAAGTAAAGAGCGGCCGCGCTGCCGCTGGCGCGGATTATCTTGTTTCGAGGAGTAGAAGACGCCTGTCGGGGGTGGAAAGCGGCAGCTCGTAACCGGACCGAATTTTCCGATGTAAACAAATCTTCCGGCTCTGAAATGCACATGCAAAGAGCTGCCGCGATTCAGGTTGTGGCAATCATCATGATTCAGCGTAAACTAACCGCCCTCCAATTTTCAGTGCGGCACTCGGTGCGGCAGCTCCATGCCAAGTCGAGTTTTCCGGGGGAAAGAGTTTTCCGACACTGGAAAGGAACGGCCAAGAGCTGCCGCGATCTTGCCTCTGTGGATGCTTCTCTATTACCGATAGGTACTTTATGATCTATTTTCAGCGCGGCAGCTCAATGCCAAGTCAAGTTTTCCGGGGGGGGAAAGGAGCTTTCCGACCGTGGAAGGGAAGGGCCAAGACGAGAGGTAAACCGCTGGGAATTTTGGTGTACAAACCTCAGGAATTGCGGGAATTGTCGAGGAATTTCGGGAATTGCCAAGGAAATGCGAGGAATTTCGTGAATTGCGAGGAATTTCGGGAATTGCCGAGGAATTGCTAAGAATTGTGTGGGTATTACGAGGAATTAAGGGGTATTGCGACGGTTTGCACCTGCGCGTGAAATAATAAAATGCATACAGATAAGTCGTTTATAGTCGGAATTCATAATCAGGAGGATCATGACCTACTATACGAAAATGCAAGTACTAGCACACAAAAACATGCCAAAAAAGGGTTGCATTTAAAAGATTTTTCCCACAAAATAAAAGATCACAGAAAATAATTTTCGGAGAAGTGTCCATATGTTACAATCGAAGTTTCTAAAGATGAATTTCGGATTGTTAAAAAGTCATCCTTCTGCTGGTTGTTGGATCAGTAACAAGGGAAAGTAAGTACTGATCGTCTGAGAAGGTTTTTTCAACCTAAATCTGATATAAACCTCTTTCTAAACTAACTAAACTAAAAATATCGAGAAAAATACGACAAGGAGTAAACCAGTTGAAACAGAAACGAAGGAAAACTCAGAAGAAAGCTGGGAAGAAATTAACGAGGATGAACAAAGATTAGAGGCTGAAATGAAATTTGATGACTCAATGGATACAGAAAGCTTCTCCCCTACATCTGATATGGAGTCTGACAGTGACCAGGACACGAGTGAAGAATTTAATGTTATTCTGTAACAGTATTATGCTGTCTATTATGAAGAAAGATGGTATATTGGACGAATTATAGAAAATTCCGGAAATAAATTCAAAATTAAATTTTTATCTGAACAGTTAGGTGACTATTTATGGCCTAAAAAAGAAGATATTGCTTGGGTGGAAAAACAATTTATTTTTCATGGCCCTATTAGATTAATAGGCAGTGGACCATTCCAACTAAAGAGAATCGATAAGATGAATATTGAGAAGCAATATAAATCCGAGAAATGCAAAAAAAGTCATTCGTTGGTATTTTCTAAACATTCCTCTAAATATTGTTATCAATTACACCCCCTTGAAACTGGAGATTGATACGCCTATGCCTAATAGTGACTGGAAACTTGTAGAAAGAGATAGAGTTTTCTAGATTGCGAAGAAGATTCTTGATTGTTTCTGGATGGATCTAGAGGCAATTTGAGAGTATGTAAGGCGCAATTACCGGCGCAGGAGGAGGAGTTTTGCTAAAGTGAAATTTAATAGCGAAAGTGAGGTTATAAACATTTGTAAAAGTTAGTTTAGAATTATTTGTGTAATCAGTAAATTATTAAATAAAGTGTTAGTGGTTTACCCCTTGTTAAAATTATTTAGAACCCACGGATTGATACAGGGTGTTTCCTAAGAGGTGGAAATACGCAACAATATCAATCCAAAGAAGTTATTCCTTTTTATAACAAAAACAGTATTTCATTTTGCAATTATGCTATCTTTTATTATTTTATTAAAGCAGAATTTTTAGATTTTTATTTTAACCTCGATTTTAACATACATGTATTTGTATACAGATTCAGCAAATTTAGTTTTAGGTACGTAAACTTGTTTCTGCGCAGATAAACCACGCCTTGTCGTAGAACAATGCAGGGCATTGGTTTAAGACAATAGCGCCATCGCTTGACCGCGATATATAAATAAATTTATTTACTGTGTCATATCAAGACAGACCAATCCCCTCAGCTAGCATAATTTCATGCATTATTAAAAAATTTGAGAATTTCGGGTGTGTCGTGAATTATTGTAAAAAATGCTGTCAATCCGAATCCCGTCATCAACGAATGAACGAAGAACGTGAAATTCGCGAAACTAATGTCTGTGCACTTGTTGAAACTAGTGAACCTTGTTCTAGCAGACAAACTGCTGAAGAAGTTGACATGAAGGAAAGAACTCTAAGATACATTTTGAAAGGAAATGAGTACAGTTGTTTTAAAGTTCAAACAACGCAAGAAATATTTCCCGAGGACAATTTCAAACGCATGGAATTTTGTGAAATCATGATAAATAAAGTGAATGAGAATGAAAACTTCTTAAAGAATATATTGTTTACCGATGAATCACCCTTTTCATTACACAGGAAACACAATCCATCCGTAGTTCGATATTGGTCTCGAAAAAATAAACATTTGAGTGTTGCTGTGCGAACTCAGTATCCTCAAAAGTTGAACATTTGGACGGGAATTTTAGACAATCATATTATAGGCCCATTGCTAATCGATGGTATATAAATGGCAATAAATATTTAAAGCTTTTACAAAACAAAATAATTCCTGCAGTTCAAAATCTTCCTGTCAACTTTGACGTCATTTGGTTTCAACCAGACGGCTGCCCAAGTCACAATACCTTAACTGTTATTAATTTTTTGGAAAGAACATTTCCCAATCGTTTAATAGCTACGAGGGGACTGATAAAATGGCCCCCCAGGTCACCTGATCTGGCACCCCATGATTTTTTTCTGTGGGGCTTTTTAAAGGAAACCGCGTACAAACATGCGTTTGAACAAGCCAGAAAAGCATCCACAAAGAGAAAATCGCGGCCGCTCTTGGCACCTCCCTTCCACGACCGGAAAACCCCTTTTCCCGCGGAAAACTCGACTTGGCGTTGAGCTGCCGCGCTGAAAGTGGGTCAAAGGATACCTATTGTTAAAAGTAAGACATCCACAGAGAGGAAATCGCGGCAGCTCGTGGCCCTTTCCGCCCACGGTTGGAAAACTCTTTCCAGCGGAAAACTCGACTTGGCATGGAGCTGCCGCACTGAAAATTGGAGGGCGGTTAGTTTACACTGAATCATGATGATTGCCACAACCTGGATCGCGGCAGCTCTTTGCATGTGCATTTCAGGGCCGGAAAATTTGTTTACATCGGAAAATTCGGTCAGACTACTAGTTGCCGCTTTCCACCCGCGACAGGCCACTTCTACTCCTCGAAACAAGATAATCCCCGCCAGCGGCAGCGCGGCCGCTCTTTACTTTGCCGTTTTAGACCTAGTGTGAATCTGGGGTGCTAACTTTGGGTGCCAACCTCGGTGCCAACTTTATGTTCATCGATATCTTTAGGTACGAAAATAGAAAATTGAACATTTTTATATATCTAAATTAAAAATAATAACAAGAGGATTTTCTAAGTCACCGAGTTGAAATTCCAGGTCAAAAATGAAAATCCAAGATAGTTACCGGGAAATGACAACACCTTTGGATAAAAACTATCATGTGTCTGAATTGACAATGGGTAATACGAATCCTACACATGTTTTGTACAGTACTGTTAAACACATTCAATAAAGGATTAAAAAATAATCGTTGCAACTGCGATAATTTTATTCTCGCAAACGAAATGCGTGAGTATATTCATATATGAAAGATTCATTGTACAATATTCATTGTTCATGGCTATACATATTTTAAATAAATTTTAAATAAATATAGGTATAATATAAAAGGAAAAAAATAGCATTTTTTAGCAAGGTTTGTACTTAATATAGGCTCGACAACTTCTAGCCTATCCGTTTCTGGGCATTGTGACCATGGAGACTCTTGATCAGAATGATCTAAAGTATACCATACTGAACTTTCAGCCAATTTGACCAGGAACCAATTTTCATCAAATGTGTGTGGGATTCTTTCTAACTACTGTTGTTATTGTGGAAAAATTTATAAGTACGGCTCTGTGGGATATTACTCGTGCTAACGAGACAGAGATTTATAGCCGCTTTTTATGGCTTTTTTATACGCATTAAATATGCGTAGTCAACTATATAATGGTAATAAGAGTGACTTATGTAACTAGATAAGTATCTATTTAAACTGATTTTCCATAAAAATGAAGAATTTTTAAATTAGACAAAAAATGTTTGACATTGACTGATAGTAACAACTGACCTTCACAAGTATTTATCACACAAGTAGTAGTGGAGCCTATATTATTATTCTCTATAAACAGGGTTCACTTTGCCGTAAAAAGATCTTCCAGAATAACGTATTATCATTCATTGTCATCATTCATAGAAAGGAAGAAAAATATTTCTTAGTATTGATTTAGTATAGGTTTATTTTTGTTTTATTAACCGCTTCCCAAGTCACCCAGCTAACTCCTTGAAAATCCGAAGATTATTTTGTGTTATATAAAGAAAAAGGCCCTACGGTTTATAGTGAAGTTCAAACCACTTCATGAGGATAATTTTATAATTAAAATTATTTCACAGTAAGCAGGGTTTGAACCCGCTATGCTAGGTAGACCAGCTGATAACTAAGCTACCGTCCACTTATATTTATGTGTAGGACAAGATTATTTAAGGGAATTATATGACGACAATATTTATATTGGGAAGTCAAAAATATAGGCATGATGTAAGACTATAGCTATAACAGTATTTTTACCACATAGATCTATCGTCTGATATTATACCTACTGGCTTGTCACTCTCAGAGAAAGCTTCCTATGAGTCTATCGGTGTGACAACAATTATTAAATCACGAGAGCAAACGCTAGATAAAATAGGTTAGATTTTATCAAATTAAAAATACCTATCACAAATTAAGTAAATAAGGTCTGCGAAGAAGCATCGAGAGGGGGTGTCAATTTTACAATAATTATTGTAACCCTTTTCTTTCATTTATTTACTCCAGAATCAGTGACCATACCATACATTGTTTATTTAAATTAAGAGTTATAACACTGCTGTTAACTTACATGAAAAGGGAAGAAGGGGTAAATAATATTCGGTATAAACATTCAGTTGACAATTACCTATTTCTATAAGGTCAACATAATTTTCAACAAAATTCTTCATATGTCACATAAAGGGCAACAATTATTCAATTTTACCGTAAACAACAACAAACATTATTATTATTTCAGCAAAGATACAATCTCGGATATAATCTTCAGCAATTAAAACTGACCTTATAAAACAATAGTAAACTACCTGGGACATGGCAACTGAAGGGAATCAAATTAAATACACGTATTCACCTCTGTGTGCATAATCGAGATGCAATTTGATACTTTAACGACAAAAACGCATGAATTCTTAAACATTTCAAGGTACAATATCTATCGTGGATAAAAATCGACTTACCTCGAGTTGTTGTTGTGAGCAGTTTTCGCATTTCCGAAGGCTTCCAGCACTGGCCCGGCACTCAAGATAGTCTGTTCCACCCCGCTCCCGTGCGATCCCTTCTGACTAAGTGCCGTCAGATGATGCAATAAAAAATTTGTACTTTCTGTCTTTCCCGAACCACTCTCGCCACTAATAACTATACACTGATTCTTTCTGTCTTTCAACATACAATGATATGCGGTATCGGCTACAGCAAATATATGCGGAGGCAAATTAGGTCCTAACCGTCTATTTTGGTACAGCTTCACATACTTAGGATTGTAAATAGGATAGAATTTAAATGGATTAAGGGCTATGAGTATTGATCCTACGTATGTGTAGATGTGGCCGGCCACAAACCTTGCTCGGAGGTTGTCCAAGAGCGTTTGTTCGTTTAAGTCCGGCAACTGGCATAGATCCGGGTACTCCCTGTCCTTCGGCTGGTAGAGGAATCGGTGAAAGTAATCCTTTATCAGCTGTGGGTCCATGACGAACTGATCCCGCCACACGTAATCATTTACTTTCTCACGTAGGTAGAAACGGTAAGATGTATGATCGGGTCTGTTCTTGGGCCAAAGCATCATCAATTGCACTGGGCTCTCGTGTGCTGACAAACTCCTTTCCTTGCATTCCTGCCCAAAGTCATCCCCGATCACCTCGGCAAGCTCATAAGATGCATTCTCGTTCAAAGAAAGCCTTTCAACAATGCAGGAGACTATTTCCTCAGAGGTCGTTTGCTTGCTGGCCTCCACCGATAAGGCTTCGTAAAGGGCAGACAGGGCCCCTACGTAAACCTGCACGATGTACCGGTTGTTTTCTGTAGAAGGCATCATGTTTGTGCTGCTTCCATTATATTATCCAAAATTTTAATTTGATAAATGTTCTCGTTACGAGTAATAACACTTTACACTGGACCATTTTACTGTATCACACACTTTATTATTTTTAGTTTGGTACTAAAAGATCCTCTCCCACTCATGTTTATTATTTTTATTTGAGTCTTCCTGAAAATAAAACGTTATATTAATATAACAGATTGCTCAAGATATAAACTGTTTTGTTTTGGCAAGCAACACATTGATATCATATGCATAAATAATCTACATTACATACAGCTAAACTTACAGTTTCTCACAACTGAATAAATAAATAATGCATGGGTAATTATTAGGAAAAGTGACGGTTTACTGGTTTAAAAAGTAATTTAGCGGCCGAGTAGACTGACTCCGATTTTATAAGTGAATAACCCGTTAACAAGGGGTTGATAAACGGGGGATAAATGTCAGATTGGGGTCACATGTTGCTTCTTTGGTTGTAGCACGAAACTACAGGGACTTGGGCAAGTTTCCCGTCTGCAATTTAATGATTCCGTTACAAACATATAATAACGTCAAATGGTTAATTGAAATAATTAATTGAATGAGTTCATACAGCGCAATGACAAGTTTACTTCTAGTATGCGACGTATATGACAAACAGTTGAAGTCCACCCATAATAAACAACAGACAATCGAAATCGACATCCACTCTGAAACCGCCCATACGATAATGAAAAGTTCACTTTAAAGTTTCTCACATACCTCACAAAACTACACTACATCGTTAAACGAAAATGGAACTAGGAATCACAACCATATGGATTTTATTCATTTTAACTTAGATTTTATCCGATAAAAGGGCCAGTAACCACCATTTTTTATTTTGTATAAACTCAGCTTCGACTGACATCGCAGGAGGAGACTCTCGCGTATCAAGGCCAGGCCACGTGACTTGCGCGCCAAGTATGAATCACAATTTTCCAGCTAAAGAAGCCGACCGCATCGTTACGTTTATAAAAAAACGCAAAGTTAATTGTCTCCGCAATTATTTTGCTAGTAACATGAGTCAAATTCTCTTATTTCTTAATCACGCCTAATTGGGTCAATCAATTTAGTTTGCTGTTTCCAATACTGCAACATTATCTGTTTGTTTATTCTTCTGAATAACAGATTACAGAGAGAATTACTGGCATTACAAAAACCAAATTGGACACGTCTAGCTTCCGTTGCAGCAAAAAATAAGGCGTTGAATAACAACTAGTTTTCAAATCCGATTTACCCACTTTAAGAGCCTGCACTTCGGCAGATTTTTTCCAATATAATTGGCATAATGCAGCTTAATTCATATAAGAAACAATTTTATCTAAGGTATTCTCTCCTAATTTTGAGTTATCTATCATCTATGTTTTAAATACCCGCAGTAGATATGCGCTTTCTAGGCTCATAAGCAAACACGGTTAAATTTAAAAAATATACGAGCAGACTTATCTACAATTTATCAAAATTTGATCCTTATAGTATACATAGAGTGTGCCCCAAAAAACAACCGCTCAAACGAACATGGTAAAAATGACATTTGATCGACAGAACGTGACAGAACCCTATATATTGTCAGGGTCGGACTGGCTCCTTTTTGGTGCATCTTTGAATTTATGTATATAGGGGTACAATTTTTATCATGGTCGCCGTAAAATTACATACCCTATATCAAGTAAAAAAAAGTTTAAATTTTCCATCTCTCTTACATTCTATGAGCAGTGAAGGTATACGAAAAGATGCCCAAGTGATAAACTCTAATTTTCTTTTATGCAAAATTATTGACAAATCATGTCACAATATTTAATCAAACGGGCATTAATTAGCTTTTTATGTAACTTTACCAAATAGTTGACGAACTGTTATGTAATTTTGATATAACAAGGAAAAAATTAAATAAAAAGAAAGCTAAGCAACTCCGACAACATACCTACCTAGATTTATTGTTAACCATCTTCTTTCTATTTTCTTCTAAGCAGGTTTCTTGGACACTCATCTGTATAAAGTCTCGTTTTTATTTAATTTTTCAGGTAAGCATAATTATTTACTTACCTATTTTCAGAATCAGCTATACCTGTTTTAAATAATTTTTTGAGCCATTTTGAAAAAAAAATTAAATTACTGAATATGATTCAACTTATCAGGAAGCCCAGGGGACTATTCAACAAATATGTCTGCTAAAACGAATTTTTTGGACCCCCTCCTCCTTCTCCGTAACATCTGTGGGACCCCCTTTCTACATTAAAGGATAAAAAACTAGTTGCCTAAAAACATTCTGTAGATATTTTTAAAAATGCTCAATTTGTTACATTTTCGGGTCCCCTCCTAAGAGCGAACCTATTTGTTGGATGGCCCCTATGCATTGTTGCCATGTTCTTTTGTTCTCAGAGCCTACATTGTGATTTGGAGAATTAGATAATTAACTTACTTCTGACCCACCTGGGAAGTAAAAGATGTGGAAATTCGACATAATGATTTTGGATATTTCTCCAGTGAAATAAGATTTGTTCACATGTTAAATAAAAACAAATATGTACTAACAAGACTGGTAATTAAATAAAACTGTCAACAAAACATTTATTCATATTTATATACAATCACAGACAGCAATAGGTAATGTCACATCACTCTCAATAAAATCATTTCAATTATTTTTTACTGGCAAACGATAAAATGTCTCTTCGAATTGCTTGCAGCTCAGCATCCATTGCAGGTTCAATTTTCTTTTCCTGCGGTACCGCATCATTTTTTGGCACCACTGGCAATGACTCGATTTTACTTAAATTATTACTGTTAAAATTCGAAACTGCTAGAGGTAACGGCATCATTTTCTTAAGATCGCTATCGGCATTGTTTACCTCTGCTTTACCAAGCCTCAAGAACAGAGGTGCCGTGTTATTTATACCAATTTTATTATCAATAGAGGCCTGAGAAATGTGAATGTCTTTATTAACACCCACTTGCTTATTCAGTTCTTTGTTTCTTGACGACTTGATATCTTCCAAATTGTTACCTTCTTCTTTGTTCTTGTTTTGTTCATTGTTACTTTCAATTATGGGGCTCTTCGCTTCTATTTTGTTCTCTATTTTTGTTTCCTGGTTATTGTTGTTTACTTTCATGTTATTAATGACCACGTTCTGGACGTTGACCTGACCATTAGGCTTATTGACATTTTGTTCAAGGTTCCCTTTACTGTCTGTATCGAGTTTTACAACTTTGACAATATCATGAAGTGATGCTTCTTGATCGACCTCAGGTACAAATACACCCACCACGTTTTGTTCTTTATTTTCACCACTCTTTTTGATTTCATTTTCTGCAGTTACGCTTTCTTTACGCCCGTTTAATTTACGATTTTCTTCGATATCTTGCTTGATATTTTCCTTTATATCTTTCTCTAAATCAGCAACTAATTTTTCACTATCTTTTCCACCGCTGATTTTTTCTATAGCTTTAAGGGCGATACTCTCAATATGCTTTACTGCCTTGACCTTCTCATCTTTAACTTTGTCCTCTTGTTGGCTCTTGATCGCTTCGATAATCTTCTTCTGCTGCTCTACGATTTCCTGCTGGACTTCGCTTTGTTTTTGGATTGTATCGAGTAGTACTTGTTGCGTGTCACCTTCTTTAATTTTCTCTTTCTCCTGCAGTTTCTCTTCTTTCTCTTGTTTCTTAATGGCTTCTATGTCAACTTCATCATCTCTTCTTTCACTTTTTGTTTCGTTCGCAGATTTTCGCGCAGGATCAGGATTGGCATCTTTCGCAGCGTTGTCACTTTGTTTCTTCACTTCTACTTTATCGGGTTCTATGGGAATATCTTTAGTTTTATGTACTTCGGACGCTACATATTCTTTACTGTCAACTTTTTTTATAACGTTTTTCTCCTCTTTCTTTACGTCATTATCCTCCTCTTCAATAGGCTGTGGAGGTTCGTGCCTTACCTCTTTTATCTGGTCACCTTCTACCACTTTCAGTGTCGTCTGGTCAAGTTTTACTTTGTCAGCTACATCACCTAGGATTTTAACAATTTTCACGGTGGTTGGGATTTGTTCCATGACATTATTCTTTGTTTCGATTACATCTACTGCTTTGGCAACGTTCAAGTTCACCTGATCCAAATTATTCAAGCTGCTAATTGTGACCGTGTTCGGTTCCATGTTATCTAAAGTGTACAGGTTCTTGTAAGTGCCCAGAACCATAACAAAAATGCCCACCATGAGCATTATTTGAGCTAAAATTCTTTCATTGGTGTTCCTTGGAGATATACAAATGAAACACGTAACGGGAAATAATACGCATATCATAACGCCTATAGTCGATCCTACTAATCCTAGCACTAGTTCAATGCTGGGTATCATAATGCCTATTATCAAGGAAATGAACACTATGAGCATCGTCAAGCCTTTGAATTTTCCCTCGGGAATGTAATTCGACATGCCCTCATGTATGGAATATCCTTCTTTATATAACAAGGAATACATACTTGCACGGCAAGGAAAAATAACTAATGGAAAGCTGAACGCCACTGACAAAACAAATCCTATCTTCATGACGTCAGTCATCAGGGAAGGAGAAAAGCTCATCAGTATGTTTCCTGTGAATGGTTTTTTAGAGAAGGCAATGTATCCGAACACTCCCACGAAAATGTACACCCAGGTACAAATATTTACAGCAACTCTCACGAGGTTGTTCATTTTGTCCAATGTTGCATTGGGCAGGGCTTGGTATATCTCAAAGAGTTGAGTCTGGCAAAACAAAGCCATAGAAAAAATTGGTAAACACTGCATAATGCCAGCCGTCCTCCAAAAAACGACATCCTCGTACCAATCTCCGCTAAATATATGAGGAATTGCTTCGAAAACAATCTTCAAAACTAGGCAGCAGTAGAATCCAATAGTGGCTTTTGAAACTCCATTTAAACTATCCACGTTTCTTAATAGACCAAGCGGTAAGACACAAAATAGTGCCAGGGCCATAAGAATGCTTGTACGCATGGTATTGGTGGTGTATATTCCTGATATCTCTGCTATGATTTCAGGTGCCAAATCGCCCATAACAACAAAGAAGGCGATACAAGTGCCAATAAGGAAGCCTATGATTCCTATTTCGATTGCAAATTTGCCCATTCCTCCAAATATGTGAAACGCCAGGAATTCAAAGGTTTTCCTTCTAGCTATAATAGCGGATTTTAGTAGAAAATGACAGGCCAGTCTTGAGATAATACTGCTTATTAATAACATTAAAACTGATAATACAATTCCACATTGTTTAAAACAATATGGCATGGCCAAAACACTCACGCCGATAATACTGTTGGCCAGTGTCATAACATGTCCACTTTGATTATCCATTTTCAGTTTCTTCTGATCTTTCGGCTTTTAAATGCATGTGTTTATTTTTTATACGTTTGCAATATTTTCCATTTGAACTTTTACAACTTAACACAACACATAACCTAAAATGACTGTTTACGTTTTTTATATGCCAAGCAAAATTCGCTCTACATAACATCATAGTATATGCAACTCTCATTTCACAACTACGTATTAATCGTTGCCTGCCAAATCAATAAAGATGATTGTATTGAAAAGCGAAATGATTCCATGAATAAACACAAGATTAAATTTAGAGTTTCTGGGATTAACTAAAACTGTATGTATTTCACCTGCGAGAAAAATTCACGTTCACTGTTCGTGTTTGGTCTTAGTTTAATATTTACAATTTTTGATTTACTATTTTGGTAAAGATGTGCAAAAAAATGTGTATGTGTCCATCAAGCGGCTAGTAGCCGAATTAATGCAGATTTCGTGGGCATTCAAGACACAACATGTAAAGAGTTCTTTCTACCTTTCAGAGCTACCTTCTCTAATCTTTGGCTACGCCATGGTAGAGTATTATCATTGTATATAGACTACCTAGTAGTATAACCTTATGGAGATTTCGTTGGATGTGAAAGGACACTAAATGTAGATGGCGTAATGATCGAGGGATGCCAGCGATTTAATTGGTAGAATGAAATGATTATTATTGGTTGAAATCTCTGGTCTTGATGTTCACGAATCTGAAAATACACAGGTCCGCATTTAGTTTCATTCTCCGTCCATTCATTTTGAGTAATTTATTTATTTATTTATTTATTTATTTATTGTGCAATATCCAAACAGGCCTGATCGGCCTAATTACAAGGATAGTAAATAGCATTTCAACATAACTACTACTACTACTACTAAGTAAATCTACAAAAAATGTATACACATATACATATAAATATATATATACACCCATATAAATACACTTATAACAACTATACATAAAAATTACTGAAGTGCGTGTTGATCAGTTTATAATATTTTTTAAGAGGTAGGGACCAATCTAAATCTACGAAAGTATTTATGTTATTAGCCAGTCGAAGCATTGACAAGAGAGGGGTGGGGATAGAATATATTGCTGTCGGTACATTAAACATCAATGCATTGCGAGTCCGTCGTGAAGGTACATTAAATGGTAATAATGCTAAAATCTTCGGGCTGTTAATTATACTATTTACAACTTTATATAAAAACATGAGCATTGCTACTTTACGTCTCATATCAAGAGACGACATATTAAATTCAGTTCTTAAATGTGCAGATCTAACATAATGATAGTTTGGTGTCGTATGATATTTTTTGTAGTATAGGTATCTAAGAAATTTATTTTGTATTTTTTCAAGTGTGTTCATATAAATTTGAGGTTGTGAGTGCCAGATTATCGATGCAAACTCAAGTTTGCTTCTTACAAATGCATAGTACAGAGTAGTGATAGTTGTGACGTTGGTGAAATTGGATGTTTGTCTCATTATAAATCCTAACATGCGATTTGCAGATGCAGAGATGTTTTCAATGTGTTCAGAAAATGAAAGATGACAGTCATAAGTGACACCCAAGTCTTTAGCACAATAAGTCCTTTTTAAACATATGTGAGTCATTTTGTAGTCGAACACAATGGGCTCTCTCTTTCGGGTAATTGTTATTATGAAACATTTTTTTATATTAAATTGTAATTTAAAATCGCAGCTCCACTTATGTATACTATCAATGTCTTTCTGGAGCTCCACACAATCTCTATCTGTTTCAATTTTTTTGTACATTTTAAAGTCATCTGCAAAAAGTAAACATTTAGAGAATTTAACAACTGAAGGTAAATCGTTAATAAATAATATGAATAATAATGGACCGAGATTTGATCCTTGTGGCACTCCAGAATTAGCATAATATTTACCAGAAGTGTTTCCATTGTGTTTTACTACAAAACATCTGTGCTGTAAATAACTTTTTAAAAGTAGCATCATTTTCGCAGATAGACCAAATTTATATAGCTTTCCTAATAGCATATCATGATCGACTTTATCGAATGCTTTGCTAAAATCTGTAAATACAGTATCGAGTTGTTTTCTTTCCTCCAATGTTTCGTAACCGTAGTTAGTAAATATGAACAAATTCGTATTGATAGATTTTTTAGCTACAAAACCATGTTGCTCCTCTACTAAACATTTTTCTACGTGTCTGTATAAATGAGAATATATAATTTGTTCAAATAGTTTAGCTGGAGCACACATTATTGCTATACCTCTGTAGTTTGAAATGTCCATTTTGTCCCCTGACTTATGAATTGGAGTATATGCAGCTAGCTTCCATGCATTAGGGAAAGTTGAAGTTTTCAATATCAGATTAAAAATATGAAGCAATGGAACTCTTAACCATTCTTGACATCCCTTAATTATGTACGGTGGTATACCATCAATACCTGCTGTTTTTTTAGGTTTAAGTTTTTTAATAGCTGCATTATATTCCAATTCATTTATTATGTTCAAATTGAATGCATCGTTACAACAATTTCCACTATCATCTGAGAAGTCTAGTTTGTAGTTTGATTTTTCAGTGTTATAAACCGATGAAAAAAATTTAGCAAAACATTCAGCAGTCTCACATTGATGCACTTTATCCCCCTGATATACATAATCATTATAATTTGGGCATCCCTCTTTCTTTCTATCAATATAGTTCCAAAATACATTTGCATCAGTAATCAAATGTTGTTCCATAGTTTTTATATAATTTTTATGCTCAACTTTTATTAGCCTTTTTAAATTTCGTCTTATTTCTATATATTTATTATAATGATATTCTGAAGTATCCTTTACTTTTCTATATTTATTTTTTTCCCTTAATAAATCTTTAATTTCTTTACTAAACCAAATAGGAAATTTTTTAAAATTAGGATTGTACTTAAATTTGGGAACACATATTTCAAAAATATTATTTATAATTCGGTACATTTCCTCTACTGCAATATTTACATTACTTTGAGCTGTAACGTTTTCCCAATTAGCATCCCTAATATTTTCGCTCAACTGTAAAAAATCAGCATTTTTAAAATTATATTTACATTTTTTATTTGATATTTCCTCATTAATCTCTTTATGACGATCGCATTCTATTTTAATTTCCAAAGCTGGGTGGTATAAATCTTCACTTACATACGGTAAAGTCTCTAGTAGTAATAATAATATTCCATATGCAAAATTAGGTGCCTGTGTTAATATTTTCGTGTTTCGACTTTCTATTTAATGATCAATTTGTCTCAAATTTAGTTGAATTTGTGTAGTTTTTAAACTGATTCGATTCGATTTTATTAGCAAGTTTCAATATTTGTACGAATTATATGTCCGTGTTGCCACATGCAAAAAAAAATTCTTTACTAGGTATAAGATATACTTATGTTGGAAATTATAATTATAAATATTAATTGCGTGTAAAATACAGCTAGAATTTGGTTATGTAAATTCGAAAATGGAGGTGAGCATAATGCATGCCGTGTACAGCTAATATATAGGGATATATTGTATAAATTTTAAAATTAAGTACCTAGTATTATTTTAAAATATAACCACATTATTAATTTTGAATTAAATAAGAAACTTTTATCAAAATTATGGGAATACATCAAAGTTTTGTCTCGGTTGTAAATATGTCCTTGAACGTAATAAAATGTGTAGTAAATTTCTAGCTACTTGAATCCTTTAATGTGCCGCCCACCAATTAGAATTGTTGTCATCGGATAATCGGTTTACTGTAGTTTATTGGTATAATATAAAATACTCAAGTTTGGTAAATTGAATATAGATGCGATACATGCATTTTGGAAATGTTCTTGTCAAGTATGGTTTCGGTCTCAGTGATTTATATTTCTGGTGTTTATTGTGTTCCTAATCATTATTATCAGCATTATTTTAGCGTGGTGCATAATATGAGTACATTTTATATTTGTTTTACTTTGTTTTGAGTGAAAACATGAAATAGGGTAAGTAGTTAGGGAAATGGCGTGCAAAATTCACGACGAAAAGTTACTGTCTGCCACTATTGGTAATCGAAAAGAGCATATAACTACAAACATTTTTTCTCTGAAAATTTTTGGTATGGTGGGAAAATATGGAGAGGGGGGATATTTTTTTAAACGAATGTTTATCGATATATCTGTCCCCATAGGTAGTTATAGTCAAAGAATTTATATAAATAGAAGCAGATACACATTTACAAGTGTGTTGACAACATAGTTTAGACATTACATTTTATAATCATCTCTTTCTTTATGACCAAAATTACCATAACCCCATCTTTGTTGCAACCACCGTCATTTTGACGTGGCAAATAAATGTAAATATAACCTTATTCACTCAATTTGCGAAGCATTTTGATCTGTAAATAAACAATTTTCAAGTGATTAGGAGCTAAAATATGACTTAAAATTGCATCAAATAACGTTTATATGCTGTTTCTATAAAGCGACGACAATTTAAAGACAAAATATGTATCGGTTGTCAACCTATTCTAAGCTGTATAACTACATATTTATTTTCCTAAAATTAACACTTTTATTTACCATCAAACTACAGCAATACAATTAATTTGAAGGGGCCATGGATTCGGAAAAGGATGTGTACTAGAGTCGAATTAATAAGTAGAGGTTGTTTCATTTAATAAGCCGATTCAGAAATTTGTTTACATTCCTTACGAATCAGAAAAAAGGAAGTAATTTATAGGAAATTATGCGGCAGTTCATTTCTTAGGATTTTAAGTAAATGACCCCTTATTGGTTCGTTTATAGGCTCAGGTGCACTTTAGTTCGTAATAAGGTATTTGTTGTTTTCACTTCAATTCCATAACAATGAAGTACAAGTTCACTTACGAGTCTATTTAGGTGAGGATGAGGATCACAATTAATGGTTGAAATATACAAATTTTATATATTTTCACAATGTTTTTATATGTTGAATACGACTTCCATGTTGACATTTGACATTGTAACAGATTGCACCAGTTCGGAAATGTTCGTTGGTTATTTCGGATATTGTCGTTATTTCTATCTTGACATTGCAGGGATAACTTTAGATTGTATTTGTTCGGATATTTACATATTTCAGAGAAATATACCTTTTAAATTACATTTTTCTTCCTTTTTTTTAATAAAGAACGGGGGGTGCGGGGGTTGCCCCCCCCCCCGCCTTCTTTCACAAAATAATTTGAAATTAATTCCATTCTTTTCTGTGATTTCTTTAGGATATGTTAGTACGTTTTTATTGGGATATCTAATTGTTCATATTTATTTGCGCTGCAGGTACTATTACCGCCGCAGATAAAGAAAAGGGGGGTGCGGCCTTTTTTTCACTAAATCGTTCGAAATATTTCCGACATTTGCTATGAATATATAGATTGTTGCGCGATTTTGTATTGCCTCTCTCGGTTTTTTTTTTTTTCTCTTAAATTTATGGTTCATCCAACAATTTTTTTTTTTAATATATTCTATTCATCTTATACTCTTCATTACCATTTAGAAAATTTTCAAAATCACGACGAACTAAAGTGCACCAGATCCCCCGGCCACAAATTGTACTGCGAATTTGAGCATCTGCAAGCAGGAATGTTAAGGGGAAAGGGAATAGAACAATCGTTTACAATACTTATATATTTTCGTACAAAAGTATTTGCACTAAACATGAAAATAATTTAAAGGTTAGGTGAGTAAACATGAACAGCTGTTATTAATAACTAGATGTAGACATATGTCTATGCTACTACGCTCATATACCACGGCCTTGGACAGGCTGCAACAGAGATAGCGTTATAGGCAATGTTGTATCATCTTAGAACGAAATGGTGAGAAAAAGGTATGTTGGACATGTTGGCAACAGTATTGTATAACTTTTACACTTTATCTCTGCTTCTATTTATATAAATTCTTTGTAGTTAGTATATGTACTTCACATGCCCCAGTTGCACTGGCAGACGAAAATTCCGCTCGGTGCGCGGTAGAGGGTATTTTAAAAATTAATTTTTCTTATCTTTAAAATCCCCTTACCTTATAGCGTTCAATCTTAGTACCTATATATTATAAAACGTTGTATTTCTGTTAATTTTAACAACTGTCTTGTGTTTTAATTTATGTATACATATCACTTTACTTTTATTTTACTGTTGTATAGCTTTAAATTACAGACACGTTCTACATATTTTGGGTATTGTATTTTTTTATATACGTGAACTAGTAAAGTTTATCCTAATTCTAATTCTTTCAAATACTTTCTTTTGAGACAATCAAATTCTTCGTTGTATTTCTGCAACTAAGTAAACATATTTCTAGCACATATCTTAAAATTTTTAAATTCATGCAACTAAACTTCTAAAAACTTGTATATTTTACTCATAAAATTTTAAAAACTTTAAGATGTGATAAAACAATTTTTATTTGTAGAAATGTAATAAATAATTCTGTTGTAAAAATTACCAACCAAAAGTAACTTTGTTAAATATCACTAAATTTAGCAAAGTAACATTTGTTTTCGTTATTTTTAAATTTCCGATTACGCATTTTCATTTAGCTTGCACAACGCACAGTCACCTGAAAAAACCTTAATTCGTTCCTGACTCGATAACCACTAGTTCAAATGAAGGCTGCATCTGCATAGGTTAAAAATCCATTACTTTCATTAGGTCCGTGTAGATGACGCTTGACATCGCATCCAACAGTTGATACACGCGTATTATACTACTAGGTAGTCTATATACAATGGTATTATTTGTACCATGGGCTAAATACTTTATAATACACTACACAAACAAAAATATGACCATTGAAATAATAGGAAAACTTTAGAAGTTCGTAATTAATCTCGTATGTAATTATCATTATTTAAATACATTAAGTTTATCTCTATTTTCTTGGATAGCTCATGCAGTTATCACTTGGCATCTTGTCAAGAAATTCGATTACAGAGTGATGATTTTCTAGATTCATTTTCAGTGGCGATTTTAGTAATATTGGCACCCTGGGAGAGATTTCTACGACACTCCCTATTTGCTCTCCAATTCACATAAATGTGAAAAAAGAAAAGAAAAATATTACAATAAAAATTAAATAATTATTGATTTATTGAAATTACAATTTTTTAAATAAAATTTTGCTTTCCTCGCCTTCCTGTCAGCAAATTTTCCTATTAGGTCAGCGAAGTTCGTGTTTTCCACAATTTCATCAGCTAGCACACTGACGTCAATTTTCCGTCATTTATTTGTCATAATATACGTCATAAGTCCCAATATAACGACGTCCAATGTACGTCTAAATGACGGCCTAATGTCACATCCTAATAACGTCATATCCTGACGTCACAATCACGTTCAATATGACCTTAATTTGACGAATATGGCCCCAAATAACCCTAATAGCACATGGTCGTCCCAAGAACGTACCCACAGGACATGGAAACATACCGAGAACGTACTTTACCGACCTAAAACGTACGTTTGAGCGTGTCAGCAAAATGGGGTGTCCCGAGGACGTCCCACCCAGGACTTATGTGGGACGAATGTAGGTCTAGAGAGGACGTCCTGAAAATGTTGTTGGGACATACTATGCAAAACATATAGGTACCTCACCCTCCACCACTTTTAAGGTGTATTCACAGTAGAGGCCGGCTATTTATGTTTTTTTTGGGTTTTCTAACCACATGCATTACTATCGAAATAGAATCCAGTGATCGGATTCTATTTCGAAGGGATTAAATGTGGTTAGAAAAGCCAAAAAGGTAAAAAAATGACAATATATAATTACCATCTAGAAAAATTATTCAAATAGATTGATTTGAATAGGTATTTTGGTATTTTTATTTATCAACACCAAATGACAAATTTATGCAAACATTTTATTTCTATTGTGTTATTGAAAAATAAGTTATGTCATTTGTATTTTTTAAAAATTAACTTCTTCCTCCACAAATTCAAGTGTCAAGTGTCTAAAATACAATTTTTATAGGATTAAAAGTTATATATTATAATACCTAGTACGGTATAATATAGTTATATATACATTAAGTCATATTGAATATTATATTATAAGAAATAAGCCAAGTGTGCAATAAAACGTAAGATAAATGTATATCTCACCCTCTCCTAACGTTTTGCACACTTCGTCTTTTTATAATTATCTTAGTTTATATTATTCTCTCATATTCTCTTTTTTTTGACACCCCCTCTGTTCTCTCTTTTGCCCTCTTCAGTCACGATGCAATAGCCATTTCGGTGTTCTTCCAAGACTTTGAAGCGTTAGCGACTTCAGCAGTCCCTGTGCAAATAAAAGAAAAATTAACATTTCAGATGAAATCTTGGCAAAAAACATTAAGACTAATATGTGCCACCTGATGGCAGGCTTATATTTAAAATACATTGTTGTTATAATTTTCTTGGTGTCCTATTTAAAAAAAAATCACTGTTAAGTAAATGTGAACATGTTTTTGTTTAACCGACTTTTGCATTTGAAAGGTTCCCTTGTTCATTTAAAAATTTTAAGAACACATCTTTATATGAATGATCGATTTTACAAATAATACCAAACACCTAGAAAAGCAGAAATATATGTTGTGACTAATGCTACCAGATTAATAACATTATTATAAGTTTAACATTATATTTTTTGCCGATATTATTACAGAATTCAAGTAAAGAAAATGGCTATGGGTTCAGATGCATTAGGATGTACGGTTAGAAGCAGGTTTATTGGGTTGAACATTGATGATGTATAAAAGTTTATATACGTATGTACAGCGTAATTTCAGAAAAAATAAAACAAATAGGGCATATAAGTTACAAAATTGTAAATTTTCCTCAAAAAGCCCTTTTTCAGTTTTTTCCTTATATTGGTTTACTGAAATCCCTAAATATGCTTTACACGTTTGTTGGTGCTTTCTGGCAAATGTTTTTATTACTCGATGTATCAAACCTTACCTATTAGAAGTTTCATCACCTCCACTTGTTCATCAGATGTCGAACCATATTTAACACTTCGTTTAACACACTGAGTAGGTACTTACTTCTTCTTTTCAATTTTTTATAATGTTTAACCAACAATCTTCTTTTAAATGAATAAGTTCTCTCGCTTATATATAGGCTATAACCTACAAATAAGCAGCACCAAATTTATCTAGAATAAAATATCGATCTAAATACTTACATATTAATAAATCAATTAAATAGACTTACCTATTTTTGGTACTTTCTTTTGTAGCCGTTAAAAGTGTCTAGTGGGAGGACTAAGTAAAAATGATGCAATGCAATAACCATAGGGCTGCCAAATTGAATTCCCCATAGTTTGACAGCAACTAACCGAAATTCCTACATCTCAAACAACACGACGTTTGGCGGGAATTTTAAAATAAAAGAGCTTTATAGGAACTTAACATATTTTTGTTATTCACTCCAGTATTTTCATATATTCTCATTGCGATATTTTTGTACTAAATTATAGTAGCACACTAATATATAGAGCATAGTAGAATAATAACAACACTGTATTGTCAAAAAGTACAAATAAATGTGATTTCGCAAGAGGAAAAAAATAGTTGAAACGAATATAAGATTTCTGAAATCCGAAAAATCAAATTGACAAAATTTAAATGGACCATGAAATATGAAAATATTTTGTTATCAAAAGAAATTTTGTTAGTAAAACTTTTTAAGGATTATAATTTCATTTTTACAGCTTTTATTTCCTTTTTTAATCATATCCTCATCTGCTCAAAAAAAAACATCACTCCTAGGTTATTTCACAAATGTCCTTAAAACGTTTTATTCAGAACGTTTTAGGGACGATAGTAAACGGAAGTCTTTGGGACGTACCATATAAACCCGGGACGTTCAGACCTAACGAGGACCTAAGTGTACGTCCTGGGGACGTTTGTTGTTATCAGGGGACATTTGAAAAAACTTAGACAACATCCATTTCCCAGTACACGCGGTAGACATTCTGAATAAGCATGCTCGCTATTAACCTGTTTTAGCCCACTGCGCTAACAATATGCAAAAGGATTCATGTACCTATATATACCGGGTGCGGCATTTAAGTTGACATACGCATAACTTGAAAATAAAGAATTTTCGGGAAAAATGTTTCAGATCAAAGAGTCATCATTTGAAAAGTGGGATTATTTCTTTAAAGATTGGTGGAGGACTTCAAGCTCATCCAAAGGTTAACTTTAGTTCTTTGCATATAAACTCCTATTTCTTTTTTACAGATTCGTATTATGCTCTAAAAAATAAACAACTCTGTTTCTACCATTTTTTAAATTTGGTCTTACCGTTTACGAGTAATTAAGCATTGAACGTGGAAGTAGCACATTTCTGTAACTGGGACACAAAAGAGCTTTATTGTCAGAAATAAATCTGAGTGGCGTATTGGATGATGTGATCCAGTACAGTGGCCCGCACGATCACCTGACTTAACCTTACCATATTTTTTTTGTGGGGATATCTGAAGTTTTCGAAAACTCAATTACCATGATACATGTGTCTTATTTCTTGCATTATTAGAATTCTCAATTGTTACTGCTATTACACATTGGATATTTACCATAATTCTTAAATTAATTTTCAAAAAACTGTTTTGTTTCCCAGTCTCAGAGATATGCGACTTTCACGTTCAATACTGAATTACTCGTAAACAGTGAGACCTAATAAAAAGATATAAAAACAAAAGTTATTTATATTTTAGAGCAGAATATAAGAATATGTAAAAAGAAATAGGGGTTGCAGGTAAAAAACTAAAGTGGACCTTCGGATGACCTTGAAGTCCTCCATCAAACTTAAAAAAAAATATAGCCATTAGATCCCACTTTTCAAATGATGAAACTTTTGTCTAAAACATTTTTCTTCAAAATTCTTTTTACTTCCCTCGCATATCGAAGGGTAGTAATGTAGGTATTCGAGAAAAAATCACCCTCCGAGATTTTTCCGGATTTTGACGTTTTAGATCACGTAGATTACGAAAATATAGGTTTTTCAATTCCGTCAGTCTGTCTGCCTGTTGGTGCATTAACTAAAAAACTACTTGACAGAGAGCAGTCAAATTTGGTAGGTAGTTGACGCTACTGTCAGCGAAGAAATGGTTAAACATTCACTGGAAAATAACTAGGGTGAACCGTCTAAAGGGAATAAATATTGGAAAAATTGCTCAAATTTAAAATTTCCACGTTTCATGACATTCCAAATCTATTTCGGAAAAAAATTGCCACATTTTACCATTTTGCAACAAAAATTTACCACTAGAATAGATGGAAAACATTTTTTTTGCTCAAATTTAAAATTTTCACGTTTCATGATCTAATCCTATTTCAAAAAAAAAAAAAATTACCACTACTATACAGGGTGATTCACGTAGGGCATTCATTAGAAGTTTTTCAACTTGCAGTTGGATTAGAAACTTGAAATTTGGTATGCAGCCATAATCGATTATGCCCGTTCTATCTAAAATAATTTCAGTCCTCCAACTATACAGGGTGTGCCAATAATTGGTACCAACTTTCATATTTTAAATGGAAATCTATATTTTTCTTTACATGGTTCGATTGGTCTTCTAATTCTGAGTTTAGAGAACCTAAGTTATGATAACTTATCTATTACAATTTTTGACATATGTCCAATTTTTTGAAAAAAATTGTAGCTGTAGTAGTTTACGAACAAATTTGTATCTCGCAAACCTTTCAAAATTATGAAACCAAATTTGTGAAGCAGTTAGCTGGAAGTCCAGGCTAACTTTTGATGTCCGATCGGTGGTCCCATTGTGTACCAGATGGGCGCAGACGATTTTCAAATGTCGCAATCAAAAATTGTCAAGAAGTCAATTTTTTCAAATGGCACCTACAATTTTTTTTCACACCATTCGAAAGAAAATTGAATTTTAGGGTGAGTTACTTAAGCATTCCCTATACCTAACTTCACCCCATATCGAGTTATTCAATAAAAATCAAGAAATACCTTATCTTGCCGAGAGATTCCTTACTTCATCAAGTATGCCATGGAAACAAAAGACAGTTGTAATAATTTTTAAAGAAAAATATGGATTCTTATTTAATTACACACAACACCAACAAATTATTATTAACGAACAAGAACAATGTTGACGAAATTCTGTCAGTGAAAACGGTGCACACATTGAGCATTTGTATTGAAATCATTATTTTGTTAATTTGTTTATTTGTTGTTATTTTGTTGTTATTATTTACTATTGCAATACGATTTTTGTATAAAAATTAAAATAAAATGATTGTTTCCAAAGCCTACTACCCTTGAGAAAAAAAAAACAATACTTTTTTCAAAAAATGCCAATAACTCAAAAACGACTGTAGATAGACATACACAATGTTAATAAAAGTAGCCCTAAAATTCAATTTGGCATTGATTTCTGGCGTCAGAAATGGTAGGCGCAAAGTTGTGCTACGCAATCTGTTGAAAGTAGAATAATAGAATATTTGAACAAAAATATGGTGGTCACATTGAACATTTACGTCAGAATTTCGTCAACATTGTTCTTGATCGTTAATAATAATTTGTTGGTGTTGTGTGTAATTAAATAAGAATCCATATTTTTCTTTAAAAATTATTACAATTGTCTTTTGTTTCCATGGCATACTTGATGAAGTAAGGAATCTCTCGGCAAGATACGGTATTTCTTGATTTTTATTGAATAACTCGATATGGGGTGAAGTTAGGTATAGGGAATGCTGAAGTAACTCACCCTAAAATTCAATTTTCTTTCGAATGGTGTGAAAAAAAATTATAGGTACCATTTGAAAATCGTCTGCGCCCATATGGTACACAATGGGACCACCGATGGGACATCAAAAGTTAGCCTGGACTTCCAGCTACCTGCTTCACAAATTTGGTTTCATAATTTTGAAAGGTTTGCGAGATACAAATTTGTTCGTAAACTACTACAGCGGCAATATTTTCCAAAAAATTGGACATATGTCAAAAATTGTAATAGATAAGTTAACATAACTTAGGTTCTCTAAACTCAGAATTAGAAGACCAGTCGAACCATGTAAAGAAAAATATAGGTTTCCATTTAAAATAAGAAAGTTGGTACCAATTTTTGGCACACCCTGTATAGTTGGAAGACTGAAAATATTTTAGATAGAACGGGCATGATCGATTATGGCTGCATACCAAATTTCAAGTTTCTAATCCAACTGCAAGTTGAATAACTTCTAATGAATGGCCTACGTGAATCACCCTGTATAGAACAGAAGGAAACTTTCCTTTTTGCTCAAATTTAAAATTTCCACGTTTCATGGCATTCTAAACCTATTTACCTGAAAAAAAATTTTTGAAATTTTTTTTTTACCATTTTTGAAAAAAAATTTTACCAAATTAGATGGAATTTTTTTTCCTTGTTCAAATTTAAAATTTCCACGTTTCATAGCGTTCTAAACTTATTAAAAAAATTTTTTTCAAAATTTGTTTACCATTTAAAAAAAAATTACCACTTAATAGATGGAAAAATTTTTCATCTTTGCTCAAATTTAAATTTTCCACGTTTCATGACATTCCAAACCTATTTCGGAAAAAAATTGCTACATTTTACCATTTTGGAAAAAAAAAATTACCACTAGAATAGACGGAAAACATTTTTTTGCTCAAATTTCAAGTTTTCACGTTTCAAGAGATTCTAAACCTATTTCAGAAAAAAAATAAAAATTTTACCACTACTAAGAACAGAAGGAAACTTTCCTTTTTGCTCAAATAAAATTTCCACGATAAAGAGGGAAGTTCTGTGTAAATACCTTTATCGATTTTTTTTTCAAGTTATTCGCGTTATGAAAAATGTGAATTTGATCGCGAAAAACTGTTGAAAACTTGGAACATATGCACGTTACAAAAAAAATTACAAGAAACCAAAATTAAAAAATATATTAACCTACACGCCTGAATTTTTCCAAATTTTCATATTTCAGAGTTTATGAGATTTTCCATTTTCCAATAAGGGTCCTTCTTCGTGTTTTTCCGGAAAAACTTGAACACAGTGCGCTTTAGGAAGAAGTCAGAAAGGAAAAAAGTCCTGAATTTCTGAATATTCCTCGTCACTTTTAATTATGTTAATTATTTTCAAATAATTACCTACTTTTTTCTAAAAAGTTAACAATATGAACCTACTCAAATACTTAAATACATTTCATGAATTTGAATCCTAGAAAACCAAACAAAAGCCAAATTAAAGACAATTTTATTATCTACACAAAAGTACTTTTTACATTTTTTGTAAAAATTAATATTAATATGAAGAGTGCAAAAACAATGTTATTATTAATAAAAACGTAAATAAAAGAAAACATTTTGAGAAGAATAGATATGAATAAATTTCCTGTTTTGTAATGATCTGGGAGAGAATTCAATAGGTACAATTCTGCGGCTCTTGTCTAGACAGCCATGCATAGAACAATCGACGAGCGTCGATTGTATTCCGCCGTCTTCCTACTAGATGCCGCGCCGCGTAAAAACACAGAGAGTCGTCGCGGCGTGTAATACTCGCCAGTACGAGGCAGATGGCAATGGGGTTGATATCTCTACGGCATTGAGAAATTTCAACCACCCTTTGACGTTTGTGCTTCAAATCGACCAATCCCGCTCACTTACGCCATATTGACTTCTTTTACTTGATAGTGTGTATGCAAAAGATAATCCCGCGATTGAAATATCAACCGGAATCCCGTACCGACGTCGGAGAATCCGGCGACCGGCCAGTGTGTGAACGAATTTGTGTTTCAGTGAGTTTTGACAGCTAGTGCCTGTGGGTAAAATATTGTGTGGACTACAAAATGCCTGTACGAAAGCAAGGTAATTATTTTTTTCTCAATTAGCGTTAATTATTTTTAATAATAGAGTGAAACGTGGCCTAGAAACGTTCAAACCACCATTTGTCAATACTCGAACGCACGTGTTGATGCCTAATGGTGGGGGAGGACATCAGATCTGTCATTTTATGTTTAGAAAACGCCATCAGCAAAACAAATAGGTTTTTATAATTAAAATTCACAGGAAACTTCTGGTATAAAGTAGATTTACCACCTACTGAGTGCGGGTAAAATTAAACTTGATCGTGTCACTGGGTTGAAGCCATAGAATTCAATTTGGCGGACATGTAACCGCTGTGTACGGAAAGCAAAGTCGTGATTTTATTCATTTTGCAAATTTAATATGTATCAAAGTTGCCTATTATTAGCTGGCCTGCTATAATTGAATTTATAAATAGAAGCCGATGCAGCGATTCTGACCTAGTCTAGCAAATTTGGCACTGTGCCCAAGCATCCTATATATTATTTACTATTTGGAAGAATCGAGTGTTTACTGCATTCGAAATTATTACCTTGGATTTCCTTATGTCAGAGCATCCTATTCATCTCGAGTGTCTTTTGTTTAAATCATGTATATGTTGTCAGGTACTGAATGTTCCATAAAAGAAATATACTCGTTTGTTGCATGTGTTATTGTCCCTATCGCGAGGGTGCATTGACATTGGGGGTGAGACACGCGTTGAGTAGGTCAGGGCAGGCTGTGGAACACACTTTAATTGTTTGGATAAAAATAGGACGGCGAGATTGTTTAGTGGTTTTAAACACACCGACAAGAAAATCGATAAACATGGGGTTATGTTAGGAATTACCGAATTTTTAAAATAAAAAGTACCTACCTATATAGTTACCTTTTTGTGCCTTTTTGATAGCCTACGTCATAAAGGATTGTTTATTTGCAATTTAAACCACATACCTACCTATTACAATAATAATAGTCGAGAGCATTTAAGTGAAAAAGGTGCGTTATTATGGTGATATTTTGAACTTGAACTTCATGGATTTGAACGAAACCTTTTACAATAAGGCACAACAAGTGACTGATTTCAAAATTTACGAATTAAAAAGTGAGTAAATAATTTTTTTAATACAAAAATGAAAAAAAAATAGCATTTTATTAAAAAAGATCGAAATTATAGTAACGACAATAATTCAAGTGATAAAGCCGCTGCCTAAGGAATCACTACTTCCACATACAGATTTCCCATCCAAGTCTCTTTAAATTAAAACATCTTGACTATATCTGCACTCTAATGAGGCTTTGAGCTTCTAGTATATACGTGAAAAATGTAGTATGGACTCTTATTCGCACTTTGGGTTCATAAAATAATTAATAATGGAGAAAAGGAAATTAGTTAATAATGAAGTGGAGGTGGTGGGGGGCTTGACAAACATTGAAAAAGAAATCTGAGGCCTTGGCTTTTAGTATATACACCAAATCCCAACTTTCTGTACAGCACGCTTTACTTATTTCCCCCTATTTACTCCTGCTTACCCCCACCCTTTCATCGAAATCATCTCAACATACAATCTAGTTTCAGATGTAGTTCTAATACAGGGTGTCCCAATAAAAACTACCAGGCCGGATAAATTCTAAACGAATAGAGATATTTTAATTCTGTAAAAGCCAATTTGTAGAGCATAAAGAGAGCTTAATTTTTGAATATAATTGTTTTTTTAATATATCAGTATATATAGATGGCGCTGTGCTCTAAAGAAATATTTCAATGGGAGAAACTTTGAAATGGGGTTTATGTGAAGGAAAATTCATTTGTAAGCAAATAATGTTCAAAAAAAATACCATAAAACTAACCGTTTTCGAGATATTTGAGTCCAAATGTTGGCATTTCCCAATATTGAATAATTGTAATCTCTTCAACATTTCAGTCCTTTAAGTGGGACAATCTGTATTTAATTTACAAATTCTAGTAGAAAATGTTTAAAGAATTTTTCATATCTTATGAATTAAACATATTTGAAGTAACCCTTGGAAAGAAAACTAAATATTATTTATCATATAATTCAAACATTTAAGCAATAAAAGAACAATTACGAACACAAAACAGTTTTTACGAACTAATGAAATTAAAATAACTATTTTAATAGGTGTTCAAAATTATTGCTATTTTCATTAACACACACAAACTTTTAATAATGTATGCCTATTAATGGCGGCAACACTAGCATAAATTTTATTATAAATATCTGCCATGTTTTCTAGTGGTTCTTTGTACACTTTTTAAAAATCCTCATAAATAAAAGTCTAATGGAGTAATGTCAGGAGATCGAGCGGGCCATCTAATTACTCCATTGGTATCAATCCATCTTCCTGCATGGGTATGTTTGATTTAAAAAATTAACAACGTTGTGATGATTTTGTGGGCCTGCTCCATCCTGATGAAACCACATATCCAACTGAGCGGGCATTTTTGCATTTTGCAAAAATTGTAAATATCTTTCACCTGTTAAATTCTCATGGTAGAGGTATGGGCCAACAATGTAACCATTCACGATGCCACACCAAACATTTACTCCAAAACGATTCTGGGATCTGGTATGTCTCATCCACCTAGGATTCTCTTCACTCCACATAATTGTATCTAAAAGATTTGGATTTTCTTCTAAGAGAATTGAAAATTGCGCCAAAAATTCTAATCTCCGCTAATTGTCCCAAAAAAAGACCCAAACATCTTGAAAATTTTTATTTGAGTTTATGTATCATATAACTATTGTTTCTAAACATTTCATAGTTAAAAAATTGTATTAAAAAGTATCATCAAAAAATTTAATATGTAGTCTTTTTTGGATTTTTCTTTGCTAATTTTAACATGCTGCTAAATTTTATTCCTAACTTTTTCTGCGCCAGAGAAGGCGCGGCAACCAAATTTATAGGTCCAGAACCGGCACTTGGCACATCTGCTAACTCTGCCAAGGCTGCCATCCTGGCCTGGGCTGAATTGAAAACAATTCAACACTGGCAGGAACTACCAGGTTTAGTTCACTCCAAGGAGTTTATCACATACCCCTTGAAGTCAAGAACTAAAAAACTATTAGAGTTAAATAGGCTACACCTAAGAACTCTAATTGGCCTATATACGGGGCACTGCAGACTAAATCATCACCTACATAGAATTGGACTGGTGGAAAACGCCGAATGCCGTCTATGTCTGGAGGATGATGAAACGGCAGAACACGTTTTGTGTACCTGTCCTGCAGCAGAAAGAACCAGGTTCTCACTTTTTGGCAAAGGGCAACTGGTGCCAGAGGACCTGGACAATTTCTCACCCAACAAGATTATCGGTTTTATAAAAAAGCTGAATCTGTTGGGTGAACTATAACTAGGAGTGAGCCACAATGGACCTGATGGTCGCAGTGGAGGGTCTGACAAGAGCCCACTAACATGTCAACCTAACCTAACCTAACTACCTTGAAGAACTAAAAGATAATGCATTTATAACTTTATTATAATCAGTTATTTTTTATGGGCCTGTGAATAGTTAGACGCATAAAAAATCAAGAGATAACTATATTATATTATTATTTTTATGTATTAATAAGTATCAATAGCCCTCAAAAATGGCAACACAAGAGAGTATTTTATATCCTCTTTAAAACCCATTTTGATTTTTTCCTAGCTTGTTTGGTTTTCAAGCAATTCAATTTTCCCTATAGGCCGCGCGCAAAAAATTTCAAACAAACGAAAATTCGCGCGCATTAAAAATACAAATTTTGCAATTTTTGTCAATATCGATTTTCTCGAAAACCATTGGCATATACAAAAAAAATACAAGAGGACTTTTTTCTGTAGGCAATTAGTCAAGACTTCTTTTTTATGATGAGCAATTTTTTTATATCTTCAACAGTTAACGAGTTATCAGTATAATAAGGCTTTTTTAACCGAAGAGGTGGTTTTTATGGAGGGTTGCGCGTCACCACCAGAACTAACTTTTTCGGTTTTGTGATGTTTAATCCTCGCACTAAAAGTTACGGAAGGAAAATCTCAGATAACATTTTTTGTGAGCTTCAGGTGTATTTTGCACTTTATCGACTGGACTATAGTACCAAAAATTAGTAAATTTTATTTAATTGGTAAACAATTATAAATATTACATTCTGCAATCATTGGGTATTTTTATAGCAACGAAACTTTTCTTGATGCAAAGAGGAACGATTGTAATTACAGCAATAAGCAAAATTTAGAATTATGTTTACCATAAATGTCAATACAAAAGTTTGATCCTGCAAAAATATGCTTTTTGTTATTTCTGCAGAGTTTCATTCGGCATACAAAGTAGAAAAATATGTGGCTCGTCTTGTCTGGCCTGTCTAAAATTAAACCTGTATTTTGTCAGTAGATTTCCCCAATGTATGATTTACGAGGTAAATATAGAAGCTGGAGAGAAAAAATCCCCAACGCTGATAAATGTTTCTTTAATGCTGATGCGCCCAAAGGAAAAGAAAATAAATTAAAACCTCGTATTCATAATACAATATTGACGATTTTCGTTGGATCTGATCCAAGATTACCCCATGCCAATTTTATTCCACGATAACTTCCTATACCAATCTATTTGGAAGACTAATTTTGTATTTATAGTTTTGGCAGTGAACCATTCGCCAAAACTATAATAAAAAGTCTTTTAGTGTTATGTGCTTCGTAGCATTGTCGGCCGTCGCGGCCTTTAAGTAATTTAAAAGTCAAGGAGATATATTTTTGTAAATACAATCGTGTCAAAACTTTATGCATTCAGTTTTTATTGGAGAATGAATTATTTCGTACCAGGGGCTTGTCATTTAGAACTGCTTTTTGGGTTACAAATTAGACGAAAAAAGGCGAATAAACAATGAACATATCTTTCATAATTCTTCCACGAGACGTTCGTAAGATTAGAAATAAGGATCCGAAGAGTTCCTACTTGATCCTCGCATGGATCATCAAGAGCCACCCTCAGAGGAAACTTGTTTCTATTATTTTTCCTCCAGACCGTAATTCGAGCGAAAAAAGAGACAGATCGCGAGGACGGACAGGGATGGCTTTAGTTTTCCTTAACATTGACAATTAACTTTCAACCATGCTTGCTTGATACTTTAATAATTAATTATTTATATCAAATAAAGAAGTGCTAAAAGAAATAATTATTAATTTAATATTGTAGACGTTCAGTTTTAATTTTGATCATATGAAACTGATTTAAAAGGTTTTATAGTACAATACTAGTAAAAATAATATTAAAAACAGTATAACGCAAATAAATATTGTTACTGCCTAGCAAGAACTGCGTGGAGGTATGTGTGTGTTTTGCCAGGAAAGGCGAGGGAGGTACTGTTTGTAAAGGAAAGGACATTTTTAACATAAAATTGTTCAAATATTAACAAAAATAAAAATTTATTTTCTAGAGAAAAAAATGTTTCTTTTAACTGAACTTAATACTTAATTATAAATTCGTGAAAATAAATAAAGTATTTGATAAGGAAAGTAAAGGAATAAAAAATTTGAGTTTTGGCGGAATAAATTAACGGAGAATTTTTGCCAAACAACAATACGAAGTAATAATGCGAAACAAAGCCGATTCTGTACTGCGCTAGCATGTGCCTATTTGTACACAAGGCCATATATCACACTAAGTGAAACGGGAGATGGGGGCGACCTGCCAATACTATTGAAAATGACTTGCAGTAAAAATATAACAGAATTCGTCGCGTATTTTAAACTATAAGGGCACAATGTAATTATTATTTTTTATTAGACAATAATATGGCCATTTCGTAATATTTCACAGCAAAATTAAGGTGCTTAACACACTTTTCATATTTCAAATTACATATACGGATGAGTCCACTTGCGCCTCATTCAGAGCGAGAGGCGGAATTTCGGTTTATTTTGCAATTTTTTCAACCCACTATATAGATGAGAAGAACTCTATTTTACGTAAAAAATATGAATAAAACATACGGGTAATCTCTGAATCGACGTTCAAAGTTGGGAGTATAGTTAGGGAAGACTAGGTCTGAAGCGATTTTCATAGCTATACAATGATACTCACCAAGCTCGACGAGAGGGGGGGGGGGGGCTCGCGGGCGGGGATGTTTTCCCCCCGGCCCGGAGTTTTTGAGGGGGTCCGGACTCCACCAGAATTTCTGAAATTAGTTCTAAATGATCAGTATGATGCAAATTGTAAGAGGCAATATAAAAACTTTCCATACAAGAAAATTAAATGATATTTCATTCAGTATGTTTGATACAACGACTACCTAATATATAACAGGTTCATGTTCGTTATTTGTAATCTGCGAAATGTATGGGAACATTATAGAAGCTTTTGAGGAGTGTAAACTATGCACTGCAAAATTTTACGACATGTCTAAGACATTTGATACCATTAATCATGGTGTTCTAATAAAAAAAATGGAATATTGTGGGATAAAAGGAAAAGACTTAAATTTATTTATCTCTTATCTTGCGGGCCGTCAACAGTGTGTTAAGTTTAATGGTAGAATATCAAGACTCTCTGGTGTTGATTATGGAGTGCCACACGGCGCTCTTCTGGGTCCTGTGCTGTTCATAATTTACATTAATGATATGTCTTTCAGTTGTTCTGCTTAAGTACTGCCAATAATGAATGCTGATGAAATGACATTTTTCCTCAGCGACAAACTGTTTTCCAACTTGTGCACTAATAAAAAGGAAACTGACAATGTAAAGAATAACTGGTCAAGAAATAACTATCCTGCCATAAATAGTAATAAAACAAAAACAATAAACTTCAAAACGAAAAATAGAGAAACAAATAATGAACCTGAAAAACTCCTCGGTGTACATTTAGATAATTCATTAAACTTTCAGTTCCAAATTCAAAATTCATCAAAACGGTTATCGATCTGTATTTATATATTAAGACAACTCAGCAACAAATTTACAGCAGACTGCTTAAGAATAACCTATTTTTCTATATTTCACAGCATAATGACATATGGAGTGATAATATGTTATTTAAACAAAATTATTAAATTGCCAAAAAAAGTTATACGAATAATGACTCAAGCTAAATACGATGACCACTGTAAACCCCTTTTTATCTATATATTAACACTGCCATCATATTATATATATGAATGCTTGTGTTATATAAAAAAATTAAAAAGTGTTAACAAAGTTACCAAGCAAGAGGAGATACATAACCATGATACTAGAACGAAAACAAAAAGATGGCCTAAATATAGACAGAGTAAATCTCAAAATTATTACTTATATTTATCTATAAAAATCTGCAATATGTTACTTAAAGACTTACAAAATCTTGAAATGAGCGTTAACATGTTGAAACAGAAAAATAAAAAATATTCTTTTATAGAATGCCTCTTATTCATATGATGAATATTTTGATTTTTTTTGGCTTCTTGCCTAATTTATCCTCTATCTAATTATATTCTTATAGTCAACGCTATATTTTATTATTTTTGCATTAAGTAGGTACCCATTTTTTGTGTTTTTGAACAATTTTATATTTATGTCTTGCCTCTACTTGAGATACGATGTTTATCATTACTACTTATTTTATATTGTATTTTGTGACCCTATTTTAATATATTTTATACATTTTTAAAACTTTTTAATTGTTTTTAAATTAAGTAGTTATTTACCACTGACGTGTGCAAACATCATTTATGTATGTATAGCAAAAATAAATTTCTATTCTATTGTATCCTATACTATCCCATCCTATCCTATCCTACCACATCCCATCCCATTCCATCTCATCCAATCCCATTCCATCCCACTCCGCTCCACTCCATTCCGTTCCATTCTATTTGTATTTTCTGCAACGATCAACTTAGTTTCTATCGATATAAATATTCTATTCTATGACAAATTGGTAATTGTGTGGCACAATGGAATACATTATATCGAACATCAGGGGGTGGGGATATGTTACTACCCCTGTTCCCCGATTTTCTCTTGACGGCCCTGCGTGTCATCCTTTCGTATCTTCCTCTATTTTTTCAGATCAACTTAGTTATTTCCTCATCCATGTAGTGGAGTGGAAATGTAGTAGGTAACCGTAAAAAAACTTCAAATTTTTCATTTGTTAAAATAAGTAGGTTTAGAATGCCGTGAAACGTCAAGGTTTTAAATTTGAGCAAAAAGAAATCTGTCTGTCAAGCTAGTAACTTTTTGTGCGCACGTTTTATCTCGAACGGTTTAAGCTATTGACTTGAAATTTTGTACACGTATGTATTAGAAGGGGATCTGGAACTAGATTATATTTTAAGTTCACTCTGGTGAAAGGTTGTGGGGTAAATAGGCAAGCTGGTAAAAATCCAGTAACTTGGAATTTGGTGTATAGTATACTAGAAGCCAAGGCATCACAATTTTTTATAACAATTGTCACCCTCCACCACTACCTCTACTTTATTAATAAAGAAGTTAATAAAAAGAAATCGAGATATTCATTTGAAAGGTACATACATATATTATGACACGACACCTGGAAATAGAATTTATTTGGAGATGATTCCATTGAAGGGTTGAGGGGTAAATAGGGGAAATTGAGGAAAGTAACTAAAGCAAGCTATGCTCTATTCAGTTTCTCTTTTCATAAGAAATTATTTCTCATCTTCCTATAGGTCTCTGTCTTTTGAACACAAACCGCATTTTAATGTGTTAAGGTGTAGATGGCTGTGCTGCAAAGGCATTTTTCGATAACAGGTACTTTGAAATGGAGGACATTTAAAAAAAACTTTAATTTTCAATTAAATTTTGTTATATAAAACTATTTGGTCGGCACCTTCCAGCACCTCCTGGCTACAGGCCTGATACAGTTATGATTGATTTTATTTTAAAGAATGGATCCTTTATTATTGAAAAAAGCTGACTAACCATTTTCTAAATTTAAACGAAAAGAAGATTTTTTATAAAATTGGGGAGGATTTATTAGATTATCGATACCCCTCCTTTATTTTTCTCTACCAACAGGTAATGTATGATTTCAACTTAGTTTTTGAAATATACAAGCGACTGTAGTGAGAAAGGTGCCTTACCGTAATCCTCGGAGGAATCGCTCGCTGGGGCAGGAAGACAGCTCCTTCTGCACTCTCCAACCAATTGTTTGAATAGCCGAAGATTTATGTACACTACACTGATAGTTGTAATAATTAGTAGCAATTATTTAATGGTAAAATACTCGAAGTTAAAGTTATTATATTTATAGGCAACGTGCCGCGATTACTTTCAATCTATGATTGATTCGGTTTAACTCCGGGCGCTGTCGGCCCTGTTTGGCAGGTATACCAATCTCACTAGTATTTACCATGTCGGAAGACAAAAATTAAATTAACATTACTAATGCCAGTTAAACAAAGAACAAATATTTACATATTTACAAAAGGACGAAACATTCCGCCCACCAAATACAACCATGTTGTATTTTACTGAGATGGCAGGGGGCAAAGCTTGACGACGGGCCTCTGGTAAGTTGCATCGGCCGTCTTAACGGTAGCGACACGGCATACTCCATCAGAGCCACAATGAGTTTCAATAATGCGACCCAAACGCCAGCGGAGAGGTGGCGATAAATCGTCCTTAATCAAAACTAATTTTCCAATTGATAAATGTTCTAAATTACCCCTTAACCATTTTTGACGCTGCATTAAAGTGTGTAAATATTCGACATGCCATCTTTTCCAAAAATCTTGATGTAATCTTTGCAATAATTGCCAACGTGTTAAACGATTGATAGTGAGATCAGTTAAGTCAGGATCAGGCAGAACAGTCAAAGGTTCTAATGTTAGAAAATGTCCCGGAGTTAAAGCATTTAGATCGTTGGGATCGGTGCTAAGCTCCGAAAGTGGACGCGAATTTAATAATGCCTCAATTTGGACTAACACTGTATATAGTTCCTCGAATGTCAGAATTTGTTCCCCAATCACTCTGGAAAGATGAGATTTAACTGATTTAACGCCCGCCTCCCACAAGCCACCAAAATGAGGTGCAGAAGGGGGGTTAAATTGCCACTTAATTTTCTCTGTTTCAGCAGCATTTTGCATAATTTCAGTGAGGTACTTGTTAGCTCCAACAAAATTTGTGCCACAGTCACTGTGGATAAGAGAACAGCGTCCTCTTCGAGCGATAAATCTGCGTAAAGCTGCAAGAAATGCTTCAGATGACAAATTCGACACTAGCTCTAAATGAACAGCCTTTGTTGTAAAGCACACGAATAAGCAAATATAGGCCTTTTGAGATTTGCAACCACGTGTCTTACCGAGGGTAACATGATAAGGACCACAAAAATCGCATCCAACACAGCTAAAGGGTTTAAGTTGACTTACACGAAGTTTAGGTAAATTGCCCATATACGGTGTCAACGCAGTAGGTCGAACCCGAAAACATTTTATACATTTTGCCAAGACAGAGCGAATTGCTTGCTTGGCGTTTAAAATCCAGTAATTTTGCGATATTAAAAAACGAAGAGTTTGTAACCCAGGATGCAGATTTTGTAAATGAGTGTCTTGAATAATAAGCTCGGTCAAACGATGTTTTCGAGGTAGTAAAATGGGATGCCTTTGTTCAAATGATAAATAGGAATTAGTCAATCTACCTCCCACTCTAAGAAAACCATTGGAATCTAAAAATGGAGATAGTTTTCGAAACGACTTAGGCAGAGCTTTTCCATTTCGTAAATTTTTAAGTTCTTCAGAAAAAGACAGTTGTTGTACATGTTTAACCAAAACCAATAAGACTCGTTGAAGATCATAAGAAGTAAAAGTACCACGTTTCTTCTCGGGAGATGAAATATTATGGCAAAAACGAAGACAATATGAAATTATACGCTGGATTTTCGATAGAGAAGAAAATCTGTCTAAAAGATTATCCAGCGTATTTAACGTAACTGAAGTAGAAAGAACAACCTTCTTTTCTTCCAGTGTGACCAATGATGAAGTATCGTCGTTTTCTATGTCAGAAATGGACCAAGATTCCTTTGAATCTTGTAACCAAGATGGCCCCGCCCACTATAAGGAATGTGACAGCAAGTCAGAGGGAAAAATACCACGAGAAGCACAATCTGCAGGATTTTCCTTTGTACTAATGTGGTGCCAACAAGCAGGAGACACTAAGTCCTGTATGTGGCTAACCCGATTGCTGACGAAAGTATTCCAACGTTATGGGGGTGATTTTATCCACGCCAGGACGACGGTGGAGTCAGACCATGCGTGTATTTCATTGAAATTAAGTTTGTTGACAAAACTATTCAGTATGAAGTGGATTAAATCAGAAAGAAGAACTGCCGCACACAGTTCTAATCTGGGCAGCGAAAGTTTTTTCAATGGGGCAACTTTAGATTTTGCACATACGAGTACTGTCTTAATGCTGCCATCAAGCTTAACAAGACGAATATATACAACTGCAGAATAGCCTTTCTCCGAACTATCACTAAAGCCGTGAAGCTGGGAAGACGAAATTTGATCAGTGTCAAAATAACGAGGTATGCTGATAAGCGACAACTTAGGTAATTCTGCCTTGAAATTAATCCAGTGAGCTGATAGATGTGAAGGGAGTTCATCATCCCAATTCAAACCATGTGTCCACAATTGTTGCATAAAATATTTTGCAAGAAATGTTACAGGACATAGAAAACCCAAGGGATCATAAATTCGAGCGATGTCGGAAAGAACTGTTCTCTTTGTGCAAGGTCTTTCAGAAGTATCCACATTATAAGAAAATGAATCACTAGAGAACAACCATTTCATACCAAGGATTTTTACACTACAATTTTCTTCATTGTCAAAAGACAGGGACTTTTGGTAATGATATTCTTTTGGAATTGATGCTAGTAGAGAAGGGTGATTGCTTGTCCACTTACGAAGTTCGAAACCTCCTCTAGCGAGCAGCTTTATTAAATTCTCTTGTAAGGTTATTAATTCGTCCAATAAATTATCACCAGTAACCAGATCATCAACATAAATATCAGAGGACAAAACTTGTGAGGCTCTGGGAAATTCAGAACACTCATCTTGAGCTAATTGTAATAAAGTTCTGATAGCCAAAAATGGGGCAGATTTTATGCCATAAGTAACTGTCTTTAATCGAAATTCTTGCACAGGTTCCTGAGGTGTAAATCTCCACAAGATTCTTTGATAATCTCTGTGGGTGGGTTTTACCATGATTTGACGATACATTTGCCGTATGTCAGCAGTGAAAACAAAACGATATAATCGAAAATGCAATAAAAGAGTAGTTAGATCTTGTTGTAATTTGGGACCTGTAAGTAGGGTATCATTGAGAGACTGTCCACCAGGTGGCGAACAGGATGCATCAAATACAACGCGAAGTTTGGTTGAAGCGCTTTCAGGCTTCACCACGCAATGATGTGGAATGTAAAAACATTTAAAGGGAATACAGGGCAGGGCGGTGATGTGGCACGTTCCATGTGACCAGCTTCCAAATATTCCTTTAAAAAAGACTTATAAGCTTCGTATAACGATTGATTACGAGTAAGACGACGTTCTAACGAAAAGAGACGACGAAGTGCGATCGAACGTGTTTCAAGAAAGGATGGTTCCCCGTCACAAAATGGGAGAGCCACCGTGTAACGACCCAAAGAATCACGGGAATGATTTTCCAAAAACAATTTTTCACATTGTAATTCTTCGGGGGTAGTATTACAATATTTTGGTACCTCTTCAATTTCCCAAAATTATTTCTTCATTTCATTTTCCCACAATTAATTTTCCCATAAGTACCCAGCCGAAGATTGTCTGAATCATAGTAGGTTCATCTAAGTTTTCTTGAATGGGCCCGCTTGTCACCACCAATGGGAAAACATCGGCACCTAACAGCATATCTACGTCTTTAGGTACATTAAATTCGGGATCAGCCAATTTGATGTTTGTCAAATGTGACCACTTTGACACTGGTATGTAAGTAGTGGGCATAGCAGAACAGATTTTAGGGATTACCGCTGCGTCAACGGTTAAATACGGCGATAATTGACCAACAGGACGAATGGTACAAGTGACACCAGCATTAGCCTGCGAAGACATGTGTGCAAGACCATTGATTGATAATGATACTCGGGAATATGGTAAACCTAAACGATTACAACAACTAGTAGTCATGAAGCTAGCTTGGCTTGCACAGTCTAACAAAACTCTAACCTTCTGAAAGTTACCTCGAATGTCCAAAACTTCTAGTATTGCCGTGGACAATAGCACAGTAGTTTTAGAGGGTATCAAATTAGTTAACGAATTTACAGCTGGTGAACTGGACGATGATGTAACTAAGTTCACCGTTGGAGGGGAGATAACTGATAAAGTATCTGCTGGAGCTGTAGAAGTGCTAGGAGATGAGGATGGACTAGGCTCACCAGTAGAACTATCAAAATGTAACAATGTGTGATGTCGGGCTTGACAAAGTCGACACGAAGATTGAGAACGACAGGTTGAAGAACGATGAGAGCTTTGTAAACAGTTTATACAGAGTCTCTTGTGTTTAACAAAGTTGTATCTATCTATTGCAGATTTATTTTGAAATGAGGGACATTTATATAAAGCATGCACTAAATTGCAAAGTGCACAGTTAAGAGCAGCAGCATTCGTGGAGTTAACAAGACACGAGGAATTATTAGAACTAAGTGACAAAACTTTATTTGAAATGTTTGGGGGTTTTTTAAAATTAAAATGTTCAATTTTACGATTTATTTTAGTCGCGGATAAACTAACTGATTCTAAGGCAATGCATTGAGCCAGCAAAAATTTAACTAAATTTTCATAAGTAGGAATTTCTGTAGAGGGGTACTGCAATTCAAAACGTTTAACTGTTTCTAAGTCAAGTTTTTTAATTAAGATATGGAATAAAACAAAGCTCCATGAATCAACAGGTAAGTCAAGTTTTCGTAAAGCTTCCAAATTCTCAGAAAAACGTTCTAACAACTCTCTTAGTGCAACGCAAGAATCATTATTTAATTTTGGAGCGTCCACTATTTCTTGCCAGTATGTGCTGGCTAATAGTCTATTATTTTGATAACGATTTATTAGAGTTTGAAGGGCAATTTCATAGTTATTATCTGATAATGGTATGACCTTGACTACAGCTAGCGGATTTTTAGAAAGACAAGTCAACAAATACTGAAATTTTTCAGAATTGGATAATGTTGGATGATTATGAACTAAAGATCTATATAAATCTAAAAATGAAGGCCAGTCTTTACGATTACCATCGAATTTTGGCAAGTCAATCTTAGGCAATTTAACACTAGGTACTCTCTTGCTTGGTTCAGGTACAGGTTGTGTATCTGTTTCAAATAATTCATTGTAAATTTCTTTAATTAAATAAAAAATACGATCAAATTCCGTACGTACTGCCTCCTCCGGACCTATATCTGCACCATCCATGGTGGCTAAATATTCGATTAAAGCGAAATGTTTATTTTGAAATTGAGTATAAATACTGTCAATATCCGAAAAACGAATTTTAAATGAATTTAGACCAGTGGGGTCAGTACGAGCTGTTTGTGCCACCCCCTGCAATTCCTGCAAACGATTATACCAAATATCTCGTAGGCTTTTATTTTGTTTTATTTTATTTGTTGCCATATTGCAGTAATTTATGGAATTAGAAAATAAACAATTCTAATAAGTACTACTATTTAAATATGCAATGCCAATAATGATTAAATACACCAAATAAACTGTACAAAAATAATGATTTATTAAAGGCAAATCCACTTATACTATGTTTGTTATTCAGAGAATTGTACGTCAAGCTTTGTAACCCTGCAATACTCAATAAAACACTCCTATATTAAACATAAATCTATGATAATTATAAAGCGAATAAGAAATTCAAATAATTATATTTCTTACCCAAATAAAATAAGTAATTCAAAAGAATAAAAGTAGGTAATTCAATTGATCACAAAACGTTAGGATTTTTTATGAGCGCAAAAACTATTTATGACTGATAAGAAATAAAGAAACGAAATGAATTCTATTTAACTAGCAATAATAATATTTGGTAATATTCAATAAATAAATCTTAATTAGAATTAATAATTAATCCGACTCGACTGAAGGACCATAAAATGTATGATTTCAACTTAGTTTTTGAAATATACAAGCGACTGTAGTGAGAAAGGTGCCTTATCGTAATCCTCGGAGGAATGGCTCGCTGGGGCAGGAAGACAGCTCCTTCTGCACTCTCCAACCAATTGTTTGAATAGCCGAAGATTTATGTACACTACACTGATAGTTGTAATAATTAGTAGCAATTATTTAATGGTAAAATACTCGAAGTTAAAGTTATTATATTTATAGGCAACGTGCCGCGATTACTGTCAATCTATGATTGATTCGGTTTAACTCCCGGGCGCTGTCGGCCCTGTTTGGCAGGTATACCAATCTCACTAGTATTTACCATGTCGGAAGACAAAAATTAAATTAACATTACTAATGCCAGTTAAACAAAGAACAAATATTTACATATTTACAAAAGGACGAAACAGGTAAAGAATGAATTTATAATACATCGAGCTCTCTTAAAACTTTCCACGCGAGTGGTAAATTTAATGGCATTCATGGAAAACGTGCATTGATATGAAGTGCCTTCATATACGCTTATCAGAAAGTCAACTGCAGTTCGAACAATAAACTCCGCCCTCGTGGCTTTGAAAGTTCCGCAGGATATGTCAAGGCATACTAGATAACTGAACATTCGCCAACGACTACAACAATCAACGACCAATGACAGAGCGTGCCACTTTCAGAACAACGAATATATAATGGAGTTGATATGGAATCTGTGTGTGTGTAAATCACAATTAGTGATGTAGTTCTTATCATAAGATAATACGTTTCGTCATCGAATTATAATTTGTAGTTCTGCAAGGATTGGCTTTCCCAGGGTTTGATTAATAATCCAGGAATACTTATTAGGCTTTTGTCTTGGAAAAAAAAATGTAAAAATGAAAAACAAGCAGGCTTAGTTATACTTTATACGAGCAGAATTGAAACCGTATAAAAACTAAAAGTCGGCAAAAACAGTCGGCAACTCTTTGTTGTACATGGGCGGAGGTAAATAGAAATGCTTGTCATAAGAAAATTGTATTAATTTTTATTATTTTTTGTTTATTAGATAGGCTATTTTTGTTCATTTCGCTAATAACATATTTTTGAAGTATTGTATCAATTTTAGATATAAAGTCTAAATATTTAAATTTATTGGGTTTAGTTCTAAAGTTATCCCATACTCAGCAAGGACCAACGAGAAGGTATGAACATATTCTTGCCAAGATGAGGGAATGACACAGGTTAGATTAGCGAGGGGCAAAAGTGTTATATAGTAAATAAAATTTAAGTTTCTTCTAAAATAAAAATAAAAATGTAAGTTCCTTAACCAATGCAAAGAATTAGTGCAACAAAAATAAATATTTGTATAGATAAAACATAAATAAAAACAAAATTACAGGAATTTTCATATTTTTTTTCTCTCATGAATTTTAAAATGTCTTCCTTTCTTGTACTGGTATTTGGTATTTTATTTAATATTCGCGAGTGATAAGAAGCATTATCTAATACAATTATCGAATAGAGCTGCTGTCATATCTTCGTGATAGTCTGCAGAAGACTGCGATATTTTTTTGGCCGACAAGAGCAACGCATTGGGTTCAAACCCGTTTTCAGTTCCCGCATGAAGTATGATAACGCGTTTTCCTCTAGAACACGGAATATATAAAACACAATTATGTGAACTGTACCCAACCATACTGAACAACATCATAAGTGTCAAGCCACGTCTCGTCTAGATACACTATATGCCTGTTTAGTTTACGATATTCTCTGATTTTGTCCAAATAATCTACCCGAAGTGCTACTATACGTCGTGATTCCATAATTACCACACGACTGTCAAGTTTTTTATGCTTAAAACCGCATTCTAATAAAACATTTCGTAGTGTATTTAAAGAACTATAATTATAATCAGGACAATCGCTTAATTTTTCTCGAATCATTTTTAACGTAGGAACTATATTTTCTTCATACATATTATAAATTATACGCCGTATTACATTTTTGGCAGCATCATCAATATTTTGTAATTTCGTATTTTTCCGTTCCCTATTTGTACCGTGATCTATAACATCTCCTTTTTTAATTACGAGATAAATTTTTGATTTTGATATTTTAGTTAATTCGTTAATACGTTCTGTTATTTCTTTCTTTCTTTCATATATATTTAAAATAATGTGTTGACTTTGTACATGTAAATCTTGATTTTTAAACTGTAAATTTATTTCGGCTTCTTCGACAATAACCGGTTCAACTATTTCGGGATTTTCGGGCGTTATTATATCATCCTCTGTTTCAAATGGCCTCCAGATAGCCATGGTAAATTAGCAAATAATGAAATATCTTACCTTTTATATAGTAATAAATATAAATATGAACAATAGGTATAAACTAAACCACACCTGATATTATAATAGGTATTTCTGCACTGCACTGGAAAAATGTTATAAAGAACTCGGCACATCTCACAAGTCCATGTTGATCGCTGAGAAACTATTTACGGGTTTTTTTATGCTAGTGGACCTGTCCGTTTTATTATCATTAAACCTGTGCAGTCGTAGACGGATCATTCAGGCTGATTACATTGCCAGTCTCGTACTCGCCTGCACAGTTTCAACTACTATTCGATTCTCGATACCATTGTTAAATACATAGGACATACATGGGACAAAATATCAACAACAACAACAACAACAACAACAAAAAATGCTGTCAACCCGAACCCCGTCATCAACAAATGAGCGAAGAACGTGAAATTCTCGAAACTAATGTCTGTGCACTTGTTGAAATTAGTCAACCTTGTTCTAGCAGGCAAATTGCTGATGAAGTTGACATGAAGGAAAGAACTGTAAGAAATATTTTGAAAAGAAATAGGTACAGTTGTTTTAAAGTTCAAACAGCGCAAGAAATATTTCCCGAGGACAATTTCAAACGGATGGAATTTTGTGAAATCATGATAAATAAAGTGAATGAGAAAGAAAACTTCTTAAAGGATATATTGTTTACAGGTGAATCATCCTTTTCATTACATAGGAAACACAATCCATATTGGTCTCGGAAAAATAAACATTTGCCGGCAGCCCAAGTCACAATACCTTAACTGTTATTAATTTTCTGGAAAGAACATTTCCCAATCGTTTAATAGCTACGAGGAGAATGATAAAATGCACCCCCAGGTCACCTGATCTAGCACCCCATGATTTCTTTCTGTGGGGCTTTTTAAAGGAAACCGCGTACAAACATGCGTTTGAACGAGCCAATAATTTAGTTGAATTACGGGAAAAACTTATCCAACTTTGTGCAAGCATTACTCCAAATCAACTCAATGATATGAGAGGTTCATTGTATAATCGGTTTGGCTATTGTTTGGCACAAGAAGGTGGTTTGTTTGAATCCTTACTTCATTAATTTGTTGTTTGATAATTATAATTATTAGTTGATTTTAGTTTCTGAGGGTCATTTAATTTTATTTTAATATTCTGTTTTTGTAATTTAATATGAATAATTTATTTTTTGATAATTATTAGTTGATTTTAGTTTCCGAGTTATTTAATTTTATTTTAATGTTCTATTTTCATTTCGGTTTTAATAAGAATGATTATTTTATGCCCAAAGCATTTACGGCTAAAAAAGAAACTGCAGAAATGCTTTCAGAAGAAATTATTTGTCAAAATTGTGACAAATAACTTCTTCGCTTTTGACGAAGATGTATTGTCCCGTTTCGTATTAGAAATTATTACCTACGTCCGCACCCATCCTTAGTTCATGTCGTACTAAATTCAATTCATTGTGTGCCTCTGCCTTCACGACTTATGGAACTAGGGTGGCGTGGTCAATTACATTGTTATTCCTATACCCTAACTGCATTTTTCGAATCTGTATAATAGTAGTACAGTATCAGAAGTGGACCGGTTTTTCGCAAAATGGGATATAACGCAACGATGGACTTTGTGATAAAGAGCCTCACTTTAGCGAGATGAATTTTGTCAGAAAAGTGTTTTCGGGTAATCTCCATATTAATACGAATCCATCAAGCCCACTTGGACTCATGTCATTTAATACTTTACAATTTTTCCAATCTCTTTTTGATGCTGGGAAATTTATTTGCAAAGGGCGATTTGTCTGAAAATGGGTTTCCCGTGACTTTGGGGGCTTACAGGTGCTGTAAAATCATTTTCAGACATGATTAAAAATGCTTTTGAATTAATTAAAATTTTTTAATCCAAGGAAAACATTTTTTTCGTACATTGCTAATGCTGTAGCCATATGGTCGCCGTCTCTCTAACTGAAATAGTCATCCCCCAAATAGAAATTTCAAAAAATCGTTATTAATCTAATGCTCTAGTAAACAAACCACGTCATATTTGAATTTGTTTAGGATTAAAGCTAACTAAATTACTATATTTGATATTGTATGTTGATGTAGAACAGACTTACCATATTATTTGAATCCACAAGCAAATTAATATTGATTCGTTATTACCTACTCGCCTGTATTCTAATCCGCTCTGTACTGTTACGTAATTTAAAATTACATTGCCACACAAAATAAAATTTTGGACATGTATTAATGAACAAAGTACATACACCAATGTCTTTCGACGTGCTGAATCCAAATTCGTGATCCAATTTACTCCATGTTATCAAAATTTTTCGTAAATTAAAAAAAGTTCAAAATTATTTTTCTTGTGCCAACTATCAGTTTAAAATGTAGTTGAGGTCACTGTAGTATTTTGACATAGGTAATAAAACTAATTTCATTTCATTTAATATTCTTGGGCTAAGGGGTATCTCTTTTAGACACCCCGTTTCATATAAAAAAAATCAAAATACAGAGTGAGAAACCATGAACCTTGAGCTGGATTTAGTGCCTTCAAAAGCAGCAATACAAAAGATTAATACATCGCCATTGCAAGCCTGTTATTGATTTGCACTTCATATTTCATCTCATACACGGTAAAACTTTTCCAAGGAGCGTTTCAACCTTAATGATTTTAGTTCAAAAATATATTAAAGTAATTTTAATGTTGGATATACCGGGAATATCTGTTTCAGATTTCATAATGAGGATCCCGACTCTTTCCAAAGTTTTTGAGACAAGATATAACGATGAGCCGTGCGCGGCTTCTCCCAGGGTAGTTAAATATTAAAACCGTCTTTACGAAACTGTTTTTGAAATAAGTGATTTATCTACTCCTTGTTTCGGATTGTTCAATGTTTTTTGTAAAACTCTAGAGTGAATTATACTACCTCTTTAAGTAAATGCCATATACAGCAGGGGATTTAAAAATATTTATTTTCGATTTGAATAGTTTTAAATAGAATAAAATTAAAGACACCAGAGAGAACGTTTCAAATAGAACAACATTTAGGTGTAACCCTTTCAACACATAAACCCGACACTAATACAAAGACCGCAAAGCGAGGATGTGTTTTTTCGTTAAATTGCAAGATCACATTCCACGGCTGATCTCTGGACCGGGATCAGCTCCAAACGATTTAAAGTATGTGCTTTGATATCTCAAATATTTGCCTTGCAGCTTGACACTTCAATATTTCTAATGAATTTTATAAATAGTGTCAATGTTAGTTACAGTCGATTTTATCGGCCATACAGTGCGCTATAGGGGTATTTGAAAATTAGTATCTCTACTTGTCTACTTGCTAAACAATGTCTTCATTTTGTTACTAAATCCAATCATTTCGATCACAAACTAACCATTATACTCTTCGCCAATTTACTGTACATTTTATATAATCGTGCTTACAAGAAACGTAACGGATGGACAGACGGTCGAACGGACAGACGGACGGACGGACGGACGGACGGACCGACGGACGGACGAACATTTTGAAAGTTGTTTAGAATTCGATCACCAACACAGTGATATGATTTGTTTTTCTCTACGAGCATTATTACATAATAATCTAATGATAGACTTAATTTATTTTCTGATAATCTCGATAAACATCATCTTTAGTCCATTCACTTTAAGAATTGAGTGTTTGTTTTAGAAGCTATTTTCCAGTTTCTCATTGACCAAACCACCTGACTCTTTGGGACATATAATCAACTGGTTCGGTCTTGTTTTAGTACTATATTATTTCAAAGGTGTGAACTGGTATCAGAAGTACTTCATTCTTAAAGTGTGTCTATAACTATTGCCATTTTTGATAAGTGCGACCGACCGTTTGTAAAAAAAAACTGCTGACAAATAAATGTTACAATCTGATCTTTTCTGCCACTTTTCTCACTTGCACCACATAATATCAACAATGTCATCCTTCTCTTATTTTTAGGGACATAAGGATTGCACTACACGTAGCTCATAATTTTATCGAGCATTAGAACCATTTTAATATTAAATTTGCTTTTTTAATTTTAGAAAAAAATGCAATTATCTATTCAGTAACGCTGTGTTTTGTAAACAAATGTTACAATAGGCGGGTTCGGTAATTTTCAATTTTTGCTTAAATCGATAGAAACCATGGAAAAAAACAACCATGTAAAATTTAAAAATTAAATGTCCAAAAAGAAAGGTTTTATTGATACTTGAAAATCTTCCCATTTCCGCGAGGCTAGAAACGTACCTGTGCGTGAGGCTACTGCGGTGACGTCAGTGGCCCGACAGCGCTGAGCGCTCTCCATAATCTTCGCTTCCTGATCTGTAAAAAGTGGGTAGGTACGTAGTGTAAATTTATTTGCAAATATTCAAGAGCTTTTGCACCTCACACTACATAATAATATAATATATAATATACCTGTTAGCAATTAATGCTTTTCATATAAGTTTATCTTCAATTTTATTTTTTAGTTTATAGTTTTTAATATACACAAATTGGTCTAGTTTACCTCATATATATTTACTTGTCACATAAAAAATTCCCACAATGGAGTCCCTGCCGGCGGTTTCATTAAATCTGCTTTATACATGCGGCATTTTTTATTTTTATATCTAGTAAACTTATATAAATACATATTGATTATAATTCTTAAACGTCGGAGCGTGAAGGCGTCGACGTATATTTGTCAGTTGCTTATACCTCTGCCTAATTTCATTCGAACAAATATAAATAAATAAATACATAAAGAATAATAATTTATTGCCAGGAAACAAAATAGTTTACAGACAAACGGTGAAAAGTTACTTGCAATCTGCTATTGCTTGTTTTATATATGTAATCAAATGTTAGTTTGTTTAAATTTTACCGAAACTTCACTAAATAATAAATACAAATACAATACAAATAAAAAATATGCACAAGTATGGTACTTACAGTGTTTAGCGCCACTGCTTTGAGTTTGATTTAGGTTCGCATTACTTGTCAAAAAATCAAAGACCATCTGCACATTTAGATGTGGTAAGTTTGGGGAATCGGCTTTCTGGTACCCCGGTTGCATTGTACGACTAGGACTTTAAAAAACAGTGCCGATAAATGTCCCAAAACTTAAATAGTATAGTGATTCGCTGCTTGTGCTATGCGGGATAAGTGCGCGTAGGGTGAAGCTGGAGCTTATATCAGGCCACTGACGTCAATCCCGTTGTGGGCTCTACCATTATCACGGAACTTTAATTTGGCAATTGCAGGCGCTGCAATGTTTTTTTCTCATTTTTTTTGCACATGCGTGTTTTGTTGACTATATAACTTCACATCTGCCAAGAAAAATGTTTTTTTCTTTTATGACCGAACCCGCCTATTGAGTGGCCATATTGCCGGTGATAGCAACGCCGCGATGGTAAATCCTGATCTCAGTAACACTTACTAAAAACCGCTGCCTAAGGAATCACTACTTACACATCCAGATTTTCCATCCTAATCTATTTAAAGGAAAACATCTTGACATCTCATCAGATGTCATTCCAATATATACGTGTACCAAATTTCAAGTGAATGTCTCAATTTAATTTTATTATTTCCTTTAGTAATGGAGTGGGGATGGTGGGAGGGATGGAAAATATTATTAAAAAAATCTGAGACCTTCGCTTCTAGTATATACAACGAATTCCAAGTTTCTGTACTCTTATCAGCTTGCTTTACTTATGTTTCCCTATTTACCACTAATTAACCACCAACTCTTCAACGTAATCATCTAAAAATAAAACCTAATTACAGATGCCGTCATAATACATGCATGTACCAAATTTCAAGTAAAAATCTCAATTTTATTTTATCAATTGTTTTAATAATGGGGAGGAGGTGGAAAATATTATAAAAAATCTTGGCCTTGGCTTCTACTATATACACCAAATCCCAAGTTTCTGTACTCTTACTAGCTTGATTTCCTTATTCTCCCCTATTTTAACCCCAAACTCTTGACCGGATATCTTGACTCAATATCTTAAACCGGCTCAGAGAAAATGGGCCCATAAAAAAAAGATGCAGACAGACAGACCGACCGACCGACAGACAGACAGAATGTTTTTTCACTCAAATTTAAAATCTCGACGTCTCATGGCATTTTAAACCTATTTCAACAAGAAACATTTTTGAAATTTTTTTTACGATCCACAATCCACTATGTGGATGTAGAAGTAAAAACGTAATATGAGTATAACAACATGAGTTCTGTCAAGGTCGTTCTATATCAACTTTGTTAATATATGAAAACTATATTGTCAGTTCCTTCGTGAAAGGTAATTATGTATTTACATAGACTTCTCCAAGAGACTTGACAAAGAGACCAGCTAGATCATCTGATCTTACTCCACTTGATTTTCTTATGAGGAACACCTAAATAGTAAAGTATCGTCAGTGCCGTCATCAATATATCGTGTTTAAATTGAAGTCGGCCTCCTTAATCACCGTTTAATAGGTTTCTTAAGAACATCGCGGGATTTGTTATTCAAATAAGAACATCCGTTATGAGACACACTCAGTATAAGTGTAAACAAGACGTTAACATTCTCTGAAAATCCATGTATACCGTCGGCTTTTACCAAGATCTTCACCGTCCTCGCTAAGGGCTGAGGGTTGAGCACTGTCAGTAGGTTTTATGTAATATGAAGGGCGACATTCCAGACGTGACTTTTTTATCGGCAGAACGTGGTTTCATCTTGTAGAATGAATCCGTTCGCAAATAATGAAAAACTAGTCCGGAGGCAACCGTCGCATTTACAGAAAGTCTCGCCGTTTAAAAGGGGAATTTTAGGATAGCCGTCTGCATAATGTAATCTGATGAAAGTGTGATGACGTAACTTATCAGACATTTGTATCTTGATAGAATCTGACATTTTCAAGACAATAGGTCCTCTGCCTTATCAATATAAGGGGCAAAGTGTACAATGTACATGTCAAAGATTCAATTCCTATATTAGAACCAATTTCGACGTTTGAATGAAACAACTGACGCAATTTTGAAACTTAGTTCACAGGCGTACTATTAAACAAACTAAAATTCCCCAATTTAGTCTGTTGCGTTCGATCCGCCATTTTGGAAAAATGGTACTTCATTTGCTGTATAGTGCGTTTAGCAGTATATCGCCATCTGTTTTTGTCCGATCGATGCTGCTAAAAAATGAGGATTCGGGAAAATGCAATGCCGGAGAGTCACTCTCTGGGGGACTCATTTCTTGGAGGATCGAGCTGTTGGTATGGTTGTTGTCCATGGAACTTGCAACAACAGTTCCTAGACTCACGTCTCGAAAACTTCAATACACTGTCTTCCTTTCTTCCTTTTTAACTCATGTTCTCGTATTGGTAGTTGCCAGCATTGTCCACACGCGCTTCAAGGTATACCATCTTGTTTAGTCACAATTAACTATTCTTAATGTATCACGTGGTTTTCATTTGCCAGATCCAAAATAAAAATTTTCGCTTTGTTTTAACTTACACTTAAACTGTATTATAGTAATCAGAGTTTATTGTTTGAACATTGTTCAGCATCGTCCCTTTTTGCAACTAAAATGTTTCTATCTGCAAATCTCAAATTGACAATTTTCGTCTATACTACGCCCTGCCAACCTTTTAGCACACAGCGCATCACGTACTCAGTTGATAGATAGACAAAATAATCAACAAATTCCTGAACAGTATAGAAAACCTCCTCTTTCAGAAAACTGTTCACCTTTTTTTTTTCAAATTTGATAGATTTCGATTTCCTCCATTCATTTGATAAACGGTTGTACAGCTTTATCGATAAATATCTATAGGAATTCATGTTCTTTATTAAGCGAAAATGTGGAGCGATGATTTGTTTGTGTCTGCTGTCGTAGCTAGATTGAAATCGATGCTCATGGAGGTGGTTCGTAGCATACTTAATACACTTTTATATACACTGATTAATACATGTAAGTATTCCTAGTTTTTTTTTTAATTGGTCTACAAGTGTACCCATAATTAGAGCTAGTTATTATCCTGATTGCCCTTTTTGAAGTTTTAAATTTATGGGTATGTGACGATCCACCCCAAAGCAATATCCCGTAGCGTATTACACTGTGAAACAAAGCATGATATGCCGTTAATATCTAATTTTGATCAATCAAATTAGACTTTTTAAGATATATAGTTGTAGACAGTTTTCTTTGACAGACTGTTGATATGAGCTTCCCATGTTAATTTACTGTCAAGAAAGAGTAAAAGACATTTAACCGCATCGTTATTTTTCAAGAGATTGTGAGGGTTTAAATTAAAAATTAATGTTTGAGTTTTATCCAAGTTCAGTTTCAACTTAACATTGTTAAAAGAAGTCATTGCTTCTGACTGTGTTTCCTTTGTTGTGTTTGTAAGATGTTTTGAATTATTTCCAATTGAAAGTAGAGTGGCATCATCAGCATAACGTTTTTGTAATTTATTTGATTTGAAATATCGTTTACATAGATGATGAACAGTATCGGTCCCAAGATGGATCCTTGCGGAACTCCATACCTGAGAGGCCTTATGGATGACGTAACGTAATTTTGAATTACACAGTAATATCTATTACTGACATAAGTTTTGACGAAAGAAAGGGTAGGTCCTCGAATGCAATAACATTCTAGTTTTATCAGCAGAATTTCCAAAGAAATGCTATTACAACCTGCCACTCTTTCACCACACATCGCATCACGTACTCAACATAAATAATAGAGAGCATTGGTGACGAAATACAGCCATTCCTGACGTCTGTCAACCTTACATTTGTCGGAGTTGTTATCGACTATCACCAAAGCAAAGTTTCGTTATACAGTTGGCGAATAATCAAGACCATATTTATATGGAACACGGTTGTGTTGATTAAAAATTAAAACCAATCTGTGTAGAATTTCAAAAAATAATGGAAATAATTTGTTTATTCCATGTTTTAGCGACAGGATGTGTTTATAGAGAGATATATGTAGGTATTTGTTAAAACTCCAAACTTTCCTCACTGAAATAAAGAAATTCTTAATCGCCGATATCTAAAACTAAGAACACAACTTATATCCTGATAAAATATCTAATCTATTCCATGTTTTATCTTCGAACTGCTGTAGTCGACATGAAGTAGTTTGTAAATTCTGATAAAAAGTTTTGTTTACATGGTATATATCAACTTTTACGATGGTAATAAAATCCAATCCCACTTCACGCTGTGTTATGTCTTATGTCGTTCTATAATGTATAGAAAGAATATCATAATGATATGTTGTACATTTTAAAGTGGGTTCAGAAACTAAATATATAAATGCAGTGCTTTAATAAGCTGCCGATAAACGATACCACTTCTCAAGAAACATAAAGTTAATAACAGGTATTTCCCCCATTAACTCCTTTGGTTACCTTAAGTTTTTATGGGATACTTAAACAAACAAGTACCTATCCGATTGTACTATTTCCAAATGTCAACTCTATCAATATTTGTGACATTGGGGACTCGTTATAGAGCTCTAAGTGAACGCTTGCAGTTTCAATATTTGCTCTACCGTCATCTAAAACCTTAATACTCCGGAAAAAAGTGCCAAATGTGTAAAAATTGGGAAAGAGCACCGATTTTAAAAATTCCTCCTGCGTTGTGTTCCTTTAACACTCAGGATTATTCGTCATCACTAACATCTTTGCGGACGGACAAAGTAGGGAAGCTATGGGGGTTATAAGTCCCAAAAATTAAGCCTCGAAGAAAAGATTTAAAAATGAAAATATCGTTCTGGAAATCTCTACTCGGGGGTTTTCGAGGTCGTCGATCACGACTGTGAGGTCCAATTTGGGAAATTAAAAATGGCGGACCGGAAATCGGGCCATTTTCCATAAAAAATGAGAATAGGTATTTTGGCTTTGAAAATCTGTACTCGGAGGTCGCTCATTACGAATCCGGGGTCTGATTTGGTGAATTCAAAATGGCGGACCGGAAGTAGAGTCAATTTCTTAGGAGAAAGTAGTATTTTTCTCGTTCTTGGGCTGAACATTTCGGGCCGGACAACTTTTACACAATTTCCTACTTATTTACTGGATTGTGCCTAGACAAGAATGTTTTTGTATATTTAATCGATGGATTCAATTTATACAAACTAAGAACTTCTTGAAAAATATGAAATATTTGACGGTTTAATGTGTATACGTGCACAACTGAAATCGTATAAAAACTAAAAGCCGGCAAAAACAGTCGGCAACTCTTTATTGTATATGGGCGGAGGTAAATAGAAATGCTTGTCATAAGAGAATGTTATAATTTTTTTGAAAATTGTATTAATTTTTATTATCTTTTGTTTATTAGATAGGCTATTTTTGTTCGTTTATCCAATAATATATTTTTGAAGTATTATATCAGTTTTAGATATAAAGTCTAAATATTTAAATTTATTGGGTTTAGTTTTAAAGTTATCCCATACTATATTGAAATATGTTATTGCTCAGCAGGGAACAACGAGAAGGTATGAACATATCCTTGCCGGGATGAGGTAATGGGACAGGTTAGATTGGAGAGGGGCAAGGATGTTAAATAGTAAAAATAAAATTTAAGTTTCTTCTAAAATAAAAATAAAAATGTAAGTTTCTTAACCAAAGCAAAGAATTAGTACAACAAAAATAAATACTTGCATAGATAAAACATAAATAAAAACAAAATTAAAATATGTCTCTAGAATCGAGTAACTTAACTTAAAATTTCTTGTCAACTAAATAAAATATATTCCAAGAAATGTAACAATAAAAAAATAAACTTCTTACCTAATATAATAGCAAAATATTTTGTTCTGAAAATATATGTTAAAAAAGTTAACTGCTAAAAGTTGACGTCCGAATCTTCACTTTCTGAAGAGGAATCATTATCCGGTTGAATTATAATTGGCGCAATGGGGGGTAGTGTTGGATATTGATTTTATTTTTTAATTACATGCTTAACGCATGGAAGGCAACGAAAAGATTAAAACGACCACAAACACCAGTACCCCCAATTCGCAAACCAAACGACGAATGGGCTCGCTCTGATAAAGAAAAAGCTGATATATTCGCCATACATCTAACACAGGTATTCAAAACTAATCAAGGAGTTATTGACCAGGAAATTGAGGAATTCATCGACACCCCGTGCGAAATGTCTCCCCCCATAAAAACCTTCTCCCCAGCAGAAGTCAGGAAAGAAATAGGCAAACTAAACAACCACAAGGCACCAGGTTATGACTTGATTACGGGGCAAATACTGAAACAACTACCTCGAAAGGCCATAATCCTCTTAACAACTATATATAATCGAATATTAAGCCTTGCCTACTTCCCCACAATATGGAAATACGCCGAAATTATCATGATCCATAAGCCAGGCAAACCGCCGCACGAACTTCAATCTTATCGACCTATTAGCCTACTGCCTATAGTAAGTAAAGTTCTAGAGAGATTAATCCTGAAAAGAATGTACGAGGACCACGAATTTCTTACTCTCCTACCCAATCATCAGTTTGGCTTCCGAGAACATCACTCCACCACCCAACAAGTCCATAGGATTATCAATAAGATTGCAATGAGCCTCGAAGAAAAGAAATACTGCAGCGCGGTGTTCCTCGTCATTTCCCAGGCATTCGACAAAGTGTGGCACTCTGGATTACTCTTTAAATTAAAAAACACTCTATCTAGCAACTATTATGTTCTACTAAAATCCTACCTAAACGATACACATTTCTCAGTAAAATACAACGAATGCCAATCTAGTTTCTACCCAACCCAAGCAGGTGTACCCCAGGGGAGCGTCCTTGGACCCCTGCTCTTTCTAATCTATACCTCCGACATACCTGAAGCAGCAAATACTACAATAGCAACCTTCGCAGATGATGTAGCTATACTATCAATAAATCAAAACCCAAGAATAGCATCCGAAAACCTGCAAGACCACCTAAACTCACTGGATATATGGTACAGAAAATGGAGAACACAGGTCAACCAAACAAAATCTGTTCAAATCACATTTACTACTCGACGGAGCACTTGCCCACCGGTAATAATGAACAACGTACCTATACCAGTTAAAACAGAAACTAAATACCTCGGACTACACCTCGACCAACGACTCACCTGGAATCCTCACATACAAGCAAAACGCAGACAACTAGATGCCAAATTCCGTCAAATGTACTGGCTCATGGGCCGCAAATCAAAACTGTCTTTATCCAACAAAGTTCTTCTATACGAAACAATGCTAAAACCTATATGGTCTTATGGAATTCAACTATGGGGTTGTGCAAAACCCACTAGGACAAAAATCATACAAAGATTTCAGTCTAAAATACTTCGAACGATAGTTGACGCCCCCTGGTATGTCAGTAACCAGACACTCCATAATGATCTAAATATTCCATACGTCACGGATGAAATCCAGCGATTCGCCACTACTTACAGCCAACGAATAACAAACCACGAAAACCAGCTAGTTGAACAACTGTACGCTAATGGTCCCAATGCGAGAAGACTGCAAAAAACCTGGCCTCTAGACTTACTTCAACAATGAAAACTTAGTCGATAAGGAGAAATATCAATGGATATTCTCCTAGCAAGCGAAACTCTCTTCAACACATTTACTTAATACTCTGTATAGATGTAGATTGTAAATAAACATATTACAAAAAAAAAAAATGCTTAACGCAATTTTTCCATAAATCAGTATTGTCGAGGTCATTTGTTACTTCTCTTATATGATCAACTACTACCGCGCCTAATGTTGGAGAGTCATTACATTTTCGCAGATGATCTTTTAAAGTTGCTCAAATCATCTCGATAGGATTAAATATGCATAGTACGGAGGTAACCGCAAAAGTGTATGACCGTGTATATTGGATAAGTTATCAATAACATATTCCCTTTTGAAATTCTGTTCTTTTATTCATTTCAGTAATTCGCGCTTTATTGGAACTTTTACAGGAATTTCCATATTTTTTTCTCTCATGAATTTTAAAATGTCTTCCTTGTACCGGTGTTTAGTATTTTATTTAATATTCGCGAGTGATAAGAAGCATTATCTAATACAATTTACCGAATTAGGCGGAATATTTCGTATAAAGCTGTTCTGAAAACCATTTTTCGCACTGCACTGGAGAAATATCGAGTCCATGTTGACTTAGGACTGATATAACTCAAACACGGACCGACCAATCGAACTGAGGAATACCCTGGTGCTAGCCAATCGTTGCCACCCGTCCTCAAACCCAGGCCAATGACAACACATCTCACAAGTTCACGTTGACTGCTGAGAAATGATTTAAGTTTTTTTTTGCTAGTGGACCTGTCCGTTTTATTACTTTTAAACCAGTGCAGTCGTAGATGATTCATTCAGGCTGACTACAATGCCAGTCTCGTACTCGCCTGCACAGTTTCAACTACTATTCGATTCTCGATACCATTGTTAAATACATATTACAAAATATCAAGTTAAGTGCGCACGGTCCTGTGCTTTAACGCTGACCAGTTTCAATGACTTCGTAAACACTATACCTCAATAACTTAAAAGTTATAGTCTAAGTGCCTGCGTACAAAAACTGAATTTATATATATCCTCTTGTAACTTCTTGTATCGATTAATCGCGCCTAATCTATAACTTTGTTCCTCTGCGAGAATTTTCGAAAGCGCGGCGTTCCCCGTCCACTTCCGAAAGATTTTCACGCGTCGTACTGGAAAATCGGGAAATCTATTTTGTCGGACAATTAAAAAATTAGATTCTACATGTTACTATTAAGCAATCAGCTGGTTATCAATACATTTGTAAAAGTTGTTAATTCGGAATTTGTATAAAAAGTTAAAAACTATAAATTTCAGAGCTGCACTCAAAGATTTTATTTTGATTAAAAATTAATGCGTTTGACTGCCCGCTCATGTTTCCCTCCCCGGGATGTACTTCTGGCTGCAGAGCTATGTACTTTTTAGCTAGTAAGGAGGGTTTTTACATAAAAATTTTCTCTGCACCTTATTATTTTTAATTTCCGTAGCCAGATCTTAGGCTATTAAGAATTATACAACTAAGGAGTTCAAAACTATATACAAGTATAATGTTAATGGTAACGTACAAAACAGACCGTCTACTTTCTATTACCTGATAATAAATAAGGTTACATTAGTCATATTGATGCTGTAATTCCAGATGCACACAAAATATTAGCTTTCATCATCTGAACCTGTGCTACGTATAAATTCTCGTCGTTTTCAATGCTTTTACTAGCTATGAAACTCATTGCACTAAGGTGGAGATAGTTGGTTAGCAGCCGGAAATTTTATTTACTGTGTTATGGTCTTCATAATTTTTAAACTTTTTGTTTAGGTTGGGTTAGGTTACATTAATTTAGATTTGCTTTGGTGTTGACATTTTAAATCTTAAGACTTTTTTTCAAATGAATCAACACTATCTATAAAGAAGTATTATTAAGTTGCAACTTTGTTTGCAACGATTGTTTCTAGTTTATCATCAGTATACTCTCATTACTTCTTGGGATTCTAATCACTTGCCGGTCTTTGAATAACTCTGAACTAAGATTGATTAATAAGAGGTTGGTGTTTATTATTACCCTTACTTAGTGGGTGCTGCATCCACCATGCAATATAAATATTAATTACGAATCTCGTATAATTTTGTCGAGAAAGCCCTTTAATCTTGCGCAAAATTATGTTTATTTAACAATAATTTCATTAGAGCATGATTTGTGTTTAGGATTTCTGCGTGGCTGACGAGATTAGAGCTCGACGTTGTGCTCAAAATAACTTGAAGAGGGTTCGTTTAATTAATATGCACATACAAGGATCCACCTATCATAATTTATACTTAGCAGAGTAATACTTTGTACACGTATCTGTCTAATGTGCAGTAATTGTTCTCGACAAACGAAGGATTAGTGCGATCTTCCTGATTGTATGCATACGTATATATGTATGCAAACTAAATTTTCCAGTGTTTACCCAAGTTTCTGTCGGTTTCGTCTTTACGTGTTGTCGCAACATGATATTAACTAGTCGTCGCCTGTGTCATGTTGAGTTGTGTGTATTGTGGTATGCCGTATGTTTTGTACATGTTTGCCATTGTAGTGTGCTTTGTATTAATTTCAAATATGTGTGACTCTTGTCGTATTGCATAGGCGCATAGTATTACCACTTCCAGGCATTTCAATAAAGGTATACAACAATAAAACAATATAAATATTAGAGAGAACAGAGAGTGGAATTTACTTACAATAAAGCGAGAGAAAAAAACACATACATATATGACTTAGACAAAATCTCCTATTTATTAAAGATATGTATATCACGGTGACTATGGTTATAGCTAGAGCACATGCTGTAGATTGGTGAAAACTTTAAAGTATTTGTCCGGGCTATCGCAAGGTAGAAAGTTGGATTTTGTCTTCAATTTATTCGCGGAATATGGAAACTAAGTCTCTGGAGTATCTCCCTACAGTCAATAGCATAATGAATCATCTGTTTAAAAAAAATTATGCCAATATCGTTGCGTCTTTCAGATAGGTCACTCATAGAAAACATTTGAAGTAAATCGATTTGTGGAAAACCAATTGGTGGATAGATACATGAATTTAAGACTATGAATGTTACAGTAAGGCTGCCAAACAAGAGACTCATTCTATATTTTAAATAGTAAAAAAATAACAGTTTTAACGTTGAGATATTTGAGAAATCATGCCCATTGCGTAAAATAAAACCGAGAGTTCTATTTTTGTCGCAAATTAACGTGTCTATATGATTGACAAAGTTGGGTTTTTTTGTCAAGAATTACTGCATACATTAAAAAATGAACATCTAGCTCATATGTTATATCATTGATAATTATATTAAACAAGAGTGGTCCAAGAACAGACCCTTGAGGGACACCGGAACAAGATAAGTAGGCCTAAATCCATTATACACGACGTACTGTTTTCTATTTGACAAGAATGATTTTAAAATATGTGTAAGATTCTGTGAAACTCCAGTGTTAGATAGTTTTCATAGTAAGAATGGTATGATAAAGCCCGTCTATTGATTTTGTGAAATCAAAATATATTACATCTGTTTGAATTTGCATTTCAATGGACTCAGATATATATTGAGTAGCACTTAAATTGGTGGTTGTAGATTGGCTTTTAAAAATCCATGCTGTTGAGAGGAGATACTGTTTCTGACTTGCTTATATATGCAATTTGGTGGGAAATTTGTGTTGCCCTTTTTATAAACTGGCCACACTTTAGTATACTTCCAGATATCAGGAAAAGAACAGCATCTTACAGCCAAATTAAATAAAATTTTAAGTGGATGGGCGAATATTTGTTGAAAATGCAGGAATGCCATCTGGCCCCCATGATGAATTTCGGTTTCATATTTTTAATGCTTTTAGGACGTCTTCTTCAGAAGAGGAAACTAAATTAATGCTATTGTTATTTAGGTTATTATCATCTGAATTTATGTTGGCCGGATATGGGACAAACGACTATCTGCATTTATTAATTTTTTTTTTTGAAACTGCAATAATTTCATGGTGTCCTACTATGAGTCCTGTTTTCATTTCTAATATATTGATACTTCTCTTAGAGTGTCCTTTTCAATTTAAACGGCTTGATATTTATGTAGCTTGCTCTCAAGTTAGTAACAAAAACAACTTCACACAACAACTATTAACAAAAATTGAGATAAGACCAGAACTTTGTGTTCACAGGAACAAGTAAAAGTTGTACCAGATTCAGTATCAGCTTCTTTGAAAATATCAAATTACTAATGGGTAAACATTTGTTCCCGGCGACTCCTACAAAATCTCAACAAAGGTCGAATTTGAATCTCCCCCCCCCCTTTTGGTTCACTTTATACCAGAGGTAGCTTGATGAAACTAACATGCAACCACGGCCGAGCTATTCTCTGGAGGTAACAAATAATTTGCATAGAAATCGCTGACGCAATGGAAGAACAAACATGAAAAAACATACGTACGAGTTGAATTGTGAATCTCCCCCATTTTTAATATTTTTAAAGTCCGTGTTTGTTTAAAAAATATATAATATGCTTATGCCAGTAAGGTTATATGGATCACAAGCCGTATAAAAATCACCCAACAAACGTTCATATGAGAACTCGATGTATGGAAACAAGTACAAAATAACATTTTTGTGGACAACCAGAGAAAAGAAATATCTATACATAAAATCCATATCCAGGACATTATGATCAATGTCGGGAAGCCAGCTATAAATTTCTCCTCTACAAAATATCATCCTAGGTACAATATAAATAACACACTGTCAACCGGGAACATTTCCAAGAGCGGCTAGCTTGTAGCTGTCTTTTTTGAAAAAAAAAAGGAACATCCCATCAAGTGGATGGAATGTTTGTATGAGCTTGCATCGGAAGTTTCAGGTACGGAAACCAATTTCAAAGAAGTAAGAACGATGTTTAAAGGCAAAACTTTCTAAAGTTATATTGCTGTATTAAAATAGTTCGAATTAATGCGGATGAACTTTAAATATATATTGGCATGACACTCACGGGAGTCTGCATCAATCTTTACAGAATTTTAAAGTACTTTAAGCTCTGTAATAATAACAATCATAACAAATCGAAAATATCACGCCTTTTGTCGGTTACAATAGAATTTTGACGCAATGTTTTTTGGAAAGGTTTTATGGCGGCAGACGTTTTGTAGTTTCCTTCGATAAGTTTTCAGTTTTAAGAAAAGGTGCATATGAGTAGCTGATGGTCTGAACCACAGTCTCATCGCCAGATAGAATTTTACAGAGCTTAATTATTGACGATCGCCACCGACTCTACCATAATATAGTCAATCCGGTAAGATTTTTTAGGGTGAAGAATGAGCATGATGACCTGATGAATCCTTCATTTTGCACCTAGATGGCGCTAGCGACTCCTATTGTTACCTAGTCTTATAAGTATATTCAGTAACTGTAAAATGCCAAAGGCTGTTTTATGTTACGGATAAAGAGATAAGAGCTGTTCTTGGCAAATTGGATGATGTTGTTTAATTGAAAATAAGTTGTACAAAAATAAATACTACTGAATTATTGAAGAACATTTTTGGCTAAAACTTGCTTATTAGGGAGATCTCTCTTCACTTGGTGCGTTACCCCCCCTTTCGCACTGCTCTTAGGCCTTGCTCGCTCTCTAAGCGTCGGAGAATCATAGAGCAGGGATCGTATCTCTGATATGAGTAGCAACTCCACCCACTACTTGCTCGGTGTATTTTTATTATTATGTTGCTTGTCGAGAAATTTATATTAAAATTATATTTAATTCTTCTTCATTAGTGTATCGATTGTAATACATAATTTCTAATTATTTGAAGCCTGATGCTTTGAAATATACTGCAAACTTTTGTTTAATGTCTGTTAAAATTAAAGTGAATGTCAGAGCCTACCAATATCTCAGAAGTTAGTTCATCATAAAATTAGTATTTTAATTGTTGGAAAGTAAAATTAATTTTGATTTTGATTTTAATAATAATATATGGAGTATTGTATTTAAAATTTAGCAGAATTGTAATAGTTCCGGTTTAAGCGGACGTGTATAAATGTTTTTCTAATAGCGCGTCAGAGTACTTTCCCTACCCCAAAAAAAGTTGCAAATAACTGATATTTTGGAATTATTAATACATCTTTTTTGGTATCGATCATACTCTATTTACAAAAATCAAATATCTTTATTATCGTTGGAGATATATCTCCTGTATATCAGTATATAGGAGTTAAGAACGGTTATATTCCCGAATTTCTATTTCTCTGATCGTTATCTCTAGCGTCCAATGACCGCAAGCATAGATATTACTCTTGACGGATACCAAAGAAGCGTTTAATCCCGCAAATGTACCGGCTATGGAAAATTGTTAAGAAGGGAGGACGATGACCAAACCACAAGGACTTACGATAATTCTACACAAAGGCTCCAGAATTATTTGCCATTTGTCACAGATCGTAACTGTAGTTTACTTTCTTACAATAAATGCGAAACACAATTTTATATTTGAATAAGTAATTGAACCTCTCAGGACCATCTTTTTTAGGCTAGGAACATACCCATAAAAAGTCGGTACAAAGTAATGATGTACTAGTAGTTCAGTGCATTTAGATGAAAAAGGTGCGTTATTATGGAAATATTTTGAACTCTATAGATTTGAACAAATCCATTTGAAGTGCGCTCTAGAAATTACCAATATAAATGTTTTTACCTATTGAAAAAGTGTACAAATATTTGAAACACCTAATGCTAGCTGCACACGTTGGACGACACTGCAAATATATGATCCAGACTTTGGCCAATACCAGCGCTGCCACAGCTACCGAAGGAAAGAAAGGTGATTATAAAGTGAGAGAAATTTGTATTTTGAAATTCCCTGTACCGCGCATCGATACAAAATCTATCGAAAAATGTCAACCTATTCTACCGAAATTGTCGGAAAGGCTGTGGCAACACTGGCCAATACAGCAGTGCTTGCTAGAACCTAGAAGATGATAGACGTGGAAATTGCTGCTGCGACGGCAATGGCTGCTTTAGGTGCGTTTAATTATTTATTACAAGCGAATGTTGCAACTAACAAAAAACCTCGACGGAAAAGAAGATGGTGGATGACAAGGGTACATAAAAATAGAACAGAGTAATTTTTTTAACCTCTCGCAGATTTTTCTACGATTTTTTACTTTCCTCGCATATACCGAAGGGAAGTATTGTATTCGAGAAAAAATCACCCACCGAGATTTCTTCGGATTTTCACGTTTCAGATCATGTAGATTACGAAAATATAGGTTTTTCCCTTCCGTCAGTCTGACTGTCTGTCTGTCGGTCTGTTGGTGCATTAACTAAAAAACGATTTGACAGAGAACAGTCAAATTTGGCAGGTAGCTGACGCTACTGCCACCAAACAAATGGTTCTAGACTTTCACTGGAAAATAAACAGGCTTGACCGCCTAAAGGGAATAGATAATGAAAAGAAATTGTTCTAGCTCAAATTTAAAATTTACACGTTTTATGACATTCTGAACCCATTTTTTTAAATATTTCTCAAAATAAAAAGAAAATTTTGAAAATAAAAAAAATCGGTTAAGGTATTTACACAGAACTTCTCTCTTTTATACAGGGAGGTCACTCTAAAAAATTATTAATTATGAAGCGACATATGAGAATAATAATCGGCATCTAGTTATTACTATTTTTACAAAAAAAACGATAACTTGTGGTCAGAAAAATATACGGAGTGGTCATCCGGCAGCAAACATTCAATATTAAATAGAAGGTGCCAAATATAGAAGACTTGCGTAAATACCCATGGTTGAATTATTTCTTAGGATGATCACCATGTATATTTTTCAATAAAACTATAATAGGTGATTTAAATATACAGGAAATTATGCTTTTTAATGTTTCAAAAAGTTTTATTAAAACTCTACACGTGTTTCGGCTTATTAGGCCTTTGTCAAGAGTACAAGATATTACTAAATTTAAAATGTGTTCTTTACTTATTTATACATAATGGAAGGTATAAATTATGCAAAGCTTTTAATCTATTTATTACATGCAAATAGTTATATGATTCCTATCCTATGTAAATATACTACAAATAAGTTCTTAATGTTAAATTATTTTTTCTAGAATATTATGACCCATAAATAATGTTTGATCATTAGTTACATTTTTATGCTTCATTAGTTTATCTATGAGGTTTTCACTATAACCGTTGTTTCTAGCGATTTCTTTAATGGTGTTCACTTCTTTCATGAAGTTATTCTTATTTAAAGGGAAGGTTAGCACAGACACAGTCATTCACAAGAACTCGAAACAATCATCACAAATAAAAATGGCATCTTTCCATTCATTTATCCACCGTCTGCTAACCCTCCCTTTAAATAAGAATAACTTTATGAAAGAAGTGAACACCATTAAAGAAATCGCTAGAAACAACGGTTATAGTGAAAACCTCATAGATAAACTAATAAAACATAAACAAAAGAAAAAGTTACTTAAAGAATTTTATGCTGATACTCGACAAAGAACTGACATATATAAATGTATTAATTATAGGCCTAAGATTAGCGATAAAATTAGTCATAAACTAAAAAATCTAGGATGTAAAACTATTTCTGTTAATAAAAATAATCTAGGGAAAATGTTAGTTAATAATAAAGATAAAAGAGATTTATTAGAAAAAACAGGTGTATATCAATTAATATGTAATGACTGCGATGCTATATATATATCGGTCAAACTGGTCGTAAATTAAAAAATCGTCTCGCTGAACATACAAAATCAATAACGAATGGTATACATAGCACCGGTATGTCAACACACTGCATAGAAAATCATTTTGTTAATTTTAATGAAGTCGAATTACTCCATACAGAAGATAAAGGAAAGAAGTTAGATTTACTAGAACAATTTGAGATCATGAAAGCTGTCAAAAAGCATAAAAATGTAACTAATGATCAAACATTATTATAGATTAAAAGCTTTGCATAATTTATACCTTCCATTATGTATAAATAAGTAAGGAACACATTTTAAATTTAGTAATATCTTGTACTCTTGATAAAGGCCTAATAAGCCGAAACACGTGTAGAGTTTTAATAAAACTTTTTGAAACATTAAAAGCATAATTTCCTGTATATTTAAATTATTGAAGAATGTTTCACAAGGAACCAACCGTAGAATCAACCCAATGTATAATAGGTGGCTTCCTTGCTAAGTGTGTTAACTATATGCGAAATATTATTGCCATCTGTCATATATTTAGTTCCACATCCACCTATTGGTGTGGAAGTATAGCAGCGATTACATTTTGAAATAGGTTTATAATGTGATGAGGAGTGGAAGTTTTAAATTTGAGCACAAAATTTTTTTTCATCTATTCTAGTAGTGAAAAAATTTTCAAAATGTTTTTTAAAGTAGGTTCAGATTGTTATAAAACGTGGAAATTTTAAATTTGAGAAAAAATAATGTTTTTTTCAGTCAGTGTTAAAAACAATTTTTTAAATTCTCCTTTTGAAAAAAAAAAAATGTTAAAATATTAGAATGTCACAACACGTGGAAATTTGAAATTTCAACGAAAAGCATTTTTTTTCATTATCTATTAACTTTAGACGGTCCACCCTGTATATCCTTAAGTGAAAGTCTAGTAGTTTTTTTTAGTTAATGCGCCAACAGACAGACAGACAGACAGACTGACGGAATTGAAAAACCTATATTTTCGTAATGTACATGATCTGAAACGTGAATATCCGAAAAAATCTCGGATGGTGATATTTTCCTCGAATACAATACTTCCATTTGGTACATATGCGAGGAAAGTAAAAATAGCTGAAAATTGAAAAAAAATGACCACTACTATAGACTTGATAATGGAAAAAATGTTTTGCTCTCATTTTAAATTTTCACATTTGGCATTCTAATCAGTTACAACAAAAAAAATCTAAAATTTGTTTACACCTATAAAATGGATGGTGGGAAAAACTTTTTTTGCTCAAATTTTAAATTTCCACGTTTTATGACATTCTAAACTTATTTAAAAAAATATTTTTTCAATTAAAAAAAATATATATTTTTCGTAAGTTAAAAAAAAAAATTATTTTTTTTTGTGGACGGGAATTGGTATCTGACTCGAGCACGCCCACAATCCCTTTGATTTGTGTACTATTTACCGCCACCGAGGGGATCTCAGGCAAACATGGCCCATTCACGGCAATCCAAGATAAACTTACCATCCACACGTTGGCTGTGGCCAAAGTTTGCTAGACTTGGCCCAACGTGTGGATCTAGCATAAGATAAAATCAGTATTTTATTATAAAAGAATTGGAATTGTAATAACGACTACAATTCAAGTGATATAATTACGAGAAAATGAAACAGGAGCTTTCGAGGTGGCTAATTAGAGTTTTGATATTCAAAATGACTGATCTAAACTTGAAAATCATGCAATCATGCGCACATCTCGCTCTACAGGTCAGAACCCTTAACGGATTCACATGATTTTTTTAAAATCCCTGAATATATCATAATAGAGCCCTATTCAATTTGACAACGATCCGCTGAGTAATTTAATTATTACAAATAATTTCTTAACATCGTTCTCGGCGTCCCATTGATAAATAACACAGGCACAAAAAATTAAAAAAGGCCATGTGCTTTTGAGCAGAATATGATACTCCCATGTATTTTGAAGAAATAAAGCCGCTGAATCTAACCGTTTTTTTAAAGTTGGTTTAAATTTCTTCAAACATTTTCCCCTCACATTTTCTAGTGATTCAATTTCACGTACATCTGCAAAAGTAATGCAATTCTGGCAGCTTTCTTTATTGGATTCACCATTTTGAATGGTTAGCTCTTGACCCCGCGCCTTCGCCATAATTAAAGAACGAGAATTTTTGCGTCTGAAAATTAGAACGGTAATGCGATAAAAAATGGGCATAACTTCTTCTGATCATCTAAAAAGTATACAAAGCACATGTCGGTAAAGGGTTGAAGGAATTGAAGGTTTTCACTGATTCTTAGCAATTTTTTGAGGTTAGGGAAACATTCTGATGTGCAGTAATTCTGACGGCAGCATTAGATTCAGCGGCTCAAAATACAGAAGTATCATGTTCTGCTCAAAAGTACATGGCTTTTTTTAAAATTTTGTGTACCTGTGTAATTGAAAATAAAATAAGAGAACAATTATTCCTCCGTTTAACTCACTCTAACTATAAAACGAGTTTATGAACTAATCCCAATTTTTTACCGTATTGTCACTACATATTTGTTAATAAATTGCATTGATATGGCGGTCAAATTTTGATAAATGTAGGGAGTTTGATTTGTTTAAAGGTATAAAGCGTGAGATTTTGCAAGAGTAAATAAAGCTACCGGGAAACTTTTCTATCCTCTGAAATAGGTACCAAGCACATTAGGAAGAAATAAAAATAAAGAATGAAGTAACCTTTTTACTTCAACTTTTTACTGGGACTGGCAGTAGAATAGTCCACGTTTCGCTAGATTTTATTTCATCCTCAGCACCATTTTCGGTGTCAGCTTTTGTCTGGTTGTAATCAAAGTATACTGGACTGTTCATAAATACAACATAAACTCGATTAATCTTTGTCGTATTTGTTATCTATGTCAAGGTGCTACGTACTTTTCCTTTGTTGGCTAATATCTTGAAATAAGAGTTGTGTAAAGCAATTGCTGACGATGCATTTATTTGATAAATTTTAATTTCAATATTTCGTTTAGTAATTTACATTTCTTTCCTAACCCTCTTCCAAAAAATGTAAATAATTTCCACAAAAACCACTTTTCCATCTACTGTCGCGACAAATTTATAACCAAACAAAAGGAATCGAAAGATATAGAGGCCGATCTGTGTACCCGCGAAACGAAGCTGTCCAAAGTTCTTGATTTATTCTACACCTACTACTAGTAAACTCGCCGCAGTTTCACGAAATTACAAATCCCTGATCAACAACCCGCATCGAAATTATTTATACGGTAATCTCCAGCCGTTGTCCTGTTATCTCGTAAATTTTGCGAATTGAGAATTTAAATCTGCTTTATGTAAAAGTAAATTCCGATATTGTGTTATTTATAAATACAGGTATTTGCAAAGGATATAGCAGGATAAGCAGAGACTGGTTGCCCCACGTTTTTTTAAATTCCCAGCATATACAGGGGAGTTAAATTAGATTTTCACTTCACACGGAAAAATTCACGGATCGATGTTTAATGTTGGAACGTGTTCAGAAAGGTGTGGAGAACAAGGTATTAATCTTCAAAACTGCACCTCGGTTTTATTTTTAAATTTTGTTCTTATTGAAATAAACATTAAAACCTTGAAAGTTACTTGGTTTCAGTATTGTGAAGACAGTAACAAAATGTTTCAATCTAAATTGACTAGTATTATTGCAACACACGTAATACTTCGAGAAAATTTTAATTTTTACTGTCCTATTGTTTTCATATCATTTGCTTGTGCCAATCAAAAGTTATAGCTAGTTAAGTACAGCGCGCGCGCTCCCGCAAGCCCATTCCAGCGTGAACAGATGGCCGACGTAGCACGACTTGTAGTGTTAGTTAACAAATTACTGCTCGCTTAACTTTAATTAAAAAAGCACGTGGCATATATGTTTCTTTCGTAAAATTTTCTGTTCTTTCCAATGGTGCTGTCAGTTTTTTCATACAAACTGAATTGTAAGGTAGGGAAGGTAGGGAAGGCGAAGAATTAAAATGTTTTAATAGTTACAATTTTTAAAAAGGTTTTTCGGTCTAAAATGAATTTAGAACAAAAAAGGACAAAATGACAAAAAAAGGCAAAATGACAAAAACGATAAATGGACAAAATGACAAAAAAGACAAAAAGACAAACAATTGACAAACCGACAAAAGGGGGAAATGATAGATAAATATATCAAGGTGTGAAGGGAAACATATATGATAGAGAAAAGTTATGGTTAAGGAAAGTGTGGCTAGAGAAGTTGTCGGAAGATAGGCAACCACAAGCTTCTAGGGAAACAGAAATGCGAAAGCTTCGAGCATGCGCATTACCTTGTAACTGTGTAATAAATTCGCGCAAGTTGAGAAATTGAAGTATTTCGTGTTATTTTGTGAAAAAAAGTCGGGAGGACACCCGAAAGAATGGTAATGGACCGCCTCAACCGAAGGCAATGATAAAGAGGTAAATAATTCGTTATCTTTTCCTGCACAACTGCAAGCAAATAATGGCTATAGAAGTTTAAACAGAGCATTTCTTTACATGTGCATCTTTTAATTTGGAACAAAATATTGGATTAATGTTAGAATATTTAAATGTGATTTATTAACGTTTGTAACATAAATAAGTGTCCTGGGTTAAAAGCTTATCTAAGTAAATCATTTGAAATCTCTGCATCTGCATCAGTACACAGTTCGGTACATCGAATTAAGGACATATGTACTCCGTTCAACACTAAACAATAAACTATCAACTAACGTTGTCAATAAAGCAAAATAAAAGAAAAACTTGGTCCAAAATCCAAAACGAAATACAGAAAGAACGAACAAGTAAGTTATGTCTGTACGTAATCAAGAATTTAACGACTTGAACGGTAAAGTCAATAAAATAAATCTTAACTATAAATACACAGTGACCCGAAATTCAAAAATAACAAAAACAACGAACGGCGGGGCGGATTGGACGTGTGTACTTAACGAAACACCCATAGTAACTAAAATATTGCACAAGGGAGAGTCAGAGTATAAGGCAATGACACGCGCGACGGTCTAAACCTACCTCAATATTCCAGCAGTTCTCAAAAGATTTTATTAAAAATTTGCGAAATTTTTGTTTATTTTTTTTCTCCAAAACTATAAGCTTTAGACCCCATGTTATATAAGGTTTTTTTGTTTGTCTTGTCGTTCCCTACCACCATTTTTTTTAATGTCATGAAGCTAATTATACCCTGTATTTAGTTAATTTATTATCCCTGAAATATTCTCCTTAAATATCACTCGTCTTTTAAGAATTGTATCTCTACATTTTTTATCAAGCTGAATTGCCTAATAGTAACATAATTCGTGTAAATTGGTAGTTTGTTATCAAATATAAAGTCTTTCGCGTTAAAGCGCTGTCTTTATATTACTAGGCCATTGTACTTTCTGAAAAAAAATTGCCGGCAACATTCTACACTACTGATATTGCATACGATCATATTCACACTCACATTAGATTTCTCTCGATTAACCGTTACTCGAGAGTTCACCTATTTGTGGTTCGCCTTACATTTTGCCATTATTACTGCAGTGGATTCAAGTTCCCGCATCTCTCAACTTAATGCTGCGGATTCCGATAAATTGAATATATTTAATGTAGTTCCCAAAGCTCACTCGCATTGCGTTGAACTGGTACAAGGTCATTAAGCAAATGGTTTTCAATGTTTCAGTCATTACATTGCGATATTAAGTGCTCTATACACTGCATGGCTTAATTACTTGTCTCCAATATGACGCAATATTAAGGAAATGATATAAAGGTGGTGTATACTTAATTTAGTTCGCTCGTGTTTCGATTTTACGATTAATTTAGACAAATTTACAATATGAATCTATTATTATTGAGTGCGGGTGGTAACACATTAAAAACGCCACTAAACACTCACATCCTGGAAAGGATTCGAACCCGGGACTCCACTGTTGCAAGTCAAAAACCTTGCGCCACTGAGCCTTACCCCTGTTAACCATTATACTTCTTAACCCTTCAACGAAGTTAACATAAAATATAATCTAGTTCTAGATTTTATTCTAATACATATATGTACCAGATTTCAGCTTAATATCTTAATAAAATTTGTTAACCCCTTTAATAATGAAGTAGAAAGTAGTGACGTGGATGGCAAATGTCACGTAAAACATTGAGACGTTAGCGTTTAGTATATTTGCCTAATTTCAAGTGTCTAGACTCTCACTAGCTTGCTTTACTTATTTACCCCTCTAGTTCCAGATCTCATTATTATGTATATACAGATTCGGAAAATGCAGTTTAGGGTATAGGAATAACGATGTAATTGACCACGCCCCGCTAGTTCCATAAATCGTGAAAGCAGAAGCACATAATGAATTGAATTTAGTACTACATGAACTAAGGATGGGTGCGGACGTAGGTAATAATTTCTAATACGAATCGAGACAATATCTCTTCGTCAAAAGCGAATAAGTTATTTGTCATATTTTTGGCAAATAATTTCTTCTATTGAAAGCATTTCTGCAGTTTCTTTTTTAGCCGTAAATGCTATGGGAATAAAATAAGAATTCTTATTAAAACCGAAATGAAAATAGAACATCAAAATAAAATTAAATAACTTGGAAATTAAAATCAACTAATAATTATCAAAAAATAAATTATTCTTATTAAATTACAAAAATAAAACATTAAAATAAAATTAAATAACCCTCAGAAACTAAAATCAACTAGTAATTATCAAACAATAAATTAATGAAGTAAGAACTCAAACAAACCACCTTCTTGTGTCAATCAATAGCCAAACCGATTATACAATGAACCTCTCATATCATTGAGTTGATTTGAAGTAATGCTTGCACAAAGTTGGATAAGTTTTTCCCGTAATTCAACTAAATTATTGGTTCGTTCAAGCGCATGTTTGTACGCGGTTTCCTTTAAAAAGCCCCACAGAAAGAAATCATGGGGTGCTAGATCAGGTGACCTGGGGGGCCATTTTATCATTCCCCTCGTAGCTATTAAACGATGGGGAAATGTTCTTTCCAGAAAATTAATAACAGTTAAAGTATTGTGACTTGGGCAGCCGTCTTGTAGAAACCAAATGTCGTCAAAGTTGACAGGAAGATTTTGAACTGCAGGAATTATTTGGTTTTGTAAAAGCTCTAAATATTTATGGCCATTTAAATTGCCATCGATTAGCAGTGGGACTATAATATGATGGTCATAATTCTCGTCCAAACGTTCAACTTTTGAGGATACTGAGTTCGCACAGCAACACTCAAATGTTTATTTTTCTGAGACCAAGATCGTACTAGGGATGGTTTGTGTTTCCTATGTAATGAAAAGGATGATTCATCTGTAAACAATATATTCTTTAAGAAGTTTTCATTCTCATTCCCTTTATTTATCATGATTTTACAAAATTACACCCGTTTGAAATTTTGTCCTCGGGAAATATTTCTTGCGTTGTTTGAATTTTAAAACAACTGTACCCATTTCTTTTCAAAATGTTTCTTACAGTTGTTTCCTCTATGTCAGCTTCATCAGCAATTTGCCTGCTAGAACAAGGTTCACTAGTTTCAACGAGTGCACAGACATAAGTTTCGCGAATTTCACGTTCTTCGCTCATTTGTTGATGACAGGGTTCGGGTTGACAGCATTTTTTTACAATAATTCACGACATACCCGAAATTCTCAAATTTTTTAAATAATGTATGAAATTAAGCTAGCTAAGGGGATTGGCCTGTCTTGATATGCCACAGTAAATGCATTTATTGCGTCTTCAGTGGAATGGCCCCCGAAGTACCACTTCACAATTTGCATTTTTTCTGCAGTATAAACACACGGCATTTTAATAACGAAATTGAGATTAATTTATTTTATTCCCACACGTCTAAACAGCTTCGCCTTTTGGCGAACTATTCGCGGAATATTTGACGAATCACAAGCACATTGATCCACACATATCTGTAGTTGTCAAAACTCAGTGTGGATACCGAAACAGGCGAATCATTCAGCAAACATTTTCTCATTTCGGTTATTGTGCAATGAATGAGCCGTGTTCTACATAAATCTAAAACTTCTAACTCCAACTCATTGTTGTACTCCATTTTTTAAATTTTATTATTTATCCTACTAAACTCATGACGTCGCTCTATTAAGAAAAATACCTTCTTATTCTTCTTTATCAGCCCAAGCGCGTGCACTGCTGGACATAACCCTCCCGTAATTGTTTCCACGAATGTCTGTCCATCTGGTTGACGGTTGTTCCCTGTTCCGAAGAGCGTCTTGTTTCTGTCTCCATTTTAATATGCGCTTCGTCCACCTGTCATTTCTTACTCTTCCGACGTGTCCCGCCCAGTTCCACTTCAGATTTGCTATTTTATCAATCGCATCGGTTACGCCAGATCTAATACGTAGTTTGGTATTCGGTATCCGGTCTCTCACAGACAATCCCAGCATGACACGTTCCATTGCCCGTTGGGTTACCTGGATCTTATTCACTGTCGCCTTGGTAAGTGTTAGAGTCTCCGCCCCGTAAGTGAGAACTGGTTAAACACATTGGTCGAACACCTTCCGCTTGAGGCAAATGGGAATGTTTGATTTGAAAGAACATCTCTCAGTTTTCCCAATGTGGCCCAAGTTAGCCCTATTCTGCGCCCAAGTTCACAGGTCTGATTATCTCTGTTTAAGCGGATCTCATGGCCTAAGTACTCGTAAGATGTTGTCTGTTCAATATTCATTCCAAGTACAGAGATGTTTTCACTCAGTACTAGGTTGGTCATCACTTGAATTTTTGAATTATTCATTTTCAGGCCTACTTGTAGTAGGGAGGCATAATAAAGCCTTTCACACATTCCTTTGTCATGGTCGACGTTATCCGATATCAGAACTATATTATAGGGTGTGGCAGTGGTGGTGATAGATGACAAAAAAAATTGAGGCCTTTTTGCCTCTAGCCATCTACACTAAGTCCCAATTTTCTCTATCCTTTTTAACTTGCTTTACCTATTTACCTCTATTTACCCCCCAACTCTTCAAAGCAATGAGCTCAAATATACTTCAGTTCCAGATCTTCCTATAGTACATATATGTACCAAATTTCAAGTCAATATCTGAAACCGTTCCTGAGTAACTGTGCGTACAAATAATGTTACAGACCGACCAATCGACAGAGACATGCCGAAAAACAGAAATTTCTTTTGCTCAAATTTAAAATCTCGACGTTCCATGACATTCTAATCCTATTCCAACAAAGAAAAAGATTTGATTTTTTTTTACGATTACTATAATTCTACGTGGATGTGGAAGTAATTAAGGGTGAGAGAATAAAGTATTAATAATTTCGACGCGCATCCATTTACATCTATCATGCACATTTAAAAGCAGATTTTCGCACTTACTTTGAATGTAACCGGCTTAAAGTTTTACCGTTTGTCACGGTGTAAATCGTCAGCCTGCGTTTATCTTGCCCGAGGTAACTAGATTTGTAAATCCGAGTAAATTCATACCAACAAATTGCAAGCAATTCGCTCCTTTAAAATAATCCCACTGGAAACGTTCAGCTGCTCCCTTTGTTATTGCAGCTAATTCTTTTTCAGCTGCAGCACTGCATTCGCTATAGTGCTATCGTAATAGAGGAAACGGGTAAACACATTAGTATAAAAAGAATCTGAGTTCGTTAGACCGATTGGGGGAGTTTGGACAGTATAAAATTCCAGTCTGAGGAGAATTTTGTATCAAATTAAGTCTGGGAACTTTTCATGAACAACAGCTTAAGAAATGGTGTAGGCGAGCTAGCTCTCGAAGGACCCAAATCTCAGACCACCGGGTCCACGTCGCTGTTCCTGGGTAGCACTAAGTGTAGATGTGTTCAGAACATAGATTTAAATATAAAATATAGATTGAACCCTAATAAGACGAATTCACTCGTATGGAGCGCAGTAAGTGAGAGGTAAGCGTATGGATTGATACTTTTGGTGGGCCAGTAACAAGCAGCAGATGTATTTCAAGATATAAGAAGGGCTCGGGAGTGAAGTTAAGGTGATAGGTAAGGTAGGATTCATCATAGAAACGTAGAAACATGAAAATGGGTGGGAAGGGTGAAAATAACTTGGAGAGGGTGGGATGTATATTTGTGTATAAGTTTCCAATGATTTAAAAAAAAAATTAAAACCCTTATTAACCCTCCTCCTTTATGATTTATTTTTCGCATTATTACACAATATTATATTATATCTAATAATTTGGTTTATTTGCGATTATTTATGTTAACAATATAACCTTAAAAGAAAGCAGAATTCGCCATTTTCGATGATTTGATTTTGACATTTTTGACAGTCTGGAGGGCACACAAACCTCATCTAATCACAGAGGAATGAATGCCAGCGAAAACACTTGCTAGCAAAAGCAATTTAAATCCGTTATTAAAAAATAACAGCTTTTGCCCGCCTCTAGAAAACAAAACAATGAGTTGTATGCCCTCCACGCCACCAGTATGACGTCAACCGAAAATGGTTTATTAATATTAGTCTGTCACTTTCCGCTAATAATTGGTTATAATAAATATATGTATAATAGCGCTACTATAGTACACAATAGAGTTGTGACGGCGATTACTGTCACTGCTACATATCACCTGTTCTTTCAACTGAGCCATCGCTAACAGCAATTGGTGAGAAAGATCGAAGCGATCCAAAGAGTGATATAATCACTGCTACAAGGAACAGTGATTGCTGAACAGTCACCGTAGTGATCACTGTGATTAAAAAATTGCCGTTTGCCCCATCTCTAGTACACAATGCTGCTTTATTTGCATAGAGAGTTACCCCACATGTATTTTTTCCGTGACGAATATTTAATTTGAATTTAAATTTGTCTTAAAATTATTTAAAACCAATATGTACCACGAGTATTATATATTTTTTGGCTTAAGAAAATGCACACACCGTATTATTTGAATTTATAAAAGCTGTACAAAATCTGATTTTAAAGTGGAGCTGACTACTTTGCATTTATTTAATATATTTTTTGAATTTGCTTATTGCACACCACTCAATAAAATCGTGATATCTGAATTTTTAACGGTTTTCATCGTACGAAAAATTTACAAGCCATCTGCATGTAAAGTTCTTCACAATCGATAATATCAGGTCATTAAGTAGAGAATAATAAGGTCCCAGATTTAATTCCCGTGGTATTCCTTAATTAGCAAAAAGTTAAATTCAAAACTATTAAATTAAATAAGTTAAACTCCGATAAAGAGAAAACTATTATAAGAATAGCAAAATGTGGATGTTTCATTTCGTTTCTTTTTTCAGGTACGTCATCTTGATGTTATAATGCAGTTTTACGAGTGTTATGTATGAAAGTATTGTTATATTATTTAGTTCTAGGGATTTATGTTAAGTTTGGCAACGCCGTTAGAGACGTCCACGTGCAGTAGTTACTTCTAATGTTCTGTGACATGTGTACGCGGCCATTACGCTCTAATTGTATATTTATTTAATAAATATAATTAACTACCACTCCACTCAGGTGTCTTACTCTCATCGATAAGTGTTCATAGTTCTTCCGAACGTTACAACAACAGATAAAACATTACATGGTGGCAGCTGGTGAAAAACGCGATGAAAGGTTATGTTTAAAAAAAGCCGGGTAGTGTAGAGTGAGCGGTTTTACTTAAATAGTTCGCGGAAAAAACTATTTGTTTTGTACGGGACACGAGTATCGTGCTATATACGATTGGATTTTCCCTCAAATACTTAAAACGTTGCTATTTTGACGTTGGTTAGGTATAATAAATAGTAAAACATGGCAGAACAGTTAAAAACACCAAGTGAAATGAACTTTAAAGGTAATGTAGCTAGCAACTGGAAGCTGTGGAAACAAAAATTCAATTTGTACTTGCTTGCCAGTGGAAAAAGTGCAAAACCTGATGACATAAAAGTGGCTATACTTTTGAATCAACTAGGTGACGAGGGGCTGCAGATTTATAACACTTTTGAATATGACTCGGAAGGGGACAGCAATAAGCTTAACGTAGTTTTACAAAAATTCGATGAGTATTGTAACCCAATAAAAAATCTTGTTTACGAGCATTTCAAATTTTTCAAGAGAGATCAACTTGTGGGTGAGACGTTTGATGAGTTTTTAATGGCTCTAAAACAGCTAGCAAATACCTGCGAATTTAAGGAAAAAGATGTTATGATTATGGACAGAATTGTTTTGGGTATTAAAGACTCCCGAATTCAGGAAAAAATGTTGCAGAAGTCTGATTTAACCCTGGAAAAAGCAGTGTTTATTTGTCGTGCTATGGAAAGTAGTTCGGTTAAACAGAAAGAAATTTCGCGTGATTCTAAAACGGACGTTGTGACAGTGAACGCGATAAACCCTGGTGTTAGTGGTAAATATAAACAAAAACATATTAATGCGAGACATTCAGGTGTACGGTGTTGTGAACAAAAAAGTTATAGTTCTGGGAATGCTGTAGCTAGCCCAAGTAAGTGGAGTACAGGACAAATTCCAGGTAACCTATGTACGTACTGTGGATTACATCATGTCAAGGGTAAGTGTCCAGCCTTTAATAGACATTGTAGTCGTTGTAAAAGAAAGGGACATTATCGGAAATTTTGTGCTTATCAAAATATTCACGAAATCGCTGAATCCGACTCAGAAAATGATGAACTTTATAAACGGGACAATATGAACGATTGTGAAAATAATATTGTTTGGACTATAACAAAATATGACTCTTGTAAAAGTGAACATGTGATCACCGCCGCGGTTAGTGCGACTGACTGGTTTGAAAAAGTCGATGTTGCCGGTTGTACATTAAAACTGAAAGTAGATACAGGTAGTCATGTAAATGTTTTGAATTATCGTGATTTCGAGAGACTTAAAATCAACAAAAATGAACTGACTCCAGCTTCATCGAGACTTTCTTCTTATTCGGGTCACAAAATAGACATTATTGGTCAAATAACTCTTGATTGTAAATATAAAAATGCACGAAAGTACTTGTTATTTTATATATTGCGTTCTGATGAGCCTAGTTCGATTTTGGGGCTTAGTGGTGCGCAAGTTCTGGGAATTATAAAAGACAGTGGCGTACTCGAAGTGAACGAGTCTCCAAAAAATTTACAATCTGTGGATGATATAATTAAAAAATTTAAACATGTGTTTACGGGTATCGGAAAAATTTCTAAAACTTACAAAATTAGATTGAGAGACGAAGCGATACCACGCGTTTGTTCTTCGAGAAAAATCCCAGTGGCATTAAAAAGTTTAGTCAAGGAAAAACTTAACGAACTAGTTGCGGAAAAAATAATTGTGCCTGTAACAGAACCGACCGATTGGGTGCATCCCATTGTTATTGCGCCGAAGGCCAATGGTGACATTCGGTTATGTATGGACCCTAGAGCATTAAATACATATATTAGGCGGGAATTGTTTCAAATTCCAACCCAAGATAGTCTGTTTTCGGAATTAGCCGGTGCTCAATATTTTACTTTGCTTGATGCTTCTTCTGCGTTTTTACAAATACCATTAGACTATGAGAGCTCTTTATTATGTACTGTAGCGACGCCATTTGGTCGTTATCGATATCTTCGACTTCCTTATGGACTTTCATCGGCACCAGAAATCTTTCAAAGATTTATATTTGAAACATTAGATGGTTTGTCTGGTGTAGTGGCTTATTTCGACGATATTCTCGTTTTTGGACGTACTTTGCACGAACACAATCAAAATCTTCTTAACGTCCTTGAAAGAATCTCAAACTCTGGATTGACTTTGAATCTGGAAAAATCAAAATTTGCTGTAACCCAGTTGAAATTTTTGGGTCATGTGATAAGCAACAAAGGTGTGTCTCCAGATAATAAAAAGACAGAGGCTATACTAAATATGAAATCTCCACGAAATAAGAAGGATCTACAACGTTTTCTAGGCATGGTGGTATACTTGGCGAAGTTTATTCCGAACTTATCCGAGGAAACAGCTATTTTGAGAAAACTTTTATCCAACAGTGTCGAATGGCAATGGTCTCAAAATGAGGAAAAATCATTTAATAGACTAAAAAGGCTTGTGACAACTACACCTATATTACGTTACTTTGATCCTGACAAAGATACGACTTTGTCTGTGGATGCCAGTCCATATGGTCTTGGTGCCTTAATTACACAAGATGGACATCCTGTTGAATATGCATCTGTATCATTAACTCCAACACAGCAAAGATACAATCATATTGATAAGGAGCTCATGGCAATCGCATATGGTTGTGAGCGATTTCATAATCTGCTCCTGGGAAGAAAATTTCTTGTTCAAACAGATCATCGTCCACTAATAGGGCTACTAAAGAAACCGTTAGATGAGATGTCGCCAAGAATTCAACGTTTGACACTTCGACTTTTAAGATATAATTTCGATTTGCAATATGTTCCAGGAAAAAACTTGCAAGTACCAGATACTCTAAGTAGAGAACCAACCAGTGAAACCATTGATACTCAGTATTTAGAAAACAATCTTAGAATTTATTCAGTTATTTCCACATCGGCAGAAAACGAAAAGCGCCTTCAAAATGAAATTGATAATGATAGTGCGTTGCAAAAAGTAAAATACTATGTTCAGCATGGTTGGCCAACTCACAAAAGTAATACGAATCCATTAGTCAAAAAGTTTTGGTCATTGAGAAATGATATTTTTCTTCATAAGAACATACTATTCTATAATAAAAGAATTATAGTTCCAGATACTTTGAAACATGAATTTCTTGACCTTCTTCATAAATGTCACCAAGGTATTGTTTCAACTAAATTGTTAGCTCAAGAATCAGTATTTTGGCCTGGAATTATGACAGACATTGAAAATACAATTTTAAATTGTTTAATCTGCCAAAAGTATGCTAAATCTAATACAAAGGAACCACTTCATCCTCATAAAATTCCGGAGCTTCCTTGGCAGAAAATCGGAATTGACTTCAAATCACTTGGTCCGTTAAATTTTATTGTAGTTGTGGACTACTTTAGTAAATTTATTATTGTTAACAAACTTGCAAACAAGACAGCAGAAACTGTTATATCATGTCTTAAAAATATTTTTTCAATAAATGGTTTGCCACAAGAAATATTTTCAGATAACGGACCTCCATTTAGTTCCAGAGAATTCATCAATTTTGCTGCTAAATATAAAATAAACCTTACTACTTCAAGTCCGTATTATCCTGCATCTAATGGAATGGTTGAAAGAGCCATACAGACAGTTAAAGGTCTACTTGTAAAATCATATGAAGTAGGTGATGATCCATTTTTGGCAGTATTAAGTTATAATGTTACTCCTAAGCAAAACTTACCGTCTCCAAGTCAATTATTAATAGGGCGAAGACTTAGAACAGCTTTACCTGTTGCGAAAAGCCTTTTGTCTCCTAAATATTCATTAAAAGGCGTGAGGAAAAAGCTTCAGCTAAGACAGTCTAAGCAGAAAAAATACTTCGACAGAGGTTCCAAAAAGTTACCTAAACTAAATCCAAATCAGCCTGTTCTTATGCAACGTAATATAAGGTGCTGGGAACCTGGTACGATTGTCAAAGAATCTGGTCCCAATGACTATTTAATTAAATTAGGTGATGCAGACTATCGCAGAAATAGAAAATCTATTAGACCCCTACGAACATCGTTACAAAGTGGTGAATCCAAGAATATGGAATGTTCTGATGACCAATCAAGACGTGAAGAAACCGACGTTATGCCTCAATCTGAACTTTCACCTACTATAAATTCAGATACTGCGAATGTGAATAATAATGTTTCTACTGAACATAATTATAATAATGTGAATTCGAATAATAATACAAAATCTAATAGTTCTCAAATTTGTACTAGGAGTGGTCGGGTGGTAAAACCTCCACTTAGGTTAAATTTATCATTTTGATTTGTTTTCTTGAAAAAGGGGCGTGTTATGTATGAAAGTATTGTTATATTATTTAGTTCTAGGGATTTATGTTAAGTTTGGCAACGCCGTTAGAGACGTCCACGTGCAGTAGTTACTTCTAATGTTCTGTGACATGTGTACGCGGCCATTACGCTCTAATTGTATATTTATTTAATAAATATAATTAACTACCACTCCACTCAGGTGTCTTACTCTCATCGATAAGTGTTCATAGTTCTTCCGAACGTTACAACAACAGATAAAACATTACAACGAGATTTTAGGTAAGCTTAACAAGTCATGATTTTCACTTACACAAATTTTTGAATTGATAATAAGAATGCATATAATTACTTGCACATGCACGTAGTAATGTGGAAAAATTTTCTTTTATTTTTTCTTGTTGAAATAGGCTTAGAATGCCATAAAACGTCGAGATCTTAAATTTGAGCGAAAAAAAAAAATTGTCTGTCTGTCTGTCGGTCTGTAACTTTTCTTGTGCGCAGGTTTTCTCAAGAATGGCTTAACATATTGACGTGAAATGTGGTACACATATGAGATCTGAAACTAGATTATTTTGCGCTAATAGACTTGTTCCATGATATAATTTTTATATGGTTTTTATAAGTTTTTATATAGTACTCGATATTCTTGTTATGTAAATTTCATATTATTAACTTTTTCCGTTCTCGAGATTTAACTGGTTGAAATTAGTAATAGTTGCAAGACCAGCGCGATCGTTTGTGACGTCACTATACGCAACTTTAAACTCGGAGATCTACTGAGACACCTCGACCACTAACAGCCGTTCAGCAGTAAGTAAATAGGTGTAGTTGAGGGCCGTTTTAGGTGTTTAATTCAAGGTGTTTTGTTCTGATACTAAAGTGATAGGCAAAACCGGAAATCCGGCGTGTCACGGTCGAACGATGGCTAATCTGTTAAAAATTGAAAAATATCGAATTTTGAAAAATTCATAACTAAGTAAATACGTGGAATGGACAACCGATCTAGGTCTCTGTGGACACAATAAGACTGACCCTTTATCCTGATACCAAATTGTACAGGAAAATTTGGAAATTCGACTCTGCAAGAGCGAGAAAGAAATTCGAAAACATCTAATCTTTAAACGCTCATACTTAAGTCAATTCTTGTAGTGGAGGATTAAATACTCGAAGTCGAACGGAGTTCGACATCTCTATGGAAAAAAAGAGTCGCCCCTTCTCGTGATATCATGTCGTATCGGAAAAATTGAAAATTTGGCCCGTAGCGAGCGAGACAAAAGTGGCTTTCCGAGACCTTACAAATTTAACCTAAAACCTTGAAAAACATATAATTTTCAAACGTTCATAACTGAATAAATATGGCGATTGGAAGCTCGTTCTGTGTCTCTATGGCAAGGACAAGATCAGCGATGAATTGACATAGTAAATTGCAAGGTCAAAATCGAAAATTCGGCCTCATAGGAACGAAGGCAAATCGTCATTTTTTGACATTTGGTAACATTTCGCCTACAATCCCTCGACTGTCCGTTTCTAAATTTAAAAGACGAGAGATATAGCCTATTTTTGTGCGTTAATTATTCAAAAATCATTAAAAAGGACCCATCCAAACTTATCCTAAACAATGTAGAATTAATTCCCGAATTGAATGACACTGACCACGTCCCGAAAAATATATAAAATATACCAATATTGACGAGGTTTACTTCCAACAAGACGGGGCTGGTCCACATAATGCTATTATCGTTAGGGATTACTTAAATCAATTATTTCCAGATCGTTGGATTGGGACCCATGGTCCAATCAGATGGCCTCCAAGGTCGCCTGACTTAACCCCACTCGGTTTTTTTATTTGGGCGCATTTGAAAAATAGAGTCTACATGATTGCTCCAACCACAAGGCAAGATTTGGAAGAAAGAGTTCGACACGAAATTGCACAAATAACACCTCAACAATTACAGAATGTTAGACGTGCAACGATAAATCGCGCTACTCCGTGCATTAATCATTACGGTGAACAGTTTGAACAATTTTTATAATGGTTTATTATAATTTAGGTTTTAAATAGTTTTGTTATTCTTGGTAATTTATTCATGGTTGTAACGTTATACCCATTAAAATTATTTCTTGTTTAATTTGTGTGTACTTTTTAAAAATACTTCTATTATTACGAAGGATATCGTTAAGAAATGATTAATGGCGAAAAAATTATAGTTTACGAATCATTATTTCTGATTAATAAAAGAAATAGCACAGTTCCATTAAAAAAAATTCCATAGGGACCCCTACGAAAATGAAAATGAAATTACGCTTTTTTGAAAAAAAAAAAAAAACTTAAAATACGGGTACCTATCAGTAATTCAAACAACTATTTTCTGCTTTACAGACAAGTCTACAACCTTACTAATAATTTCCATAGCCTACTTAGTAATTTTCTTACATCGCATTCATCTGATACGGCCATTTTGAAAAAATTAAAAAATATTTTGTATCTCACTTATTTTTTGGAATTTTTTACATCTGAAAAAACTGTTGCACTTAGAAATTTATGCTTAATGAGAAACCATAAAAAAATATAGTCATTCCATTTAAGAAAAAAAAGTTGATGTCCTGTTAGTCTAAAAGTAGCCTATTATTGTCTAATTTATTTGTACCAAAAATCAAATTTTTAAATACAAAAACAACCAAAAATTGGGGGCGTACATTGACTCGTGGCCACCCGGTATACTAGACACCAAGACGCCAGATTTTTTATACAATTTTTCAACTACTGTACTACTACAAAGCGTAATAGAACATAAACCATAAAATTAACTTTAAAAGTTAACTTTTTATAGACAAGAGCACTAGATCAATTAATCGTTCTTGTTCAGTTTTTTCCAATTTTTGTTTAAACTTAACTCACTAAAACTTCATTCAGCTTGAGCCACTTATACCGGTAAAGTGCAGAATAATCCTAAGACAATACATACATTGATGGAAATCGGCTGCAAATTCTTACTACATATCTCATTTAAAAGTAGTTTTGGCAAAATGTTCTAGGATATTTATATTTCATTGTTAAACGTTGATTTATAAATGTTTTCGGATGCAGTATTCCATTGGTAAAATTCTAACCTGCACTTCCTTTCCTTTTTTTTTCGTAAAATATGGGTCAGATGTGCCCTACAGGCTCCTAAACTTTCTACCTAACAGCGCCCTCCCGTTCGAGGGGTCCTTCATCATATTAAATGTTAGATGGAGTGTATCGAAGTTGTCTGTAAAATACTCAAGAACTTTTTTTCGATGAAATCTGTGCCGGAATAAAAGATATTGCAGACCTTACTAATATTATGACTTCTTGTAGATCAGAATTCTTGTTTCTTTGACAAAAAACTCAGATTTTCCTCAGTTAGCATACCAATTGCTATCCAAGATGATTTCGCATTTATAATGAATTGATTGATTCGAAATCACTCTGAATAACACTAAAAATAATTCCATCCATCCAATTTTCTGATATATTAGTCAGTTGCCCTACTTCTGACGGTTAATTAACCGACATTATTAACTTAAAAAATTAAAGAGCTATTGAATTAATTTTGTTAGTATCCCATTTTTATCATACAATATTTGATTCATTGGGTTGACGTCCCACATTTCAGACGACGCAAATTTTGCGCCGCATCCCTCGGACTTTCCATATTATAAAGAAAATCTTGGGTAGATTTACGTATTTGCAATATCATCACCATATATCAGACAGAATCCCACGTTCCGGAATGAAATATATTTCATTAGATAATATATCGGCCAGCGGCGCGGCGCTTCGAAGCTAACCGCCTGCCTGTCTCGGTGACATATTATGAGGAATTTTTTACCATTTTATTGCTCAGTCTGATTGCGCTCAATTTAATTTGGAATTTGTGGTAGAGGCGGCGTAAATATATTAACTATTGATTATTTACTGATTTCGGTATATCAGACGTCAAACAGTGAAGTAAATAAAGCTAAATTTGCAAACCGAAACACTGAACGATACGCTGTGCACGAGTTCCGTTAATAAAGTTTATATTATTGGGAGATGGTGAAAATTTATCAATCCAGCTTAAAGAATATACATGAATAAATTATTTACAATTCATATCGCCTCTGTCGGCAGCCACGAAATTTGTGGAGAAGGTCATCCTGAACAGATAAGACTAGTGCCCAGGATAAACTTCGTATCACTTATTTAAATTGAATTATTATTTGTTTGCTTAATTTGTAATAAATAATACTCTTTATTTAAGTAGACATGCATTACATGTATATAAAAAAACTCACAATAAAAAGAATAAAATAGTGGTTTTCAATAATAGAGCAGTAGCAGCTGACGTCACAACATGGCCGCCACGGTCGATTGGTGGACAATAACCTAGTTTTGCGTTTGTGTCCATGCTGATTAATTCGAGTTTTTAAAGAGGTTTTAATGCTTTTTTAAACGTTTTTATTGTGTAAAATCAATTTTTGGTGTTTTTCGTGTATTATACATTTCGTAATTTGTTAATCTGACTTTAATTTAGTGTTTTATTTGTGTTTTTCTTCCAGCGTGTTATCTTGTGTACATCTCAAAAGTTATTAATTTTCGATATTGTAAGTGAATTTTAGTGAATTTATTATAATTTTATTTATATTCTACATTTTAGGAGTCCCCTCGTAACATTTCTAAGTTGAAATATATTAATGGAGTTAACCTATAGGATTTAAAAGTGGAAGATTCATACTGCTTCCAACTTAGTGTTGAATTAATGAACCATTGTGACCGTTCTTGGAAATAAAAATGCTATCTAAACTATAAGACTGTTATTATTCATACTTACCTTTATTATTATCTATAATGTGTAAGATCTTAAACATCCTATTATGGTTGTTATGTTTATAAGCATCATTTTGAAAAACTTTATTTTACTCCCGCTAAAAGTGTTATTTTTTAAGTTCTGTCGCATTCTAGGTCACTTACCTTCATTGATATTTTATTTGTAAGCATTATCAATATTTTAAACATCTGTGATTATAATTGTGAGAATGAAAACAAATACCAAACTAGGTAAGTATGCTTATACATATAAAGTATTTCGAGCATATTACGTTGCATACCTATTTGTTTATAATTTTAATTAAATGGAAACTGAAACGGTCTCAGTCTTATCTTTATATTAGATTTACTATTACTCCTGCATTTCACAATACAAACCTCTGATTATTGTTATTAATGTGTTAAACTATTAAACTTATTAGAAACTGTTGAGCCAAATGAAAGTAAGATATAGATCAATAAAAAGTTAATGGGAAATGGTTTGAATTGTCTAAAAACTTTAATTTCACAAAAGATTTATAAAATCATTAATATATGATTGATATATTGGCATGAATCAACGAATGTTGTGACAACTTTTAACCTATGCTTAGCTGCGTAACTGAGCCTGTGTTAATTAAACATTTACTGAAATATGTCGTGATATTATATATGTACAAAAAAGTTCAAAAATCCAATATAATCTTTATTTTCACCATATTATGGGTTCACAAAGATGTCAACGTATTTGACATCAAATTTTACACTTGGAAAAACAACACTAATAAAGTATATATAAAATTCTTTCTCACACTAGGCTTTTAAAAAAACATTAACAAACATCACTACACATAGCTGATATTCAGAAATCCTCCACTTTAATTTTTATCAAGCGAAAACTGACACCTACTCTTATGTCAAATTTCGAAGTTTTTCCACCAATCACGTGACAGCTGGCATAACTGTGACGTCACTGCTAGTGCTCTATTGGATGGAAACCTAGTCACAAGATTTTTTTAACGTGGGTATGGGGAGCTGCCAACAAAAAAAATATATTGGTAACCTAGTCAACATAAAATCTATGTAAATGCAACAGTTATAAAATAATGAAATACGCTTTAAAAACACAGTAAAGAAATACGACATGCAAAAGAATTATATAAAACGGCGATGCAATATTTGTCATCAGTGTTAAAGGGTAATACTAAAAAATTCTTGCAGACTGTAAATTGCTTTTTGTAATAGTATTTTTTTAATTTTAATTTAAATGTGTTTAAAAGAACTACTTTCTTCAAATAATTAGGGAGATGATACAAAAGGCATACTTAAATTTAAAACTAATGTATCAAAATAGATTTGTATTGACCAAAACCTCTAAATCTGTACTCTGTGAGTAGTTAGTTTTAGAGAGTGACTATTTTCTATAGATAAATTGTTGATTTTTACTAATCAGCTATAATCAGGAGTGTTGTTATCAAACACCACGTGAGTTTTGTCCCATTAAGTTTTAGTCCAAAGTTGCAATAACTATTCATTAGTGAGGTGCAGACATTTGTATTACTTGACATCTCATGTACATTGTCTGCCGTTAATACAATTGCCACATCATCAGCAAATTGATTAACATGGAAGGCATTCGTTACTTCTAAGTGACTTTGTAGATCATTTATAAAAATAAAAAAGCGAAGAGGTCCTACGGTGCTACCTTGCGGAACTCCTGCTTGTACCAGCCTAGCATCTGATTGATACGATATGCTACCGACTTTTAGTATGACTTTCTGGGAACGTTGACTTAGGTGAGACCTAATCCAAAAGATAGGTACACCTCTTCTACCATAAGGGCACATTTTATTAAGCAGTAACAAATCCTATTCGAATAGTTGTTTAATAAACAAAATGTCATTTACTTTCTCAGCAATTTGCAAATGTTAAGGAACAAGCGGGATAGATTAGTTATGCTGTTCTCGGGCTAGTACATTTACGAAATCAAGTTCTTGCACGCGCTTTTTGTGTGTCTACTTAGTAATGGGTAGGGTGTCTGACATATGCGAGACGACTTTAATGAGATAAAAACTGATCCCCGAAATGTTGGAAAAGATCGATACATCCCTCCCAAGGTCCTACAAAAAGCCACACTTTATTGCCTGAAACGTAAACCTCTAGCAGACTCGAGCATCCAGGACCGGAAACAAATAAGAACAAAAAGAGGTGAATGATTGCATGTAAATATTTGAACATTAACAATCTACCTGGACCCCAACTTGCACGAGAGATATATGCGACGGTGTATTTCATAATGTGAGTAGACTAAGGCCTGATATGTAAAACTGAAACGAGAAAACCGTGCTGTGACATCCCGCTCTTTTTGTTCACATATTCCTTTGCAGTGTGTGCTGCTACCTGAAATCCCCCGTGATACATTATTTACATTAAATTAACAACGCCCATACATCAAAAGATGTTTTGTCATCAATGCATAATGCTGTTCGGTAATCTGCGATTATACATCAAAGGCGCGTCTGGAATGGAGGATCTAATGGAGTAAAGAAAACTAAGTATTTCATTTAGTTTGATGAATGATGCGTTGCACATTCAGGAATCTGCATTAAGGGCTCATTCTTGTAATACATTGTACCTAATGCTCTACATGTTTTCAATCAAGATGTATAGTCTTCCTAAATTTACAGAGTGACAATAGAAAGTATTCTTCGGGGACCGCTGAAATGACCAACTCTCATACTTATAGTGGAGTGATATGAGCAGAAATATTAGAAATCTTATTTATTAATCTTTTCTAAACATCAAGGCTCAGTTTTCCTGCTAACTTTCCAACGACACAATTTGCCGAAAGACACTCGTATTGGCCATTGTTTGGCCATTTTCTATAGATAACCTTAATAAAATTTAGGATGGCGGCAATTAAAATGTTGGTATTTTCTTGATATATTTTGTTCCTATTCATATTTTTAAATGTTACCAAACTGAAGAAGAAGAAGAAGGAGAAGAAGAAGCGTGGAAAGGAAGAAGAAGAATAGGAAGAAGAATGAGATCTTGATATTGACGGAATTACGACGTTCTTTGATTAATATTTCGAAATCCTGCCATTAAAATTTTTTGTGACCATAGAGACTTTTGATCAACATGAACTACCTCTGTGCAAAATTTCATCTGGGGGTGAAACGTAAATTACATTTAAAAACGGCGGGGCCCCTTGAGCATTTAAGGCCCTCTATTTTACAAGTACAAGCTTTGTTGCACCCACATGCAATTTGTCTAAATGTTGTTTGTGGCATTATCTTAATTTTTTTTCTAATTCTCTGGGACTTCCTGCCACATGCATTTTTTTCTTTTTAAGTGGTGCTCGGGGAATATACAAAATATCACAATTAACCAGTATGTTATTGGTAAATAACCTCTACGCCTGTGACTTTTACGTCGAAGGATCAGTTTTTTAATATAAATAACACAACGAAGTATAAAAACATGAAATTAAATATTTCGCCGATGTTTTGGAAATCTAATCTGTTTCCTTTTTGAAGGCTTGGGAGAACGGACATAGAATAAACTGGGACTCGGCAACAGAAGAGGCAGATAGCAAAGAAACAAAAATTAAAGAATCAGCGATAAAATTATTCAATGAGGATAGATGCGTGACGAATTGTTCCATAGATATCTGTACAACCTTGTTGCCAATGTTAAAAGAAGAACTTCACAAACTTAACATTGTATACAAATTTAAAGAACTGTTAACTACATCAACAGTTCTATGTAAATGGTAAGTATCTATGGATATTGAATATAACAAACATTCTAAGAACTGTGTATTTATTATACACAGCAAAAAAGATTTTTCAAAGAAGCGTTGAAAAAGGAAATAGATTAGATTTCCGAAACGTCGGCTAAATATTTAATTTCAAGTTTTTATACCTATTTGTGTTATTTATTAAAAAAAAAACAACCTCTAACTGATCCTTTGACGTGAAAGTCTCAGGCGTAGAGGTTATTTACCAGTAACATACTGGTTAATTGTGATATTTTATAGGTTCCCCTAGCACCGTTTAAAAAGAAAAAAAATACAAACACATGCAATTTGTTTCATAAAATTGTCGGACAGCGGCTGATCGGCGTCAAGTCAGTTTTGGCCATCTCTCAACCATATTTTTCCGGCAATTTGTCGCTATCAAACATCAATTTTTGTACTTGTATGTACACTCTTAACGAGTGTGGTACAGCAGCCTCTTTAGTTGGTTGAAGAACCATTAATTTGCAGTTAGTAGACGTTTTTCTTGTGCGATTAGTAAAAACTTGGTATCGCAAACTGTGTAATTCTTGTTTCTTTTAAGGATTACATCCATACAGTGCTTCTATACAACATTTACTAGCATTGAACGAACATGCGTCTGTCACAGTTGCATCGTAGAAGCTATCAGTCTGTTTTAGTAGATCTGGGTAATTTTTAAATGCATTAAAAATGTTAGAAAAAGTACTTTGAAACACCCAACAAAATTGTTTTGCCATCTATGGCATGTTCGTTCGATAAGTACTATAAAGTACCTATGTATAGCCACAATTTAAAAATAATAGAATTGCTCTACGATGGTAGAATAGCGATTACTGAATAGGTGCTGCAACTGTGTGAATTTCCTACGCACCGTAGGAATCTTTTTAATTTGGAGAATGTATGTCTTGTGCTTGAAGACAGCAAAGAAGATTTAGTATATTTTTGAATATTGAGATATATATTATCTTAAATGCTGAGATATTTTAATTCTTAAATATGTTTTAGATTATTTCATTTTTTTTACCAACAGAAATAACGTCTCCACATTTATGGATGGGTGGTTAAAATTAGCAAATTAAGAGGCAAACAACTTAAAAGCTTAACCATTTACGTAGCACTTAATTTCTGGCGGATGCGCCGGTGAAACATATTCCTGTCTCTTACGTCTTTTCACTTATACAGTCTTTATGGGTTCAACCCCGTAAATAAGGCGCTAATTGAGTAAATGTTTAGCATAGTATTTTATATACAGGATTACAGAAAAATTATAGGAGTAGGTACCCGATTCTATTCTAAATATCGCTAAATAACCTAATTTATGATCCCTAAGTAAAAAAATCGGTAAAGGAATTTACACAGAACTTCCCTCTTTATTTGTACGCGGGTTACTCTAAATAATTAATAATTACGAAATGACATTGAAAATAATAATCGGAATATAGTCATATTATTACAGTTATTATAGTTATATTATTACAAAGAAGACCTGGTAAGTTTTCGTCAAAAAAATATACAGAGTACTCATCCAACAGCAAAAGTTCAATACTAAAAACAGGTGCCAAATATAGAAGGCTTGCGCAAATACCTTAACAAATGTCCACCATGAATTATTTCTTGGGATGACCACCCTGTATATTTTTCAATAAAAGTATAATAGCATATGTCAAATGTTATTGCCATCTGACACATTTTCAATTCCACATTCACGTAGTGGAGTGGAAGTATAATGGTGGTTAAAAAATTTCGTTTTTTTTTGAAATTTTTCAAAAATGTTTGTTAAAAATTTTCAAAATCTTTTTTCTTCTGAAACAGGTTTAGAATGTCATGAAACGTGAAAATTTTATATTTCAGCAAAAACAAATTTTTCCATCTTTTCTAGTGGTAAAATTATTTTCCAAAAAGGTAAAAAAATGATTCAATTTTTTTTTCCGAAATAGGTCATGAAACGTGGAAATTTTAAATTTCAGCAAAAAAATTTTTTTCAACTATTCTATAGAAAGTAGTGAAATAGATTAAAGATTTTTTCATTTTTTTAAAAATTGGTTTGAATAGGTTTAGAATGCCATGGAAACGTGGAAATTTAAAATTTGAACCAAGAAAAAAAAATCATTTTTTTGAAATTTTTCAAAAATGGCTAAAAAAATTTCAAAATTTTTTCTTCTGAATTAAGTTCAGAATGTCATGAAACGTGTAAATTTTAAATTTGAGCAAAAGAAAAATTTCCATCTATTCTAGTGGAAATTTTTTTTTCCAAAATGGTAAAAAAATGTTACAAATTTTTTTCTTCCTAAATTGATTTGGAATGTCATGAAGCATGGAAATTTTAAATTTGAGCAAAAAAAAAATAATTTCATCTATTCTATAGTAAGATTTTTTTAAAAAAAAATTTTAAAATTTTTCAGAAATTTTTTTAAATTTCTTTAATACGATTAGAGTATCAGGAAACGTGGAAATTTTAAATTTGAACAAGGAAAAAAACTCCATCTATTTTAATGGTAAAACATTTTTCGAAAATGTTGGTAAAAAAAATTTTCAAAAATTTTTTTTTTTTAATAGGTTTAGAATGCCATGAAACGTGGAAATTTCAAATTTGAACAAAAAAAATTTCTTCATCTATTTTAGTGGTAAAAATTTTTTCAAAAATGGTGAAAAAAATATTCAATTTTTTTTTCTGAAATAGGTTTAGCGTGTCATGAAACGTGGAAATTGTAAATTTGAGCAAAAAAAATTTTTTTTTCACTATTTATTCCGTTTAGACGGTCCACCCTGTATATTTTCCAGTGAACGTTTTACCATTTCTTCGCTGACAGTAGGGTCAACTACTTACCAAATTTGACTGCTCTCCATCAAGTAGCTTTTTAGTAAATGCACCAACAGACAGACAGACAGACAGACAGACTGACGGAATTGAAAAACCTATATTTTCGTAATCTACGTGTTCTGAAACGTCAAAATCCGAAAAAATCTCGGAGGGTGATTTTTTCTCGAGTACAATACTTCCCTTCGGTATGCGAGGGAAGTAAAAAGATGAATAAATCTTTATGTACGGTATAAAATGAAAGATGAGGAAATTTTATGGAGAATATATTTTATCGTATGTACCATGAATTACGAGTGCGGGTGTTGTATTATTGAAATATTTTTTTATTACAAAAAATATACAGATAAAAATTATTTAAAATACTTGTTATGTTTAACGATCGAGAAAAATATAGTTTTTCCAGATTTAAGACAAATTAAGACAAAGGAAATCAGATTCATTTTTAGCACTCCAAAATACATAAAAACGGCATGGAGGAGAATGGTACGGAGCATTATTTTTCTTGTATGCCTTATAATTACACAAGCACACAAAATAAGTAGAGTGCGAGAAGGTAAACCTATGTATTCCCATACATTTTGACCTACTGAATACGAATCCGAGATCCGTTTTGCCCGATTGGCTTTTACATTTTTCATAACCTCAAAAAACACCGTTAGAATACCCGAAAAATCTCAAACAAGTAAATAAAAAGCTTAAATAAGCTGACCACCATTTCCATACGTGTGTTGGGGCGCTGAGACCAAATATGGGCGGCACGATGATCTATGGTCATTTTTACGGGAAATACACACCGCAAAAGTCAAAGGTCCGAGAATTTCTCATCGGGAGCGACTTCATACGGGACCATAAAATTATGAAAAAATTCAGAGATACGTAAAAAGAATATGGAAATCGAATGCCGCAAACCAGACATCCCTACGATACTTAGTTTCAGAGATATGGTCGTTCAAAGTCACCGCAAATCGCTTTTTTCCTCCATTTCTCGAGACTCTATCTCAGAAACCAAAAAAGCTATAGACTTCTAGTTTACGCCATTCGATTTCTTTCACCATCCTACGTACCCCTGAATTTTTCCAGATTGCTAGCGACACTTTCATTTGTTCCCAAAATTTTGAAGGTGGATCATCTAAAAAATATACCCGTTTTCGACATCTCTTCACATTTTACGCTATGACTTGAGTGGTTTATAGGAGGCCTTTTGAAAACCTTAACGCCGCGCCGGAAGCTCGGCTCCGTTCGGAAATCGGAGGTATCCGATATAGATGTTTCGAGTTTTTAGGGAAATTTAATAACCCGGTAACGGGCAGTCGGATCGAGATATTTTAAAAAAGAAATGGTGCCGCCGGTAATGCTCTACAAATAAGTATACCAGAAACTATGTCGAAAAACGAATGAAAATAGAATTTTTTTGCAAAGAAACTGGTTTTCTCGAGATCGGGCTATGAAACACGATAACTGTCCAGGATGAGACTTGGTGGGAACAAAGGTACTTGGCCACAGATGAAGCCTATTGCTGGCGGCCCGAATCCGTTGCCCGCAAGTATTTTTTCCAGGGCCGAGTATGATTTTCCAAAGAAATTAATAACTTCCGAACCGAAGGTCCAAATTTGATTTTTAAAAATGGCGATTGTAGGGCTTGATTAGGTCTATTGGGTGACGTTTGTGAAAAATTTGACAAAACAAAAGCGAATCTACAAATCCTGGAAATCTTGATTTTTTGCGAAGATGCATTCCATAGAATTATTTAAAAAAATATTAGATATGGATAAATTCTCCTTGCGATATAGGTTGTAAAATTTTAATATTTTAAATAAGTTTAATCAGAAAAAATTAATTTCAATTCCTGCATTGTACCCATTGTAAAAGAAACATACGAATGCAAAACAAAACATGTTTTACGATGAGACAAATTGTGATATCGTGCTTTCTCAACAAAGTCTGTATTTTAGTTATACACGAAATTATCTATATGTGTCCAAACCAAAAAAAAAGTGGATCATATCGGAGAAAAATGAATTATTATTTGTTTGCTTATGACTGTATTGAAACATATTATTTATAGGATTTTGCAGCAGAAAAAATAACTATCTATAACTGAAAGAAAAACTTTGTGTAAAAATATTAATGAAATCTTTGCATTCTTTCGATAACCTGAATTCTGGTTATGCTAGCAAGTTGAAATCCTAAAAAAATCATTTTAGGATTTCAATTTGCTAGCATAACCAGAATTCAGGTTATCGAAAGAATGCAAAGATTTCATTAATATTTTTACACAAAGTTTTTATTTAGTTATAGATAGTTATTTTTTCTGCTGTTTGCAAAATCCTATAAAGAATATGTTTCAATATATCGGAGAAAATTCTATCTCTATAAATATTTGACCGATTTTCACTTACTAAATAAAACTAGAACCGATGCCCTTTTTGTGTTTCAAAATGTACTTAGCTTTTACTTTAGTCAATGCAAAAAAAAAAAATGAAAAATAAAACATGTAAAAATGTACTGAGTCATCTTACGACTCCCTGTTGAAAATGTACTGAATCCTCCCAACAGGTATAAAAAGCATATCAAAATATAATTTTTTTAGCTTGTTAATTATCACTATATTCACTGAAATTCAGTGTCTTCAAATGTTGGCGTAACCTCTCTCACACTATCACTACCACTGTATATTTGCAAAGTATACTAAATGATAAAGCGATGAATTAATTATAGTTTTAGAAACATTCAAATAAAATCTTCTCATAGATATTACAAAAGGAGTTTAAATTTTCTAAAGTGCAATAAAAAGCGAGCGAGGCTTTACGCGGAAGCCGACGTTTTTGTTGCATCGTTACACAAACATTTAATTAACTTGTTGTTAATTCGAGAAGGCGACAAGCAAACGGCGATGGATTACTAAAACAATGCAGACAGATGCATTTTGTGTGCAAAGTAGCTACAGAAAATGGTAAAACAAATAGATATAACGATGTGCACATTAAAGCGAATATTCTCTCGAGATTCATTAAAATGAGTTTACAGGCTTGACGTGAACAAAGTATATTCAGTTTTAGTATCTGAGGAGTAGTAATAAATGGTTCTAGTATATTGATGATTAGTTCATGTAGATTTTAACTTGATTTAATGCATTCGTGACGTTCCAAATGTACATTATATGTTTGAAATATTCGCACATTTTCCAAAAAATAAAATTTGTCCAAAACAAAATTAATTAGCAAAAGAAGTCAGTTTTTGTTTTCAACTATTATTTAGGGTATACAGAGCGTCTTATTTAAAACTACCGGGGTCATTTTCTTGACAATTGAGAGAGACTCTCGAATACATTTATTAGTACAGGCAATGAAGGCAAAATTTTGTAAAAACCATCTCGGGGATTTAAGTAAGTAATAACCTGTTGAATGAAATGATGCATTCCTTACACTTCCAAGTTCCGGGAAAATTTAAAAAAATTGGAAAAACTTCTTGATTTCGGTTTCTTTGTCCTAGCGGATAAAATAATAAAAATAGAGACAAAAGTTTTCAATAATAGTTGTAGCTCGCCCTTTTCTTTACAGAAAAGGTCTTTATACATTTTTGTCTTATTTAAGTCGTTTAGGAGATAAATCAAGTTTTTCACTTATAGTTTTGAGCTGCCACGAAATGCGCGGAAGATGAGAATTCTCCGGGAGTTTCGTACGACCGGACACATCGATCGATAATTCTTACTATTGAGAGCCGCTAGAAAAATGAAAATAACATGAAATGTAGAGGAAAGTCTCAGCTTTAATGTGGAACTAATCACAAAATTCATACAAATTTTTATCATAGAGAAAAAAGCGTTAGAAAATGGCTTAGTAAACTTTATACAGTTGATTTATTCATATCTTTGAGATTTATGTATCCTCCCTATTTCTCCCGGAACAATGGGTGCTTTTTCAATGCATGGATTCAATTCCACGAACCTTAATCTATATTTTGTGAAAGTCTCATTGAAGAATGTTAAGAAACAAATAAGTTATATATGCTTTACTGTATAATTGTGCATTTTCTGAACTTGTATGAATAACGTAGACAAATTCAAAAAGTACTGCACGCATTTAAAAAATTCTAAAGTCATTCAAAAGAATGTGTTTTATTGTACTTATAATCCAAAAATTAAGACAGTGCTAGTATTATTAATTAAGATATAGCGAATTGAACTCCAAAATTTGGAGGTGACTGATCGATGAGAGATATACCTTCTACTTTGATCGCAAGGCATATATTTCCAACCAAAGTAATTGCAATAAAATGTTAATTGGATTAATATATCATTATATAAGAATATATTAGCAAAATGAATTATCATTCTAACAACTCCCGGCAAAGATATGAATAAATCTGTGGATCAACTGTACAAAGTTTACTAAGCCATCTTCTAGCACTTTTTTCCTATGATAAATTTTTTATGAATTTTGTGATTAGTTTTGCATTAAAGCTGAGACTTTTCTCTACATTTTATGTTATTTTAATATTTTTGGGGGCTCTGAATAGTAAGAATTATCGATCGATGAGTCTTACGAGACTCCCGGAGAATTCTCATTTTTCGCGCATTTCGAAGCGGCTCAAAACTATAAGTGGAAAACTCGATTTATCTGCTAAACGGCTTAAGTAAGACAAAAATTTGTAAAGATCTTTTTTATGGAGAAAGAGAAGAACTACAAGTTTTGTTGAAAACGTTTTTCTCTATTTTCATTATTTTGGCCGCTAGAGCAAATAAACCGAAAATCAAAAAGTTTTTCAAAATTTTTTTGAATTTTCCCGAAACTTGGAAGTGCAAAGAATGCATCGTCTCATTCTCCAGGCTATTACCAACTTAAATCCTGGAGATGATCCTTTTATTATTTCTTGTTACCCTAATAGCTAATTTGCTTGTACTAATTCAATGGAATATATAAATAACTTCAGTTTTTGGTAAAAATGATCTTTTACGAATTGAGGTATAAATGGCGTTGCAATGCAAAGAAATTTTTGGATTACAGGTGCTTTGAAAAAAGATGCACGTGTTGTAATATTACATTCTAAGCAACTTTTTTAATATGAATAATTTTCGAAAAGTCACCGATTTTCGAGATATCGGAACTAATATACAATTTTTTTAAATAACAAACATCGCCGTATATTTTTTAAAATTGAGTGAATTTGCATTATCTACATTATCGTTTTATCAACTTTGTTATCAATTGTTGACATTTGAAAAACTGTTCAAAATTGTTTTTTAAACTTTTCATGAAAATGTAATGATTGGGTGCCCCATATTTTCTAGTGAAATTATTTTTCAGTTCATTCTAAACTTTGAAAGTAGTTACATTGACGAGATATACAGATCGACAAACGTGTTTGTGAATGTATTGAAGTTTAGTATAAGCACCATTTTTCGATGTTTTTGTTTTAATTGTTATTAGCTTTTTTGAACAAGATAGTCTAAATGATAATAATACTGGTGTAACAGTCATGCTATACGTAATATGCACATTTTCTTTTCTGTAATCCAATATTGAGGATGACATGTAGCCGGAAAAGCAGTTGTTGAAAAAGACATAACAAGTTTTTTTGTAGGAATTGAAATAATTACTAGTATTTTTTGCTAGTAATATTAGCTGTGTACCTCTCCGCGGCATCACATTAGAATTGCATTATGTTGTATTCCCACAAAATATTAATGAAATAGATATTCATAGTCTGTCACACCCGACTTCGACTTTTACTTGTTTTAATTACATGCGCTTATTTGCTTGGTGTATATGTAATAGCAATGCCCACAAACTAATTAAAATCCACTTTTGAGAAGTGGCTTGTTCAGAATTGCAACTGATACGAACCGGGCAGAATTTTTAATTACAGTTTCAATACCCTAGCAATCTAGTGTGACATTGACGCAGACATGTGATGGAGATCCGCTGCAGCAAACTCTTCGGAATTAGAGCACATTTCACCCGTGTGTCAGAAGCTCCAGATCAAAACATTTTTACGCTTTCGATCGCGGATTTTGGAATAAATTTGATAACATCGTTTCTTCGGCCTAAAAATGAGAAAATGTATGATTTACGCGACGGCTGTGGCTAAACAGACGGAATGACATATGCCACAAGTTTATTTTCTCGTGATGTATGTTCGACAGAATTAACTAACTCGTACAAAGTTCTTGTAACGATGTGTTGCTAAAAGAGCCACCTGACTGCCGGACCATAAATTGAAATGTGTTTGCATCCGATAAAAACGCGCGGCAATAGAATAACGACTGTAATACAAATTCAGTTCATTTAAAACATTGTTTGATGGTTGAAATGGGCCCCATTCAGAGCATTGAATGATTGTGTATTATTTAGCAGGTTTTTTTATACTACACTTGGCAAATGATTTTTAACAGCTTCCGGCTGAAGCTGTGTATTATACATGTATTTCGATTTAGATGAATGGGTAAGGATAAAAGGATAAAAATTATGGATTGTGGTTGCGATTTTTCATTACCAAATGGACTGCCACTATTCATTTGGAAATAAACCGAGAAAAAGTAATGAAAGATCTCTCAGCTTCATCGGTCTGTCATGCATGTGCCAGTTGACGTGATATCTAGACGTCTATTTGATGGATTAAAAATAATATTTGACAGTTAGTGCACACTATTGCCAAAAAATTCTTCAAGTTATGCGGTTACTGCAGCCATATTGGATTGGCCGTTTTGAATTTCTAACCTTTGACATCAGGTTAAATATCAGTTACTCCTTTAATACCTAATTACCAATATTAACTCGACGTCTTCTCCATATTCTTCAAGAGAAAGACATTTTTTCCAATTTATACTTGATATAGCTTGATGAAACTACTGGAGGACAAGCGTCTAGTAATATAATAATTTATTAATCCTGGCGATCACATGATATAGGATACGTCAAATAATAGGTACATAAAAATATAAGCAGTATATAATATAGTCGGGTAGATCTGGAGAAAAAACAGGATCGAAAAGTGACTGCTTCGTATGAAAAAAGTTTTTTCGCCAACTTATAAAGATAGGTTCCCTCCATCATTCTGACAAGTTTTTACAGGGCGGAGTCGCCGGGGGGTGGGGGAAACGGCCCATTGAAAGTATGGGAAAGTAGTTTTTTCGACGTATCTCCGCATGTGTTGGTTCCACAAAAAAATTATACTTACCAAAAATGAAGAGCTTGACAAAACATGTAAGCTCGTTCTAACCCGAACCCAATGGCATAATTAGTTCGCGAGATATCGCGATTGAAGTTGCGAAAATACGAAAAATTAAATTAATTATTTCTCGAGAGGGAGTGGAGTTGGGGCCTCAATTTTTTCTGAATTGAAGGGTCTTGATGAACACTTGATGAGGGTGGGGGTGGTGGTACAATTAGGAGGGGAGATATGTGGGGGAAACAAAAATTATTAAGACGTTGATAACTTCCTTATTAATAGAGCTACAGCAATCTGGCCGGGACCAATTTACTTATTTTTTACTTCCACATCCACGTAGTGGATTGGAAGTATAGTAATCGCAAAAAAAATTTCAAAAATTTTTATTCGTGAAATAGGTTTAGAATGTCATGAAACGTCGAGATTTTAAATTTGAGCGAAAAACATTTTCTGTCTGTCTGTCGGTCTGTCGGTCTGTCTGTCTGCCTGTAACTTTTTTGTCCGCACGCTTTCTCCGGAACGGTTTAAGATATTGACTTGAAATTTTGTACACGTATATATTATAACGAGATCTGGAACTGGATTGTTTTTTGAGGAAATCCGGTGAAGGGTTGGGGGTTAAATAGGGGTAAATAGGGGGAAATAAGTAAAGCAAGCTTGTAAGAGTACAGAAACTTGAAATTCGGTGTATGTACTAGAAGTTAAGGCCTCAGATTTTTTTATAATATTTTTCAACCCCCCACCACCCCTACCCCATTAATGGGGTTGATAAAATAAAGTTAAGATATTCATTTGAAATTTCGTACACGTATGTATTATAACGATGTCTAGAATTAGATTATATTTTGGGATGATTCCGTTGAAGGGTTGGGGGTTAATTTGGGGTAAATAGAGGAATATAAGTAAAACAAGTTGGTAAGAGTACAGAAACTTGAAATTCGGTGTATGTACTAGAAGCCAAAGCGTCAGATTTTTTAATAATATTTTTCAACCCCCACCACCCCTACTCCAATTTGAAAAGGGTTGATAAAATAAAATTGAGATATTCATTTGAAATTTTCTACACGTATGTATTATAACGACATCTGGAACTAGATTATATTTTGAGATAATTCCGTTGAAGGGTTGGGGGTTAAATAGGGGTAAATAGGGGAAAATAAGTAAAGCAAGCTGGTAAGACTACAGAAACTTGAAATTCGGTGTATGTACTAGAAGCCAAGGTCTCAGATTATTTATAATATTTTTCAACCCCCACCACCCCTACTTCATTATTAAAAGGGTTAATAAAATAAAATCGAGATATTCATTTGAAATTTGGTACACGTATGAATTATAACGACATCTGGAACTAGATTATACTTTGAGATGATTCCGTTGAAGGGTTGGGGGTTATTTACGGGTCAATAGGGGGAAATAAGTAAAGCAAGCTGGTATGAGTACAGAAACTTGAAATTCGGTGTATGTACAAGAAGTTAAGGCCTCAGATTTTTTTATAATATTTTTCAACCCCCCACCACCCCTACCCCATTAATGGGGTTGACAAAATTAAGTTGAGATATTCATTTGAAATTTCGTACACGTATGTATTATAACGACGTCTGGAATTAGTTTATATTTTGAGATGATTCCGTTGAAGGGTTGGGGGTTAATTTGGGGTAAATAGAGGAATATAAGTAAAACGTTGGTAAGACTACAGAAACTTGAAATTCGGTGTATGTACTAGAAGCCACAGCGTCAGATTTTCTTATAATATTTTTCAACCCAACCACCCTTACTCCAATATGAAAAGGGTTGATTAAATAAAATTGAGATATTCATTTGAAATTTGGTACACGTATGTATTATAACGACGTCTGAAACTAGATCATAATTTGAGATGATGCCGTTGAAGGGTTGGGGGTTAAATAGGGGCAAATAGGGGAAAATAAGTAAAGCAAGCTGGTAAGACTACAGAAATTTGGGATTCGGTGTATATACTAGAAACCAAGGCCTCAGATTTCTTTCTAATAATTTTCAAACTCTACCACCTCCGCTTCATTATTAATGGGATTGATAACATCAAATTGAGATATTCACTTGAAAGTTAGTACACATATGTATTGTAGTGACATCTGATTGAGATGACTTCATTGGTAGGTTGTAAATAGTGGAAAATAAGTACGGTAAACTAGAAACTTCATTTTTAACGTATATGGTAGAAACCAACTCCTCAAACTTTTCTATGACATCTACTCCAAATATTATTAAAATTCTATGACCAATAATTTCCACATACTAGAGTGCAAATATAGACAAGATGTTTCCTTTAAAGTGACTTGGACGAATAACCTGGATGTGGAAGTAGTGATTCCTTATTTATAGATAGCACCGATGAAATTTTGTTTTTTTTTGGAAATAAGCGCCTGGTGCGCAAAATAAAAATGGCCGATTTTTTACACGTCTTTTTCGGCATGAAGGAAGGGGTTGGGGGGAATAATTTTTTCACCAATTAAATAGCATTTTTTCTTATTTTTAATTTCCGCCCGGCAAGATCGCGATCGGATGATACAGGCCGGCAAAGTTTTTGCTGTATAGCGGAAGAACGGAGAGGCGTGGGAGGTTCGGGCCGGAATGAAAATTTTGAGAAAAGTCTTTTCTTTCGACTTTTATATTTTATAAGTTCCCGATGTCCATACATTGTACGCCCGCTCGGGTTACAAGAGCAAAAACCACGAAAACGGGCGAGCGAGTCAGTTGAGCCGCCGGGGACGCTTACTCTCTCCCGCTCTCTCGTTCTCCTCGAACTCACACACGCGTGAACGTACGTTTTACTTACTTACTGGCAACAAATTGGTTATAATAAAATATTATATATGTTGTAAACATCATTGTTTAGTTAAAAAAAACTACTTTATAATTTAGGATGCATAATTGCTACAACAATGTAAAGTAAGTAATAGAATAGAATCATGTTTTGCTCTGGATAATTTGGCACATAATGTGGATTGGATTAAACTTTAAGGTAACGTAATATGTAAAAGAGAACTTAGTAAAATAAGTTTTTTATTTCGTTATTTTTTGAAATTTTTAAAAATATTTGTAAAATTCAGACAATATATGCTTTACGTCATTTTGCAACGAATAATTCACCTCCCTTTAAAAGTCTATTTAACGTCATCTATCGACGTCAAATTGCTGTGACATATCGTCGTCATCTTTACGTCGAAAGGACGTCGAAATTTTGATGAAATCGACGTGCTTAGTGACGTCTAATCAACGTGAAAAGAACGTGTCACTGCTAGCTGAGGAGTGCCTAATTTTGCAGCGGCGAGCTTATTGTTTACTGACTACAGTACCAAGTAGAGTATAGTATACAGACTGACGAAGTCTAACGCTGATTTGTCATCGCTAACTTCATATTGCAAGAAGAGCAATCTTCGTACACCCGTATAGATCTGCCAATGCAATTATAAACAGTTCACTGACAGATGATGACAATTCGAGGAGAGCTAGAGAGTGGGAGAGAATAAGCGTCCCCGGCGGCTCAACTGACTCGCTCGCCCGTTTTCGTTCTGTTTCTCCTCTTGTAACTCGAGGGGGATATCGGGTACTTATAAAATAGAAAAGTCGAAAGAAAAGACTTTTCTCAAAATTTTCATCCAGGTCCCCCCCCCCCTCTTCTTTCTCCCGCTGTACAGCATAAACTTTATCGGCCTGTATCTCCCTTCCTAATCATCCGATCGCGATCTTGCCGGGTGGAAATTGAAGAAAAAAGTGCTATCAATTGATAAAAAAATATCCTCCACCCCCTTCCTTCATGCTGAAAAGCGCGCGCAGGAAATCGACCTTTTTTTATTTTGCGCGCCAGGCATTAAAAAAAAAATCCGTCAATGATCTTTTAACAAATAAAAAAATACGGAAATTGGTCCCGGCCAGATTGCTGTAGCTCTGTTAATAAGGAAGTTATCAGCGTTTTAATAACTTTGGTTTCCCCCCATATCTACCCTCCTAATTGTCCCACCACCCCCACCCCCTGCCTCATCAAGTGTTCATCAATACCCTTCAATTCGGGAAAAATTGAGGTCCCAACTCCACTCCTTCTCGAGAAATAATAATTTAATTTTTCGTTTTTTTGCAAGTTCCATCGCGATATCTCACGAACTAATTATGCGATCGGGTTCAGGCTGGAACGAGCTTACCTGTTTTGTCAAGCCCTTCATTTGTGGTAAGTATGATTTTTTGTGGCACCAACACCTGCGCAAATACGTCAAAACTGCTTTCCCATACTTTTAATGGGTCGTTTCTCCCACCCCCGCCAACTCCGCCCTGTAAAAACTTACCGGAATGGTGAAGGGGATCTAACTTTATAAGTTGGCAAAAATTTTTTTTTCATTCGGAGCAGTCACTTTTCAAAACCCAGATCTGCCCCGCTAATACATTAATGAACTAAGTCAAACTAGCTAAATAACAAATTAAAACTTTTCAAATATATACAGTACATCTGTTAAATGATGGTTAAAATTACGAACACGCAATAAAAAAATTAGAGAAAAAAAACAGTTTTAAGTTTTGATTTAATACTATATTGTGTATCTAGTAGTAAAAGCAATACATTTCCGGACGACGATGTAAATTGTTCGCCGAGGCGTTAAGCTGATGCCAACAAGCATTGAAGTCCGGGAATGTGTTTTTACAACGAGGTACACATACTATTTTTTCTGAAATCGCAATCAATATTATTATAAATTAAAGAATTTTTATAAATGAATAACATTAAACAAGTACGGGAAAGTTACCTACTTTCCCGACCTAGGACGGAAAAACTTTCCCGGATTGTTTTTTGATGGTTTGACGGACTAAAAGAAAACCTTCCTGGACTGTTTTCCGAAGGTTGCTTAACAACGGACTAAAATACTAGAATAGGGTATTTTGGGATCTGAAATTGCGCCGAGAAAGTAGGCATTCTTGACCGGTTTCAGAAAAAAATTTATTTGCATGTTTTTATACCTAGAGGTAAATCAATATACACTTTTATTGCCAGGTATTTTGGAGTTTGTTCGTATTTTGTTAGTCTATGCATTGGGAGTTCCAGTGTTGTGTTGTTTCTTGTGTTATGAATGAGAGTGTTATTTATTTCGAGAATTCAAACTTATTCCGTTTTAGCATACATTGATGCTTTTAATTAACTAAATGTTTCTATAGAAATCACTTAAAAGATTCCAGAGATATAATAAAAAAAAAAAAAATAAATAAAGATACGTATGAGTCGAAGTAAGAACCTCATATTTTTAAAATTTTTTAAACAGAGTAGATTCTTTACGAAAGTGAAAAATGTAAATAACATGAAAATACTGTCGCATATGAGTAATTTATATTTTATTTGATATCTCACCAATCCAAAATTAAATATATCGACTTCTTGAATTCCAGTTTTTCCCTTAAGGAATTCTCAAAAACGTCAATACACACATGGCCATTATCTCTTCGTACGAGCAAATTACCGATGGGTCTCATTGGGGACAGTGTCTGCACACGTAAGCAATTATTTCGCCGAGTTTTGTTTTTATTTGTAGGCAATACAAACTTCTTGGTTCGCTGGAACTTATTTCTACTCACTTGTTCTGCAGTCAGTTTGGGAAATGCTAATTCTTATTGTAAACTTTAACCATCTGCCTGAAAATCATAATGCGATCTGGGAAAAGCTAATATTTTGCATAACAGTTTATAATTGGTTTGGCTCCATCCTATGTAAACTATCAAGCGATTTGGTTATGCTGCTTTTTAAATTGTTTTTTCTTGGATACAGTTTTAAATTGAACGAATTTTAATTATTCTCATTATTTCTTAAAGGGTAAGTGGTTTATGAAAGGACTGGTATTAAAAATCAATACGTTTGATTTTATTTAGTTTATACAGGGTGTCCCAGATTTAAACGGACATACTCTATTGAAAAGTAGAGCACACTGAGCTGAGTTCAAAACACCCCTATACCGTTGAATGCGAACCGTTTTTGAGATACGTTGTGTTTTATGGTATTTGTCAGTCAGCCAGTCCGCTATATTTTTGAAATGACTGGACATATTTAGATAAAATTTGGTATACATATTATACTCTTTAAGGTTAATGAATAGCTTAAGTGATTTTAGAAAAATTCCAGGACTGACCTCCATTTTTTTAATATGGCTCTTAGGGTCGTTAACATTACACTGTGTATTATTTTTGGGTAAATGTTAGTAAACTTTTAAAAAGCCTATGGACCACTTTATAAAATAATATTTGACGGCACGTTTATGGTTATTTAAAAGTGAATTATTATTATTTGTTTGCTTATAGTTATGAAACCTATTCTTTATAGGATTTTGCAAACAGCGGAAAGAAAAGTTATCTATGAGAATTAAAGGAAAAACTATATATAAAAATATTAATGAAATCTTTGCATTCTTTCGATAACCTGACTTCTGGTTTAAAGACAAGGTACGTAAATAAATTAATTTCAGGCCTTTGTTCTCATTTTTAACTGAATTTACATATCGTAGGGGATCATGTAGATACTAGTTTAGCCTGCCTAGCCGTAGGGGACTATGTTGGATGCTAGTGTTAAAATGAGAATGGCAAATAAGAATTTTTACTTGTTAGCATAACCAGAAGTCAGGTTATCGAAAGAATGCAAAGATTTCATTAACATTTTTATATATAGTTTTTCCTTTAGTTCTCATAGATAGCTTTTCTTTCCGCTGTTTGCAGAATCCTATAAAGAATATGTTTCGTTTATGGTTATTCTTCAATAAATTTTCAAAAGTATTGAAAGACCAAATTTAACATTCTACAAATAACACAGTTCAGTTGCTAACATCATTATTTTATTAATTTTAGCTAAATACCCCGTATTTGTTTTGATATTTTGTGACTCTAAGCCTTTTTTAGGTTAAATTTCATCCAAAATAATACACATTCCATGTCTTTCATGAAAGAAAAATAATGTTAGTGAAGAGGATTGAATTAACAAGCACAATTTAAAAAATATATTAAACAGCTTTTGAGAATAACTTGAAAATATTAAAGACAAAAGTTTGCAATTTTATTTTGACAAAACAAATTTATTTAGAACTTGAAAAAAAAATGAAAAAAAAAATGAAAAACGGTGCAAATAATTAAAACTATTATAGGTTTTCAAAATGAATGCCCCCGGCGTCAATACATTTTCGAGAACGTTTTAATATGTTTTTCAATGACCTATCAATCACTTCCGGGTTATTTCTAATGTCACATACAGTAATAATTTTTTCTAGAAGCTGTTCTCGTGTATTGAACTCTTCATTGTACACGTCTGACTTGAGATGACCCCATAAAAAATAATCTAGAGGTGTAAGATCAGGAGATCTCGGTGGTCAGTTTACCTGACCTCCGCGACCAATCCATCTGTTCGTATAATTCTGGTTCAGATGATCCCGGACCGGTACAGAAGAATGGAGTCCAGCACCATCATGCTGAAGCCATAAACCCCTACTATTGATGCCATCTAATAAATTTGGCAAGATGTCTCTAAGAAAGTTTAAATAAACTTCACCAGTTAGCCTTTCTTCAAAAATGTGGGGCCCTATTAGATGATTATTGTAAATACAACACCACACAATAATATTAAATCTGTATTGGAAATGTTTCTGAATCACTGCATGTAGATTTTCGATTGCCCAAATATGCTGATTTCTACAGTTGTTAATTCCGTCACGTGTGAATTGGGCTTCATACGCGAATAGATATTGTTCTTTTGTGACCCAAAATCCACCTACAAAATATTAAGCGAGGAACGTCGTCGCCGTCTTCTATACGCTGAACTGTTTCAACATGAAATGAGTACAAATTTTCCTTCTTTAATGTTCGCCATACTCTTGTCTTAGGTACTGATAACTTATTACTTATTTTTCTAACACTTATGGATGGATTATTTTCCACAACCTATAATATTTGCTCTTCTTGTGGAAAAGCTCTGGGAATATGTTCATGCTTTGTCACTGACGGAATTGTCCGTGTTCCCTACTAAATTAGTGTACCTCTGAAAACGTTTTATGATCTGGTATACGGCGATTTGGAGAATGCCTTTGATACTCTCTTTTTGCAGCTCTCCCATTTCCGTCGCAAAGGCCATACACAAAGATAATATCCGTATAATCTTCATTAAATTGAAACGGCATCTTAAAAGTTTTAGTTTTAATAACGGGTTTTTTATCACTTATTTTAATAATTACTAATAAGCAATTTTTATTCGTAAAATTACACATTTGACATGTGCCTACTTGTGAAATATTAGTGAAATAAATGGAATGTGCTTTATTTTGGACGGAAAAAACACTGAATGTCAAAACAAAAACAAATAACAACCTCTTCTACGGGGTATTTAGCTAAAATTAATAAAATAATGATGTTAGTAACTGGATTGTGGTATATGATAGATAGATAGAGTGTCAAATAGTGTCCTTCAATACTTTTGAAAATTTATTAAAGAATAACCATAAACGTGCCATCAAATATTATGGCATTATTTTATAAACTGGTTCATAGGCTTTTTAAAAGTTTACTGACATTTACCAAAAAATAATACACAGTGTGATGTTAACGACCCTAAGAGCCATATTAAAAAAAATGGAGGTCGGTCCTGGAATTTTTCCAAAATCACTTAAGCTATGCATTAACCTAAAAGAGTGTAATATACATACAAAATTTTATCTAAATATGTGCAGTCATTTTAAAAATATGGCGGACTGAATTTCTGGTCAAAAACCGTAAAACACCCCGTATCTCAAAAACGGTTCACATTCAACGGTAAGTGTAGGGGTGTTTTAAACTCAGCTAAGTGTGCTCTACCTTCCACTAGAGTATGTCCTTTACATCTGGTACACCCTGTATATCAGATTATAATATAGAAACGATTTAACTCTGATCCACACTAATAATAATATTTTTTTTAATAATACATAACATACAACTGATGAAAGCATTATAGCAAGTGCATTTTTCTTTAATTAATCTTTAAAAACAAATTTGACATTTGGATTTAGAATTTTGTACAAAGTATTCAATTTATTTTTACTGCCTCGCTCAAGTACATTTCGGCGATATAGTTTCTACCCCCGTTTTCTCAGTCGTTTACAACTGTTGACGACTCGATGTCTACAAGAGCACATAAAATCTGGTGAAATTCGTTTTATGGGGGAAAATGTAACACGCTTTGAAATTGTTAAGCGCCCTGACCTTAATGATCATTCTTTGCGTTAAGTGACTCTACACCCTAGACCGTCGACAGGGTAGGTGTTTGTGTGCGTGTTATAAAAGAAATTGTCATTTTAGGTATAATCTTTAAATTGTCGTGAAATTGTGGTCTCTTATCTACCATGGCGTAGCAAATATGTTACATGTTATTTATTTATCTCAAGAAGGACAGATCTGGGAAAAAATTCACAGATTTTGCAATTCTTGCAACCATCGGGACATTGGAAATGATAACACCATACATAGAACATAAACAGCTACAATATACTCTCGATTGTGACACCGCTGTATTTTGATCTTAAATGAAAACTGGTAACTTGACCACCTGCGCTAATATATGCAACCCATATTACATTTGAATATATCAGCCGTTGCATATACGTCAGTCTCACTCGACCGCGACACCGCTGCCTTTTGACCTTTTGAAGGAAAACTGACAGCTTGACTCCCATATACGAACATATTTCCAATGTTAAAACAAGTTTTATCGAATGTATTAATAGTGGCGTAAAACTTAACTCTGTAGGAACTTGTTTTACTAAAACAATTTTTACTGGAACTTATCGTAAACTTACAAGACATGTAGCAAAAAGTTTTTGAATAATGTGTCCCGAAACACATTATTTAAACAAAAGCATTCAAAATTGTATTTTTTCGCAGTTTAAATAAGTATCGCTGGTTTTATAGGTCGTATATGCTATTCAATTAGTGACTTAGTAAGGAACAATTGTGTTAAAGGGCTTTTATTGTTACATCCGCTAGTTACATAATAATGTTGAAATCACAAAATTCTATTACATTTTTGAGAACAGGATGGAAAGGGTGGTCTCTTGGTTTTTTAAATGTTACTCAAATTCTAGGCGGAATTCGAAAAAATTACAGGAGTGCTTTTTTGTAAAAAATTGAATTTCCCATAGAAATAGCTTTTTGAGAAAAAATACATTTTTTGTTTGTAATATAAGCATAAGCAAATCGGCAAAAAATCGTGATTTTTTCTTTGTTTTAGATTTCTGTTTATAACTAACTTTATAATAACCTTTCTGTGTCATCTAAGAGTACAAAACCATTTATAGGATGGGAATATAAACTAACCTAACCCAACCAAAACTAAATAAGAAGTGCAAGTAGAAATTATGAAGGCTTTAATAGATCTAGGAGTGGATAATTAAAAGCTATGAAAATGACGAGAATTGATGCGTGATGCGTACTTTATTATGCATAATTTTATCTAGAAAATGCAAAGCGATGGACACATGCTTTTCGGAAAGACTAGTAATATCCAATGTTTCAGGTAATTGAAGTGGATATGCACCTTCAGTTTACAAGTTAAAAAGTTTCAGGAAGCGATGCTGAACGTTCTTGAATTTATCGTCATGAGTGTTATCACCAGATTGCCAGACAAGTGAAGCATACTCAAGCTCAGATCGCGAGAAAGAAATATAAAGCATTTTTAAGGTTTTTGCATGATTAAAGTCATGAGTGTAACGCAAGGTGAAGCCCAACATTCTGTGTGCATGCGAAATTACAACATCAATATGGTTAGTGAAGGTCAAGATTATACCTAGGTCCTTGAACGTAAATGGTCTGTTAGCATGTCGCCATTGACAAACACTATAATTATATGTAATTGAGGACTTCTTGTTTTGAAGTTGTTCTCAGTCAATAGAATCATTAATCCTGTGCAACATCTTAACGTCCTCGGTATATATTAAAAAATACACGTCTAAATGATTACTAATGTTGCTAATAAAAATATTAAAGTATCGATCACTGGGGTCTTCCGGATGTGGCACGGTAATTAACATATTTGTATCCATTATAAGATACGAATTGAACTCTATTAGTTAAATAACTCTCAAGAAATTAAAGTAAACAGTTAAATATTTCAAATTTGTCAAGTTTACAGAGAATATTACTGTGGTTCAGTATGTCAAACGCCTTAGAAGAGTTTGCATACATTGAATCTACCTGTATTTAAAAATCAGTATTCAGCAACGTACTGTGTGGCTCAAGTTTGTTACGGTGGAGCGATATTTCACAAAACAGCCTTGGTGCGTAGATATTACTTCCACATCCTCGTAGTGCATTGTAAGTATAGTAATCGTAAAAAAAAAACAATTTTTTTTTTGAAATAGGTTTAGAATGTCATGAAACGCGGAGATTTCAAAATCCGAGCAAAAAAAATATCTATCTGTCGATCTGCAACTTTATTTGTCCGCTCGTTTTCTCCGGAACGGTTTGAGATATTGACTTGAAATTTTGTACACGTATATATTATCGAGATCAGGAAATGGATTGTTGAACATATCTGGTGAAGGATTGGGGGTAAATAGGGGTAAATAAGTAAAGCAAGGTGGTAAGAGTACAGAAACTTGAGATCTGGTGTATGTACTAGAAACCAAGGCCTCAAAATTTTGTATAATATTTTCCATACCCCCACTCCCCCCACTCCATTATTCAAGGAGTTGATAAAATAAAATAAAAATATTCACTTAAAATTTGGTATGCGTATATATTATAATGACATCAGGAACTAGATTATATTTTGGGATTATTCCGTTGTAGGGTTGAGGGTTAAATAGGTTTAAATAGGGGAAAATAAGTAAAGCAAGTAGGTAAGAATACAGAAACTTGAAATTCGGTGTATATACTAAGCTAAGGCCTCATATTTTTTTATAATATTTTTCAACACCCCACCACCCCTACTCTATTACTAAAGGGGTTGATAAAATAAACTTGAGATATTCATTTGAAATTTGGTACACGTATGTATTATAACGACATCTGGAACTAGATTATATTTTGACATGATTCCGTTGAAGGAGTGGGGGGTAAGTAGAAGTAAATAGGGAATATAAGTAAAGCAAGCTGGTAGAAGTACAGAAACTTGGGATTTGGAGTATATGCTAGAAACCAAGGCCTTAGATTTCTTTCTAATATTTTTCAACCACCCAGCCCCACCACCACTACTCCATTAGTAAAGGGCTAGCATAAAATTGAGGTATTTATTTGAAAGTTAGTAGGTTGGGAGGTGGTAGTTTGTGAATAGGCGAAAATAAGTAGAGCAAGCTATAAACTTCATTTTTAACGTGTATGGTAGAAACCAACGTATGACCAATAATTTCTACATATTAGAGTGCAAATATAGCCAAAATGTTTCCTTTAAAGTGACTTGGACGAAAAATCTGGATGTGGAAGTAGTGATTCCTTAGGCAGCTGTTTTTTTTTTTGTTGAGCATGTGAATAAATAATGTCATGTAGTAGGATTTCGAAAACTTTACCGAAGTTACAAATGGTTGTTATTGGTTTATAGTTAGTAATAGAATTTCTTGCACTTTTTTGTACACAGAACACACGTTGCAGTATTTCCAAATACTAGGAAAGTAGCATTTCTTAAGACAAATTAAAAATTAGGCAGAGGGGACATGCAAAATGACTGGCACAATATTTCAGTGAAAATGCTGGAATTCTATCTGGGCTCGCTACGAAGGCATTGAAAGGCCACACTTGAAAATAAAACTATATAGCAGTTGTAAGATTTAAAGTAACAGTTGTTAGCCTTAAATTAGCAGTTGTAAAATTTAAAGTGACATTTGTCAGTTTTAAGTTGCAAATGTTAAAGGTAACCATTGCCATTGTAATGGTAAAAATAAAATATGAGTACCACCATATATAAGTTATTTTCTTCCAGTGTGTTCCACCAGTTTGGCTGAAATCTAATTTTGAGGAATAAAAGAAGTATACACTAGCTCTTTTTTGAGAGTAATCCGAAAGTGGTCACTCTTATATAACTATCTGAAAGTAGCGAATGAATATTTTTTCTTGTATTTTAAAAATAGTATTTATTGATAATTTAAATTGGGAAAAATGTATAATAAAGTATTAAACGTTCTAAAAAATATCCCCTTGATTTCGTTTCCTTATCTATTATAGTTCATGAGAAAAAAAAGTTTCAAAATAAGTTTTATTTCTATATACTTTTTATGATAACTCAGCGAAATGTAAAGATCGCGAGAGAATACCTACATATTTTATTTACTTCTTCACTAAGCTACATAACAACATACGTATCGTTCGATTTGGTTTCTTGGGTAAACTACCTATGGCAATGGTGGTAGATCCTTAAACATTTGCAAGTTGAAAACTGTCTAATGTTACTTTAAATCTTACAATTGCTACTTTAAATTTGACAATTGTCACTTTAAAACTTACAAGTGCTATTTTAAATCAGACAATTATTGTTACTTTAAATTTTACAATTGTTAGGTTAAATCTAACAATTGTCACTTTAAATCTTACAATTGCTACAGAGTTTTATGTTAAGTGTGGCCTTTCAACGCCTTCGTACCTCGCAGTATGTTGAGGTTTAATTGTTTTTAACCCCACATAAACTTCAGCCTCGAAAAATCATATATCATCTTAGCTTCCCTCTTGAGAAACGTAGTTATACTACTGTTACAGTCCACTCTGTAGACGATCTGCGACTCAACTAAAATCGACTCAATTTCCTCCGAAAACTAAGCCAAGGTCTTATTTGGACACTTCATCACACAGTAAAATACTAGCGGCCGCCATTAGTGGAATCCCTCGATTCCCTTACACCAAAAAAACATGTGGACGCTTAACTCGGATTCGTCCAACCTACTGAATAAATATCCGAGGCTTAACAGTCTCGGTCTCGATCTGGATATAGAGTTACCGGCTTTTGCGCCATTGCTCGTGCACGTGCTCCGAACTTTGAAGCTACATGTTTACAGTGAATAAGTATCACACTTATTAACTTATTGGTCCGACAGACCGTAAACTTTCGCCGAGTCCTCCCTCTTTACTGCGGCGTTTCTGCCCTGGAAATTATCCTGTCCGATTAAATTATACAGCGGCGGCTTGGCGCTAAAAACAATAAACGACCGAGAATTACGGGAGGTAGGAGGAGTGTTGCACTCTGTTATTATACGGACTATTTGCATACAAGGATCCTTTGACAAATGACCGGCTCCCTGATTGTGTTTTTTGGGTTGACACAGACGGTTTTTTACGATTTTAAGGGTGGTATAGATCAGTCAGTTTGAATATTATAAAAAAGACTGACAAAGGTATATTTCATAATACCAGCGATGTCATCAGCGTCGACCGACAAATTTTAGAATGACTGTGTAATTTAATTGAACGCGCTATATATAATAGTGTTTCCCTATTTAACAAAATACCAAATAATTTCAAAATGTCAAAATGGATTTTACCCTGGCAGGTCAACGGAGAGTACGGCGAATGATTTCTTGGAATTTGTGTACAATCGTATGGATAACAAGAAGTACGTTGCTGCCCTTTTCTTTGCCTGTCCAAGGCATTTGCTTCTATAGAACCAACTTTTTGCGATAGGATTTAGGGGTAACTTTCTTTCGTGGATAGTATCGTATTTCAGCCTTAGAAAACTTGTTGTAAAATTGAAAGAAACAAGTTCAGTGAAGTATGATGTTCTTGGAGTTCCTCAGGGCTCTGTTCTGGGACCACTTATTTTCCTTTTGTTTATAAATGACTTGCCACTTCATATTCATACTGAGTGCATTGTGCTGTTCGCAGACGATGTCTGAAGCAGAAGAGGCAGACACCCCTGAGGAACTGCAGGTAAAGCTCAATATTCTCTTTGAACAATTTATAAATTGGTGCGGTATTAATAAATTAATTGTTAATACGAAAAAAACTGTCTTAATGCAATTTTTTTAAATGTTTCACGCGCGCGTGCAGGCCCTAATGCAGTTAGAGCTTCGTGAAAAAAGTTCTGAAAGAGAATTGATTGCCTTTGAAAATGAGCCCGGCCCGAAGTCCCCAACCCTCTCACTTGCCCCTCTATGGGTTAAAAACTTTGCGCTCCCCTCCCTCCCCTTCTAATCATCTGATCGTAATATGGCCGGGCTCAAATCAAAGAGAAAAAAAATTCTTGCGTCACCCCTTGCCTTCCTGGTGAAAAATTACTTTTTCTAAAAAAAAAACAAGCATCGGTTTTTCGCAACCATTTGTTTATTTAAGCCGAAAATTATAAACAAATGATCAAAGTTGAGGTAGAAACATTGATACACAATGTCGCGTTTGCGGAGCGATATGTGGCCAAAATTACGGAAGTTACAGAAGTTTTAATTTCATTTTCATTTTCCCCTCCTCCTCTCTTCCTAATCGAACCAGTTGACTTAAAATTTGCACACAGTACTTTGGACGTGACTATCTATTGGAGCAAGGAAAGGCAAGTCGCTAAGTCTTTTTCTTCCCTCAAAAAACGCGAACACGGCTCTCGCTGGACCTATCTCGATGAATCAAAATTCAGTTTACTCATATTTGCTAGCCCTTGGTGGGATAAAAATCCCACCTATGTTTCTATGTGACAGGCGGATCAAGTCCGCGTGGACTGTAGACGAGGAGTGGTGTAAAATTCTGTGCTCTCTCATTCAATGTGAAGAGATATATTGACAATTCTATTTATCATTTATGTAAATGACTTATGTAATGTTGTAAGGAATGAGTCTCATTGTGTCACGAGTTACGCAGATGATAATAATATCTTGGTAGGAGCAGAAACTTATCCTGAACTAACACAGGAATGTAATGATTTATTTTCAAATACAAGTGAATGATACGATAGAAATAGGTTTATATTAAACAGAGAAAAAACTAATATTATGCTATTTAGAACAAAACAAGTAAGAATGGAAACTCCGGAATATATTACTATTTTAAATGAGCAAAGAAATCTAGTGGGAAATACAAAATTCTTGGGTGTTCAAATAGATGTAAGAATTCATCTATTGGGAAAATCAAATCGATCTATTGTGTTTGAAATTAAACAAAATCTGCTATAGTATAAGAGTAATTGGTAAATATTTAAATCTTAAAAGTCTAAAAATTATGTATTATTCAAATTTCGAGGCAACAGCTAGGTATGGAATAATTTTCTGGGGCAGTAATTCGAACATCCAAAAAGTGTTTATAACACACGGGTTATTAGAATTATTTAAAATGAATTACACAGACTCTTGCAGAGGCATATTTGAATTAAATAAAATCATGACCATTTATGGTATGTACATGTATGAATGTCTAATGTTTATTTTTAAGAACAAACATAAGTTTTTGCTTAATAACACACAACATGAACATAATACAAGAACAATAGATATTACATACCCAAAGCATAATCTGACACTAACAGAAAAAAATCCATATTACATGTGCATTAAATTATATAATAAATTACCGTCTCGTATGAAAAATATTGTAAGCTTAAATAGGTTTAAGACAGAACTAAAATCACTGATATTAAATTTGGAACCATACCATTTAGATCAATATTTTTCATGTGAAACACTGAGATAGGAAGCATTTTTTTTTTTCGTTTTTCTTTTATACAGGTATGAAATGTTTTATGTGACGCTTTTTCATTTTATGTTGTTATAATTTTTTTAAATTGTAGAAACGTTCTTTGAAATAAAGATGTATTATTATTATTATTATTATTATTAATACCCCGTAAGATCCTCTAGTTCAGTGCTGTTCCAATTGACCTCGTAAATACTATTACAAGCATTCATGCTTCTGTATGCTTTATTATTATAATAACTGTTATGGTTGTGTTCCAAGATTATACAAACTCATCCATATTATGGTACCAACCCATCGCAGACCTATCAAATGCAAGGAATGCAATCCCGAGACACAAATTCAATCCCGGGATTCCGGGATTAAAAATCCCAAATTGGGGGTGCATGTATTACTATCTCCGTTATTATAAAAGCTAAAGCGGCTAAATGAAGACAGTTTTATAGATTCTTTTGGGAACTTCAGTTGTGATTTTAAATTGTACCAAACTTTTTGGTTTTTTAAATAATTGGGAAAAATTACAATCATGCACTTTCAAAAAACCTTTATATTCTCTAAATTTAAACAGTTACTTCATTTACTTCCACATCCACGTAGTGGATTGGAAGTACAGTAATCGCAAAAAAATTTCCAAAATTTTTTTTCGTGAAATGGATTTAGAATGTCATGAAACATCGAGATTTCAAATTTGAGCGAAAAAAAATTTTCTGTCTGTCGGTCTGTCTGTCTGTCTGACTGTAACTTTTTTTTGTCCGCACGTTTTCTCCGGAACGGTTTAAGATATTGACATGAAATTTTGTACACGTATATATTATAACGAGATCTGGAACTGGATAGTTAGTAGAGGTAAATAGGGAAAAATAAGTAAAGCAAGCTGGTAAGAGTACTGCAACTTGAAATTCGATGTATGTCCTAGAAGCCAAGGCCTCAGATTTTTTAACAATATTTTTCAACCCTTCCACTACACTTACTACATTATTAAATGGGTTGATAAAATAAAATTGAGATATTCACTTGTAATTTGGTAGACGTATGTATTATAACGACATCTGGAACTAGATTATATTTTGGGATGATTCCGTAGAAGGGTTGGGGTTAATAGGAGTAACTAGGGGAAAATAAGTAAATCAAGCTGGTAAGAATACAGAAATTTGGGATTCGGTGTATATACTAGAAACCAAGGCCTCAGATTTCTTTCTAATATTTTTCAAAGTCCACCACCTCCGCTTCATTATTAATGGGATTGATAATATCAAATTGAGATATTCACTTGAAAGTTAGTACACGTATGTATTGTAGTGACATCTGATTGAGATGAGTCCATTGAAGGTGCGGGAGGTGGTAGGTTGTGAATAGTGGAAAATAAGTAGGGTAAACTAGAAACTTCATTTTTAACGTATATGGTAGAAACCAACTCCTCAAACTTTTCTATGACATCTGCCCCAAATATTATTAAAATTCTATGACCAATAATTTCCACATACTAGAGTGCAAATATAGTCAAGATGTTTCCTTTAAAGTGAATTGGATGAATAATCTGGATGTGGAAGTAGTGATTCCTTAGGCAGCGGTTTTTTAACTTCCACATTATACAAGCATTTTTTTAACATTATGATAAGGGTAAAAAATGTTTCCTGTTTTCGAGTTATCGACTACAACTTTACCATTTCATATGGACGCTATATTGGATTTTTTATTAATCAATAGGTACTGTTATTAATTCTAGTAAAAAAGATGTATTACAGTGACAGAATACACACATTTTTAATGCTCACTGTATACAGTCGCTAGTAGTTTCAGAATTGCTGTTTTTACGCCAACTTAAATGTAACAATTCAATTTAGCTGTGAATAGCGGCATAGTTTGGTTATTGTACTTAAAGTTACAACACAATAAACTATATAGTCAAACGAAACCGACGAACAACATCGTGTTGTTTGCTGATATAACAAGAAAAATGCTCCAACTAGCGACAAAAACAGAATAAAACAGTCCGTTTGTCAAAGGACTCTTCTATACATATCAAGCGGGTGCATATGTAGATAAAGCAAACACGGGTAACCATTTCAATCATCTGCACGGATAAAGTCCACAGAAAATTACTTTATCAAAATGAAATGTTTGGAATTAACCTAAACATGAAAATAATCATACTAATAACAGTCTTTATTAACAACAGCTAATAGTCTAATCCATCTATACACAAAAACCAGCTAATTAATACAAATGTGGAGGATTAGTGGGGTCGAATTGGCACGAAAAATCCTCGAAAGTGACAACATATTTTTTAAGAAAATTGCCCTCGTCGCTGCGCGACTCGGGATATTTTTGAAGTTGTATTCGGTTGTGACCAGAGGTCTTGTCGCAACACTAAAGGTAAAAGCATTTACAAACAATTAGTAAATCCATGGTATACTCATTTATTTTTCAAATATTTTTATTATAAATTCATAGGACGTTTAAATTAGATAATAATTTTTAAGTTTGATATTGATATTATTTGTAGATTAACAGTAGAGTTCAAAACGAGATCTATCTCGTCTTCCGTGGAACATTGAAAGATAAAAATGTATGGATTACGTTGTTGCATAGTATTTGGCTTGTGTATACACCCCCTAAATTCGTCTGGCGATATCGGTGTCCAAACAACCCCTAGGGGTGAAAAAGCGAAAAAAATTGAAAATTAGATATTCTCTAGTCTTTCTAAGCATTTCCAAATTTTTGTTTTACTGTGTATAATAATAAAGTTATAGCAAATTATATGTGAAGAAATTGCATTGGTTGAAGCGGATAATGGTTGTTATAAACCTATGTAACTTCCTTATTATGCATATATTCATTTTACTATTTTCGCAAATTCATTACACTCCTAATTGTAGGTAGACGAACGAAAATTTTAGAAAATTGATAAGAATAAAAGTTGTTGTAGCCTGTACTATCTAGATTATAATCATTTTTTGATTTTTATATTCCGCTTATGAATAAGAAGGTTATAAAAGAAATACTAACCTATTGACAGAATTCCCGCAGAACCCCTGTTGCAACTATCTCAATATCTGTCTATTTCCCTCTCTCTCTCTCTCTCGCTGCTCGCATAGTCGTAAAAGTATTGCCATTTAAATTATTCATTAGAAATTAGCCTGGATAATGTGATATAACATTACAATAATTTAGGACGTAATTGTCCTAACAAAAATAAGTTAAAAATACATTAACGCAGATACTAATGACCTAAGTTACATAGTTTTTAAAATATAGAATGATGAATTTTGGGAGGAAAAACTACTCTTATAATTAATGATTATTTACCCACACCCTTTACTTGTCTTAATAATAATAATAATAATAGTGCTAATAATAATAATAGGAGGAGTGTGAAATGCCACAATAATAATAAGAAATATTGTTATTTATAAACCAATTAAGAATAATACTAAACAAATAAAATTGATGAAAGTAATACATTTTCATATTTATTAAAAAATGCACATTATAATAAAATACAAAAGTAACGACCTCCGAAATTATCATTTTGCTAATATAATTCATCGTCCATCTCTTCATCTACAACATTTTGTCTGTGTAATCATTTTGGCAAGAGTTCCCACCCGAACAACACCAGTTTCCCAAACACGACAATTTATATTTTTTGCACTGGCACTTCATGGTTGCGCATCCTGAAATGACATTTATTAGAAAAACAGAGTTTAAACGATTCGCGATACTTTTACCTGTTTTACAATAAGGAAATTACATTTCTGCAGTCAGAGTTGGCATTGGCGATTTATTTGTCCATATAGGTGAATAAGAATTATCTTCATTTATTCTCCACCCGTACTCCAAAAGATTCGGCATATTTATAACTGGGTTTAAAGCACTGCTCCTTATAATAAATTGGTAAAATGCTCTCAAACAGTGTTGATTCAAGGCGTCACTTATAGGGGGCAATTTGTCTATACTGATTTGAGATGCCATCTTCGCCCTCAAATCATTAATATTATCACAATTAATGGGAGAGTACAGTAACATGCAAAACCTTTCCAACTCCTTAAATTTTGTTACTTCTAAAGAAACAGATTTTTCACATGAACGCGATAGCAGACTGAAATTTGTTTCAAAAGATTTTCCACACACTTTTTTTCCTAATTCCATTAAATTGGCTAGTTAGTGCGTGAAATAATAATATATTTTGTTTTAAAATGTTATCAAGATTGATAGAATTTATATCTATCATTTGTGCTGTCTGCATGTAAACATTTACGTCAAAACTATCTATAAAATGAAGTAAGTATCCTTACAGCTTATAATGCATTCTGTAAAACCTTCAGATTTGGCTGATAATATGTACAGCAATATTCTAGTATCTGCCTCTTCATGATTAAAAGATAATAATTTTCTTGAATTAAGTGATTTTCGACTCTTAATCGGCAATTTAAATTCAGCATTTAATTCGTTTTCGGTATTTCTTGATGAAGACTCCATATTTCACAATAATGTTATAAATATATAACAATATCTAATTAAACACCACTAAAAACATGTAATGAATCAATATTCTACACAGGAGTATGCATGCATTCATCATATGTGAGCATATATAAGTGCTTTGCGGGCCGAGGTGACGAACGGTAAGACGTGTTAAAGTGCGAGGGAAAACGACAGAGTAGAGATAGTTGCAACTGGGGGTTGAATTACATTTTTAACAACAACTAACTATTTTCTTCGTAACTCGCTTATTTATATTCCAAAACTAAAACCGAAAAAACTAGTCTAATCCAGAGACTACAACTTTTATTCTTATCAATTTTTTCAAATTTTCGTTCGTCTGCCTACAATCACAAGTGGAATGAATTTACGAAAATAGCAAAATTAATATTTGCGCGATAAGAGAACTATGCTAGGTTTTAGGAGACAGTGCACTCTTTAAACAATATATTTCTCTTACCTATAAATAGCCATAACTTTGTTATAATGTATAATTTATCAAAAATAAAAAAAATGCAGAAAGATGAGACAAATACCTAATTTTTCGTTTTTTTCGGTTTTCCACCCCTGGGGGGTGCTTGGACACCGGTATCGCCAGACGAATTTAGGGGGTGTATATACATGTTAAGTACTATATAATAAAGTACTCAGTACATTTTTACCTTTCAATACTCCACGGAACATGTTTCTAGACGACTTTTTCGTATTCTGAGTCTCTACTATAATTTTGATAATTACATTTCAGATTGAATCTGTTAATATTTATATTTGTTCGTTCAACATTGAATTTGATTTATTACTCGCTTGCGGTATCCTGATCGTTGAGCATAATTATATCGATTTTTACTGAGAATAGTCAACATATTGAGTGCGGGTAAGAATGTTAATAATGTTGTGGTGTGTACCTTTAGTAGATTTTAGACTACTTGGCGTCTAACATCAATTTATTTTATTAATTACAGATTCATTTTATTTCAAATTAACTTTCAAATAAAATATTCATACGCTACTATAGAAAATAGAACACTATATTTTATATTAAGAGAATCGGGATATTTGGACGACGCGACGCGTCACTGGGATGCGCTGTATATTATCATACCTCACAAAGTTTACCATATTCTTCACGGACACCAAAAATCTGATGCATAACATAAACAATTACCAACCTGTTGAACGGACCCGAATTAATAGGACTTATTTTCGTCCATTCATCACCGCGAAAGAAAGAACGTCCCGCCGCATCATCGGGCGATTCCGGCTCTGAGAACACGAATCGATCTCCGAAGTTCCGGACTCTGCTGCAGTTAACTCCGGAGTCCGGAGTCGAAGCGTGCTCCGGCATTCGGGGACGGAAACCACACCGGATAACACCACCGTGCGATGTACCATGATTACGAGTATTTTCGGAAGAGTCCGCACATCCACTCACGTCTATATAGAGTCACAGGTAGAGTTTCAAGTTGAGTTATGTCGGATGCAGATGCCTGCGTAGTGTTGTGGTGGCGTTTTAGGCCGCAAAAATTGTTGGATAACTTTGTCGAGAAGGGTGAAGTTGGATGTTTTCAATTACATTTATAACAATTCACGTCTGGTTTACAGAGGCTTGCGGGCGCTGTTTTTATTGTTTTCTGAATATCATACAGTGAAAACCATAAGTAACCGATAAACTCATTATATACGTAGTTTACAATTTATGAGTAAACACGTCCATTTTTAATTATAAGATGACATTTTTTGAGCATAATTTTACTCCTTCCTTCAACTCCCTTGGAGTGACAGCTACCCCTTTGAAATTTTTAAATGGAACGAGAGTGCGTGTAATAGCTCATTTAAAAGGACGTTTAATTCTCTCTCCAGCAATATAAGATTCTTTGAATTTTGTGTACTCTTCATCAAGAAAATTAAATTTGAAAGTTTTAAAAAGTATTTGAAATGTATCCTAAACTACTTATCATTGTTAATTATAAATTAAACACTGCTTCAAGATGAATCAATCAATATATTATAAATACTCTACATATGTTTCGGCTTATTAGGCCTTTATCAAGAGTATTACATAGTGAATACATAAGTTTCCGACGCACTTATTCTAATTTATATCTAAAAGTATTTATGTCTTAATCTATTTATGACCTAATCTATTTAAGACTTAATTTAACATCCTTAATTATGGGAATGTTTGGAGTGGACCTAAACTGATTATATAAATCAATGGATAGTTCTTATCAATTTGTTTATTATAGGGGTATTCAAGAAATTTTGTTGGTCGTTTGTGGTACAAGGGTTGTACTGGAAAGATTTTTTGATTTCTAGTTGTTCTAGCTGATCTAAACGTTTACCTTTTCTTTCTGAATGAAGTAAATTTGTGTTATCAGTATCCATGAAATGGTTGTTTTCAATACAGTGTGTTGACATTCCTGTATTTTTATTGTTATTTAAGATAGATTTTTTATGTTCTTGTATCCTGTTCACAACGCTTCTACCACTCTGACCGATATAGACAGCATTACAATCTTTACTATTAATTTTATATACACCAGATTTATCCATTTTATTTAGTTTTTCTTTGTTATTAACCAAAATGTTTCCTATATTTGTTTTATTCACATTTATTGTAGAGATACCTAAATTATTTAATTTTCTAGAAATTTGGTTACTATATTTCGGAACATAATTAATAAAACTATATTTTGTGGGTTTGTTAGGCACAATGAAAAATTCTTTTTGAAGCATTTTGCGTTGTTTGTTTTTGATCATGTTATCTATTAGTGACTCGTTGTATCCGTTATTTCTTGTAATTTGTTTGATTATGTTTAAGTCTCTATCAAAATCACTTTGATCTAAAGGGAAATTCGTGAGTGAAATTTTAATTTGCTATGATTGCTGCGAATTATAATGTATTATAATGTATTACTGTATCTGTGTTTAATTTTTAGTAGCAATAACAGTTTAAGTACACATGTGTTTTATTGGACTCGATATGTAGACGATATTTTTTGTATATGGACCGGTACAGAAAAGGACCTAAGTAATTACCTTAATTTCTTAAATTCTTTTAATAATTCAGTTCACAATGGAATCGGAGCAAAATAGTCAATTAAACTTTCTAGATATTAATATCAAAAAATATATCAATCAGTTGAAATTTAGCAGTTACCGCAAACCTACTACTACAGATACAGTAATACATTATAATTCACAATAATCATGGCAAATTAAGATTTCACCCTTTCATAGTCTAATACATAGACTCATAAATTTTCCAAATCAAAGTGATTTTGATAGAGAATTAAATATAATCAAACAAATTGCAAGAAATAACGGATACAACGAGTCACTAATAGATTACATGGTCAAAAACAAACAACACAAAATGCTTCAAAAAGAATTTTTCACTGTGCCTAACAAACCTACAAAATATAGTTGATTGTAGTGCTGTCTATATAGGTCAGAGTGGAGAAGCTTTGTGAACAGGGAAAAGAACATACAAAAATCTATCTTAAATAACAATAAAAATACAGGAATGTCAACACACTGTATTGGAAACAACCATTTCATAGATACTGATAACATACATTTACTTCATTCAGAAAGAAAAGGTAAACGTTTAGATCTGCTAGAATAACTGGAAATCAAATAATCTTTCAAGGACAACCCTTGTACCACAAACGACCAACAAAATTTCTTGAATACCCCTATAATAAACAAATTGATAAGAACTATCCATTGACTTATATAATCAGTTTAGGTCCACTCCAAATATTCCCATAATTAAGGATGTTAAATTAAGTCTTAAATAGATTAGGTCATACATAGATTAAGACATAAATACTTTTAGGTATAAATTATAATAAGCACGTCGGAAACTTTAGTATTCACTATGTAATACTCTTGAAAAAGGCCTAATAATCCGAAACATATGTAGATTATTTATAATATATTGATTGATTCACCTAAAAGCAGTGTTTAATGTATAATTAACAATCATTTTCAAGATGTTTCACACGGTACCTAGCACAAGTTCAGTTCAATGTATTAAACTACTTATGCCTATGTACCAAATATCTATCAAATCTGACTTTTCTCATTAATTTTTGTGTCATGTCATAACATTCAAATTATATGTATCGCCTTTCTGATACTCAGGTGGTAAAATACCCAACAAAAACAAAGAAGTAAAAAGGGGTTCTTTTTATATATCAGAAAAAATTATAAGTCCTTTATTTGTTGCATCTGTGCACACTTTTGATTCTAGTTATTTATCGTTGATTGTCGAGCTGATCGTTATTTTAACAAGTCTTTCGTTACCCAAGTAAGGCTGGCTACTGATTAAATGGATTTTATCCATCTAATTGATATCCTTTAACGACAAAAATGAAAATAGTATATTAATTAACAAGCTGTAATATAGATAATCACACATGCAGATGAAGTGTGCAGCGCAAGCCGTAAAGCGAGTGCTGTAAATCATCAAGTGTATTATTACCATTTTTGTTTTGTTTTTGTTATCTTAACAGCTTCTCAAGTCACCCAGGTAACTCCTTGAAAATCCAGAATGATTTTGTGTTAGGTAAAGAGAAACGAGGCCCTACAGTTTATAGTGGAGTCCGAACCACATCTTGGGGATAATTTTACAATTAAAATTATTTCGCGGTGAGCAGGGATTGAACCTGCTTCGCTAGGTATGCCAGTATGAAAGCTAGACGCGCTAAACCACTGAACTACCGTCCCCTTATCGCAAGTTGAATAGTTAACTTGATTTGACAACGACCAAATTATTCAAACATGTCAAATCACTATTGAAACATATTCTTTATAGGATTTTGCAAACAGCAGAAAAAATAACTATCTATAGCTAAAAGAAAAACTATGTGTAAAAATATTAATGAAATCTTTGCATTTTTTCAAATTCTGGTTATGCTAGCAAATTAAAATCCTAATATGAATTTGTCTAATTTCTTATTTGACAATTATCATTCTAACACTAGCATCCACACAGTCCCCTGCGGCCATGCAGATTAAACTAGTATTTACATAACCCCATACGATCATCATTCTATTTCTTGGAAATGCTTAGCCTTTGAAACGTTTTTCCTCCTTATTCTGGAGTTCATCAGAAAGACATAAAGCCACTCATAAAGATGTTTCATGCAAAACCAAGACAATTTTTATGAATAAGTGTGAAATAATTATGTTTGACATTGACTGATAAAAACAACAGATCTTCACCTATCTATTAGCTAACTAGTATTGGAGCCTATATACTCTATGAATATTTAAAAATTAATTATTATTTGTTTGCTTATAATTGCATTGAAATATATTCTTTATAGGATTTTGCAAACTTAACTGAATCTTCATGGTCGTAGGGGGTTATGTATTTACTAGTTTAATCTGCATGGCCGTAGGGGACTGTGTGGATGCTAGTGTTAGAATGAGAACTGTCAAATAAGAAATTAGACAAATTCATTTTAGGATTTTAATTTGCTTCCTCCCCCAATAATAATGGACCACTCTATGTTATTTTGTGCGTTACATCGATTGGACCGGCTAGGCATGGAGTTAAAGGTGATTGGATGTATGTAGTTAATTATAATAAAACACTTGTGTGTTATGTTAAATCACTCTATTTGTTTATGGATACTATTACTTGTTCAAAAACAGTTGAGGAATTAATATATAATCTACTAAGAGTAGAAAAATAATTATATTTGTAAATATTGCCTCTAAGTCACAAGCAGAAAATTGGCCTACTTGTTAACTCCTGTATGACGTGAAGAGAGTTCCTATATTTCAGCTTTAAAACTTTATTGCCCCTTTGCCGTTATACGACACCATTCTAAAAACGGATTAAAATCTCAAACAATCTACCCCTAAGCCATAAAATATCGTGATAACAAAAGGCTATCCTGTATCATACGTAATGTTAACCTATTAATATACTGAGTTATAATTTCCCGTCCATTATTATTTTCAAAAGGACAAAGCGACAAATTCGTGCGGCGACATTAATACGATTTCTTGTACATCTACCTAAGTACGGGTAGTATATTTAATTAAACCATACATGGCTCCATAACTTTAAACCGCTCGTCGCGTCGTGTAAAATTTTGCAGCTCCAGCTTAAATGTTAACACGTACCAAGTACCTAGTTTAGGGGCACTGCATAGAATAATTAACAGTGTGGTAGAACTGCAAGGAAACTTTGTCGGAATTGGAAATAAATGGAACCGAAACTGTTCTAAATTTAGTTGGTTATTTTAAAAGTATTGGATTTAAGAGCCGTGTAATGATCTTATGGAAAATTTTATACCCGTTGAATTCTGAAAATGTAATATGTTGTTGCTTACGGAGTTTTCATAAAATCTTAAGGTATATTAAAAGCCAAAACCTCAATTTTTTATTGCATTTGGCATGTCAAATGGGTTAACGAAATGCAATGACATATTCACTTAAGATTTGGTCTAAGTATGTATTATAGCGACATCTGGAATTAGGTTATTTTTTGAGCTGTTTCCGTTGAACTCTTGAATGGGTTAATAGGGGGTAAATAAGTAAAGTAAACTGGTGAGTCCAGAATCTTGGGATTTGGTGTATACTACCTGTTAATCTAGAAAAAATGGGGGTATTATTAGACTGGGAAAAAATAATCCCTTTATCACAGAAATCTGTCATACTATCGACATGTCGCACTATCCACCGTGTGTTAGCCACTGACGGACACGCTGGCCTCTAGGGACCCCGCGTCTGACAGAACTCACCCTACCAACGTAAGTTGAGGATTCAATAATAATAATAATCTTTATTGTCTATAATAAATGACCACAAAAAAGTGATATAAGGACTAGTAAAACAACAACTTTTTGAGAAACTACCTCACCACAAAGACATTTAAAAAACAAAATCTAAGCTACCAAAATACATATTGATAAAATCTCTTCAAAAAGTGTGTCAGTTAAAAGTCAGTCACACTATAATAACATTTCTGTAAAAGAAATAGACTTAAACAACTTTAAATTAATAACACATTTAAGTTCAGCTGGAAGGCAATTAAATAATTTTATTCTCATATATCTGGACCACTCCTCATATTTTGTTATGTATTATTATATAATGTAGTGGGATACACAAGTTCGTACCATTTCTGGTATAATTATGATAAGAATTATTGGTTTCAAAGGAATTTTGGTTATATTTAATATAGTGCACTATTTCTGGTATGTAAATGCATGTTAAGGGCAAAATTTTTAATTCTCTAAATAAATTTTGACAATGCGTATTTCTTGTCACTCCCATCATATTGCAGCTCTTTTCTAGATTTTAAAGATTCTTCTACTTACGAGAAGCCCCCCCAGAACATTATGCCATACTTAGCTCTATACACAAAGTTCGCATGATAGTAAGACATTACAGTTGACATATAGAAAAAGTTCTTTAATCTATACACCACAAAACAGATCGATGACAGCTTTCTTGATAATAAAGTTACATGTTTATTCCAACTTAGCCCACAATCAGTGTGTATTCCTAGAAATTTAGTATTTCTGACTTGCTCAATTGACTTACCATCTACCATTACTCGATAACTATCATTAAAAGAAGTGAATTTAGGTGTGAAGTTTATAAATACGGTATTGAAGATTTTTAAGAATAATTTAAAATCGTCATACCAATCGGTGCATCCGTTGGTCACATTTTGAGCCATTACTAATAACTCCGACGCAATTCTTTCAGATACAGTTAGAGAATTGTGATCAGCAAACATTATTAAGGTATTTTGATCGAAGATTTCAAGTAATATGTAGCAAAAATAGTAAGGGACCCAAGACAGTCTTGAGATACCCCACTTTCAACATCGGATCCTTCAGATCTAATATCATTTACTTCAACCAGTTGTTTTCTCCTAGATAGATATGAAATAATTCAATCACAAGTTTTTCCTCTTAACCCATATTTTGGAAGTTTTTCTATAAGCGAGACATGATTTATTAAATCGAATGCCTTGCTCAGATCCATAGAAATTCCTATGCTGATACTGTTTTTTCCAAGCGGTCAAATACTGTGTTAACAGAATTCATGATTGCTGTTCAGTGGACCTTTCTCTAATAAAACCATGTTGTGATTGAGAAAACACGTTATTCTTATGACAACATTTTTCAATTCTTGGGTTCTAAATAATTTTAACAAGGGGTAAACCACTAACACTATTTAATAATTTACTGATTATACAATATTTCTTAATTAACCAAAATAACCTTTACACTTTGTTACACCGCATAGAAAAAAAAATGAAAAAAAAAATGAGATTAATAATAATGGAGTAATAGTTAATAGTAGGGTAATATTAAATTCAAAATAAATAAGAGATAGTTAATAATTGATTAACATCTGCAATAATATCTGACAATATCTCTATTTAATAGTGATGCAAAGTGGGGATTTATTGAAAATTGAGAGTGCACTAGGTGTAGCAAATTTGTTTTGAGTGCGCCACCCCAATGGCTCTCATCCACGAAGTGGCCCACTGCACGGTCTAGCTCGAGCTGGGGTGGGTTTCCTTGAGCCTTGATGTCGTCGGAGAGGGTCTTGGTTCACACAACACCCACACAGAATTAAAACTCGAGTTACTAACTAATAAGTTTATTATAATGTGCAATAAGGCAGTGAATAATTAATTTATATCCAAAAAAATGTGGAAATGTATATAATGTATATGATATATTTACATATATATATTAGAAACAATGGTATCACACGCGGATAATAGGACAGGCCTAAACTGTCCCTACTTCTTAAAAAAAATATGTATTATATTTAAAAGGGGGCGTTACGTGATCATGTAACCGCAAGTACAGTAAATAACCAATTATAAGAGACTTGTTAAAACGAAAGTAAGCCGCACACGGCACTGGCCTACACAATATAATAAAATATAAGGGGAGTATACCCCCTTGAGATAAATACAATAAACACTGATTAAAAGATTATATTAAAAAAAACATCAAGAGCTGTTACTTATCTATAACTGTGGTGGTAGTGGGCGTCGGGACGCTGTAGCTTCCTTCACAACGATGACTAGGCGGGAGCGGTGGTTACGACTGGCGGAGACGGGCACATGGAGCTCTGACAGCTTAATAACACCTCGCAATAATCCCAAATAAGTCCTCCAATTGACTAAGGGGGTGGCAGGTTGATCCGGGGGTTCCTGATTAATAATAGAACCCGGAACAACAGAACATGTAGCCGGAACGTGCAGCAAGGGGTAGGTTGCCAGAGAATGGATGCCAAAATATGAGGTAATAAGAATAAGACAAAAAAACGGAAGAAGAAAAGAACCCTGTAAGTAGACAAAGAAAAACTCTATAAAACGTGTCAGAAAAATAGGTACAACACTTACGCATAAACTGCGGTTCTCCTGTTTTATTCTAGAAATCCAGCCGTCGGCAATCTCCCGAGCTCCAGGGAATGACGTACACTATAGGGAAAACTTATGTAAGACACGAAATGAAATTGGAGAACACGTGGACTTACCAGCAGCTCGAGTTTAAACCACAAATCCGACAACACAGTCGACAAGTTGATCCGCATAAACAACACAAGACGGACACAACTTAAAACACCTCGAGGTATAGATCCCAAGAAAATATTTGGACGTTTTATATAAACAACGTTTGCCCTCGGAGGTGACTAGACATAAACTGACCTCCCAAAATGGCCCACGGGCCTTCCAGAGCTCAAGTCGAAGTTCTAGAAGCAAGAAAAAAACAGGAAATTGAACCAGCTGATATAAGCAACTCATGCGTATAAGTGACAGTACATTTTCCGTCGAGGGAGAAATGATCCAATTCGCCCAAGAAAATACCTCCTGGGACAACCCACGTAAAAACCAACATGCTCTACCATTTCCTACATGCATATTATCTAACCTACGAGTTTCGTTGAGTAATAATTCAGCGGTTGTGCATAGCCCTCTCTTTCTCTCTCTGTAGGTAGGTACCGGCGCAGTCATATTTTACAGAGCGCTCTAGAGTTACACTGTGACGTTGGGTGATATTCTATTCGCGAGGCGGGTTGTAAGCAGTTTAATTTTATGCTTGCCTACCGACACCAAATTTTCAGGTGGTTTAATTTTGTGGTATTTTGAACCGTAACAACTTTGTTTACTTGATATTTAACCTCACTTTTTTCGCTACCAAACGTCACTTTAATGAATTTGCCTCCAGACTCATCCAGAACATAATCGAGAATCTTCTCCTACCACACTCTAGAAAACTCTATCTCTTTCTACAAGTTTCCAGTCATTATTAGGCATAGGCGTATCATAGGGGGGTGTAATGCATAACAATATCTTTGACAGTATCTCATACTCCTGTATTTCGCCTAATATTTTGGTTGGGAATTCTGTCTCGAAGAGTAATTTCCAACATTGACCTCTCCATCCTGCGTTGCATTACCTGTATTTTGTTGATATTCTTTTTTGTAAGTGTAATTGTCTCCGCGCAATACGTTAGTACAGAGAGTACGCATTGGTTAAAGACCTTTTTCTATAAACATATTGGAAGGTCAAACGTAAATGTAGGTTTTAGTTTACCAAATGCTGCCCAAGCTAGGCCTATTCTGCCCTTGATTATCATGTGTTTGGTTATCTCGTCCAATGTTGATCTCATGGAAAAATTTACTAGATATGTAATCGGAGCAACAATAATTTTAACAGGTTTCTGTAATAAATTAATTGTTATGTTATTTGATCCTCAGGAACTCGATTTCTTTAGCTCTAAAATTATATCAAATATTTCTGCTTCAGTAGCAGGGTCTACAATAAAGTATTTTCTACATATAATGGAAGCCAAGGTCTCAATTTTTTTATGATATGTGTCAGCCCCACCACCACCACCTCTAAAATTCCCACTCTATTATTAAAGGAGTTAACAAGATAAAATTATGATTTAGTGTGTGTATGAGAACAAGAATTTCCTATCATCCTCCCCATTACCACATTGAAGCAGACGATTTCAAATATTATATTATTACAATTCTACGAGAAATTATTTCCAGATAGAGTGCAAATATAGTATCAAAATGTTTGCGTTTAAAGAGACTTGGATGTTGCAAAGACCTACGAGTAACAGTGCCAAATAATTGTAAGATGTGCTGTAGCAGACATAGTGTCAATGTGTAGGCTGGCATATTGAGTAATTATCAAGTCGGTATCTTATTGTTGTGAACACCTACATTTAAGCCTGATACCGTGGGCGAACGCGTATACATAATCGAAACATATTTCCGCATGGCTGGATGGAATGGAACGATCGTCGTCGTCGTTGTAATTAACCAGAACGGGCGGGAAATCGTATATAATTTTCCTTGATTAAAATTTGTTATGTGGAATATAAAACAGAAATATACTATGCCATTATACAGGGTGATTCATAATTAATGGTACAACACTGTAGATAGTATGAGTCAAAATGTTAAGGTTTAGCCAATGACGTCTTAATTAAATGTTGATAGGTAAAAAGATACAGGGTGTTAGAGTTAACATTACATTTCTTATTTTTTTTGTAATTTCATGGTTTATTAACATTTTATTATAAAAATTGATGGGTGGGGATTCTTTGTAGTGGGAAATGATAACACCCCTTCAACTTCCATCTAGCTCCTAGATGGCGCTACGTACACTATGTTTAAAGTGTTAAAAGGGCTGTAACTTTTTCAGTCGCACCTTTACCGCAGATTTCGCATAAACTGTGTATTCCTTTATAATTTATTAATAAAAAAGTATACTTGTTACAAGTTTCTAAGTACAAGGTTTTGAGAACAGTGCAAATGAAAAGTTGCAGGTACACCTAACTGAAAACTATTAATTCACGGTTCAACAATAAATTTATAGAAAAAGAAATAGCTAGTGTTTTTAGCCAGTAAATGTCAATTATTTGTTCCTTTTTAAAGGTCTATTTTTTGCGTCGGAGTTTTAAAAATGTTTAATTTAACTATTTGAGACGATACAAACACCCCATTGAACTGCTAGCACGCAAGTGAATAAACAATACGAAAGCTTTCGTTGTTACCGACTCACCTAAATCCTTTTTAAAATTTATTACACCCTCTCCTTTGCATAACTCCAGCCAGCTTTGATTAGGCCATTATTTCCTTTATAGTTTTTTTATTCGAGCATATAAACATTCAAGTTCATCGTGGAACATTAAGCGTGGGAGAAATTAATAGGGCATTATCTCAGTTTTCTTTTTACAGGATTCTCTTCTCAAAGGCCTCTTTGAAAAGTTTCCACTTACGAGCGCGAATAAAAAAATTCGAAACCGCTACACTTGGTAATTGGAATCCCTCGAAGTACAGGCGAATGATGTAATTATTAAGAAGGGAAGTCGAGATAAAACAAAATTTAATTTCTCGTATACCCATTATGGAACTGTGACAAATTCGAAAAATTTAAATGTGTCTCAAACGTAGGAGGATTTTTTATACATACAGGGTGATTTGCGAATAATGTGCCGTAGCCTAATGGCAGATAGAGCACTTCAAGACAAGTCTAAATTAATAAGAGAAAGACATCATTGGCCGCTAAGAAGATACAGACTGTTTTATGCATTTGGTCTGAAAACTCAAAGAGCTATATCAATGTAACGGTTGGTTGTAATCGAATGAAATTTACTATTAACATTTCTCGGTTGGAACTTGTCAGAATGGCCTAATTGGTTGGGGAAAATTCTTAACTTAGGACATTGCACAGGGACTCTTTCAATAGCTGTGAGCAACACTGAACTTAACCCTCAAGATGAGTGAACAACATTTCCGTTACAGATATACGAAAGTGTCGTTTTCTCTTCAGTGTAAATAATAATGAGCAGCTATATTGGCACATCTGATTCCACTTGATCTATATGGGACTATATGTAGAGTTACCTGAGTCACTGTGCTATCGGCACGGTGTCGATGCATTTCATAGAAAGTTATTGACAGCAATTTGAACAATTAATTGATGCACCGGGAGGCCCAGCTCACTATGGACACTATTGTACTTCTGAATGAGGTAATGGATTATTTTCAAATTTGGTATAGTGATATGAAATAGAATTTCCAATTCTGTGGTGAATGGAACGAAAATGACCGACTTCCAATTTCTATTCAATTTACATGAAAATAAAATATATAAATGCTTAGGTAAATACATAAGGTTTAAATTGCTATATCTTTATTTAACATTATCCAGATAAATGGTGTATAATTCATGGAAAACAATAACTTACTGGCAAGCAAGAAGACAAGAAAGAAATTTGTGGTTACTCTTAAAAATAATTCGGTGAAGTTAACTTTTAAATAAGTATGAAATCGATTGATGTTTTCATGTGTTTTTGAATAGAAAATGACCTGCAATTTAACGAAATTGCTCAGAATTTTAACTTAACCTTAATTTTTATTCCCTACTTTGCTCTTTTCTCTTTTTCTTTGTTCCGTGAAACTCGTAATACGTTAGATGCATTTGTTAGACACGCTGGAAACATATCACGCCAACAATAAAAGGATACCGCTAGCAGAAAACTCATATCCGCATTTTCTTTTGCTTTCCTTTGAGCGAGGGATAATTAAATTTGCTAGTATCACGGAAAATAATAGGAAGAAAACAGACTTATAGATTTTTGTAATCCGTGATAAATTACTGGGCTGCGGGATAGAAGAAAGATTCAATTCGGATAGTGACCGTAGCTAAGAGATAGTTGTTCCAGCGGTGTCATGAAATCGAACTATCGACCGTTTTATTATCATTTGAAATCTGTACTCCACTTTGCAATCTAAGATTTATTGCTTTGAAGTAAAGCATGTACAACGTTTTTAAAACAGGGAATCGTTGGAGTGTTATCTGTGCCAAAGGATCATGCGGTAATGCAATAAATATTAGTTATAATAATAATAATATCTGCATGGATGACGATATCGAAATAGCACAACTCCACGTGAGTAAAAGTTCTAAATACCCGAGCATCAAATAAGCTTTCGTCATAGACAACAAAAATAGATGCGATCAACGTATGGACAATTCCTGTTGTAGCATATACGTTAAAATTCAGAAGTGGACAGCAACTGATTTGGATTGTCTTCATTGCCAAGTTCTGGATGCACCATCCTGATTCGTCATCCTGCAGGTTATACTCACCAAGAAGTAAGGGTGGTAGAGGAGTATAAGGTCTAAGTAAGCAACACTTTCAACAAATAAAGTTACTTCGCAATCACTTCTTCAGCAAATAAGACATTATGTGTTCAGCAATCGTATGAGGTCATTGTCTAAAAACCTCTCACCACTCCCCCTAGCTGAACACCGAGTTATCAAGGCGCTGTGATCAATAAATCGAAGAAGAATGGGCAGGTAAGTCTCCATGAGCCATACGCTGCAGACTTAATGAGCGCCGAAGTAGATAAGAGACTATCTGCAAAGTACTTAGCTGATGGACAATTGCACAGTGGAAGGGAATAATTCATAGGAGCCATACATGATCAAGTGGTGCCTACCAAAAAATACAGATAGTACATCATAGAGAAAATATGTCATCAGATAAATACAGATTATGCTTCACAACAGCAGAATCAATTCAACGCATTTTTACCAGCTGCACTTACCTTGCCCCAAAAGACAATATGGACAGGCATAATGAAGTTACTGGAATAGTCCATCGGGCAATATGTAGACGAAAAGAATTAATACGAAGTTTAACACAGAAACTCGTCTCGTTGAATCCGTTAACAATGACCAAACACTATTTTAAAAATACGTGTCTTTTTACGTACAATCAAACATTCTTTATAGGATTTTGCAAACAGCAGAAAAATTAACTATCTATAAAAGAAAAACTTTGAGTAGAAATATTAATGAAATCTTTGCATTCTTTCGATAACCTGAATTCTGGTTATGCTAGCAAATTAAAATCCTAAAATGAATTTGTCTAATTTCTTATTTGACAATTCTCATTCTAACACTAGCATCCACACAGTCCCCTACGGCCATGCAGATTAAACTAGTATCCACATAACCCCCTACGATTATGAAGATTCAGTTAAAAATGAGAACAGAGACCTAAAATGAATTTATTTATCTATCTTGTCTTAAAAAATTTTTCATTCCAATGGATTACATTTTCATGAAATCTATCATTCTGTTTCCTGGAAATGCTTAGTCTTTGAAACGTTTTTCGCCCTTATTCTGGAGCTCATCAGAAAGACATAAAGCCATTCATAAAGATGTTTCATGCAAAACCAAGACAATTTCTATGAATAAGTGTGAAATGATTATATTTGATATTGACTGATAAAAACAACCTCACCTATCTATTAGCTAACTAGTATTGGAGCCTATATACTCTATGCATGTTTAAAAATGATTTATTATTTGTTTGCTTATAATTGTATTGAAAATATTATATTATTTTATTTCATTAAAAATTTCGAAACCGTTTTCCAGAAATTAAAAAAAAAACGGAGCGATTTTTCGGCCGTACGTTCGCGGAGTAGATGCTTATTAGTAACGGCCTTTGAATACAATAACTGTAAATTGGGGAAAATAACTAGAGCAAGCTAATAAGAGTTCAAAAACTTCATTTTTGACGTATAAACTAGAAACCAATCTCTCAGGTTTTTTTATGACATCTGTCTGTTCCACGTACTAGAGTCCAAATACAGTCAAGATGTTTTCCTTTAAAGAGACTTAGATGGAAAATCTGGATGTAGGAGTAGTGATTCCTTAGGCAGCGGTCTCTATCTATTGATTAGATTTAAAAGTATAGGGTGGTATTTGCGGAAAATATTTCAGGAAAAAAACATAACACATATGTGGCTGCACCTCACGACCCTTTATAATGATGCGTTACGAAACAAGGCGAATAAGAACCATCCTTAGTAAGATACCATGATAAAATCTGTCGAACCCCTCGAAAAAAATCAGTACATTTAACGTCGGTCTTCTCGACCATTTGAGGTCCTAATTTAAATCGAACAAAAAATGGTAGTTGTAGTAGATATTAACTCATGTCGATCAGGGCACGTTTCATTTCTATGTTGCGAAAAGACAGAAACAGATCTGCAGATTGTGTACTGTACTCCCCGTACATTATTAAAGCTTCCACTTTGACTTATTGCAACAATATTTTGGTATATTTCGCATTTTGAAACAATTTAAATGCACTAAGGAAACTAATTTATCGATTTGACATTGTTATTCTTATAGTAAACATTCAACAAAAGGAATCATGCCACAGATTTTTACAAGATCGTCCTGCTTGGTATTATATCTTTGACTCATCTATCTGAAATATTTTAAATCAATATTTCGTACCATCCATTTTACTCTACATTTATCAGCCATGTATGGCACAACAGAATAAACGAGAACAATAATTTTTCATACATGCTGATGGTCGGAATGTATTGTTCATTCCATACACGCGAAAGGGTTTTATGTCTGCCAACACGAGAGTTCCACCTAATAAATAAAATAATATCTATTGTGCCAGAAAAAAAATCCATTAACAAAAGCGTTTTATTTGAGATATGCATTATTGTGTTTCTCGTTTATGAGGAAAATTTAATAAAAATGGAGGAAAGTGTTTTCTCTGAATTACGGTTTTGCGGTTACACAGCTAAATATAATGGAAGTCGGTGAAAAGAAAAATATTAACACAATTTCGCCGTGTACGTCTTGGATGGCAGGGCCGGATTAAGGTGGAAAATGTCGAACGGGAATTGAAAATTCTCACTCATGGCGTGAAGGTAATAATTACCTTATTTGTTGTTGCAATATATCTTTAGTAAGGTAAGTAAACGTTTATTTCCTACTATCATCACAATAATTAAAATAGGTGATGACAATATATTTATAATATGACAATAAAGAAACCTACTTAAAGGTGAACGGAAAAATAAATAATGGAGGTATACACATATACAGACTGTCTATTTTACGAGGGCCACACCAAATATCTCGCTTAATATCTATTGTAGAAGAATAAAGTTTTAGAAACAGTTATCCCATTTTTTGTGAGCTATATTTCAGTAAAAAGAAATTTGAAATCCATAGCCTACTTTATGAGATATATTACAAAAACCTGAAAAATAGGAAAACCACAAACGGTTATAGCTTCCTTATTTGAGGAGATACGAAAAAAGTTAAAGGAATGAAAGTTGACGGCAAAGACAATAAGAATAATAACGTGTAACAAAAAAATCGAAAAATGCAGTTGGCTTTGACATACACTATTGTGCAAAAATGAAAAATACATATCTCAAAGTAGGCCATGACGCCATTAATTCCGTTATTTTTTTCTCATTCCAACGATATAAAACATGTCACAGAAATTTTAACCGATAGTGTCAATATTTAATATTTTACGAATACCACAATTCATATAATTGAATCGTAACAATCAGCTGTGCCATAATAGTAAAAATTCACTTTATAATAATTATAATTCCGTAATTATTTATTACAATTTAATACAAACCAATAAATATCTCATAAATAAAAATACAAGTACAAAACGAACATCCAAAGAAAAAAACGGAAAACTATGTATAACAGTACTACCTACTACTATATTGAAAAGAAATTATGTGTATTTATTTTTCTAACTACAAATGCTCAAATTGTGCACCATGCATTCTGACACATAAACGTGCTCTACGAGACACGTCACGCATTACATTTTGGAGCATTTCAGGAGTAATTGCCTCACATGCGTTTCGAATTCTGGTTTTGATGTCCTCAATATTTTCAGGGGCAGTTTGAAATACCTTGTCTTTAATGTAACCCCAGACGAAAAAATCCAAGGGAGTAATATCTGGTGATCGAGCTGGCCATAGAATGGGTCCATAGGTGCCTATCCAGCTATCTGGCATAACTTGATTTAAATAATTTGTACATATTACAGCAGTGTGAGGTGGAGCCCCATCTTGTTGAAAATATGAATAATTTAATCTTTCTGCCACTGTTAATTCATAAAGAAAATCTTGAAATTCGTTTTGCAGGAAATTAAGGTATCTACGAGCGGTTAATTTGCCATCATAAAAATAAGGTCCAATTACTTTAGTCCCTAAAAGACCCAACCAAACATTCGTAGAAATCTTTCTTGGAAAGCAGTCTCTCTGCACCAATGTGTATTTTCTCGTGTCCACTTATAATGCATATTTCTATTGAAAAATCCATTATTAGAAAAATTTGATTCGTCCGACCAAAGAATTTTGCTACATATCAGCGCGTCATTCCTTTTCTTATTTAATAACCATCTACAAAATCTTACTCTCCTTGCCTTATCTCCCTCATTTAAATGTTGAACTTTCCTCATTTTGTAGCATCGAAATCCGTTTTTTTTCAATATTTTTCTTGCACTGTCTTTTTTTATGCGACAGTTTCTCTGAATTTGTCTCAAAGAGGTTGCCTCATTTTGGTTAACATAATTCATTACTCTGTTCACTTTTCTTACATTATCCGCAACATGCGCTCGCCTTACTACTTTTTTTGAAAATGAACCGTGCGTTTTTAGATTTTGAACTAACTTCCTAAACATAGTTCGATTTGGCTGCGGAGCATCTGGAAATCTATCTCCGTAAACCGTGACTGCCATCTCAGCGTCAAAATTGCACTGACAATAAATGCTAATCATATCGAATTTGTTATTATTGGTGTACACCATAATTACTGATATAAAATTTGTCTTAGAACTCGACAACGCAACATACAACATACAACAGTGACAATCTGTCAAATTTATTAATAACTGTATACATTGTTTTTCACTAATTATGGCACAGCTGATTGTTACGATTCAATTATATGAATTGTGGTATTCGTAAAATATTAAATATTGACACTATCGGTTAAAATTTCTGTGACATGTTTTATATCGTTGGAATGAGAAAAAAATAACGGAATTAATGGCGTCATGGCCTACTTTGAGATATGTATTTTTCATTTTTGCACAATAGCGTATGTCAAAGCCAACTGCATTTTTCGATTTTTTTGTTACACGTTATTATTCTTATTGTCTTTGCCGTCAACTTTCATTCCTTTAACTTTTTTCGTATTTCCTCAAATAAGGAAGCTATAACCGTTTGTGGTTTTCCTATTTTTCAGGTTTTTGTTATCTCATAAAGTAGGCTATGGATTTCAAATTTCTTTTTACTGAAATATAGCTCACAAAAAATGGGATAACTGTTTCTAAAACTTTATTCTTCTACAATAGATATTAAGCGAGATATTTGGTGTGGCCCTCGTAAAATAGACAGTCTGTATATGTTCATAGAACATAAATAATACTGAAACTTACTAAACCAATAGGCCCCAATAATAATACATGTATAATAAATACATATAAACAGTGTATTGGTATTGGTATCTCAAAGAACATCTTTATTATATAATAATCATAATAATTTATTGCTGTTATCATACAAAAGTATTTACAATTCAGAAAAGCAATACATATAAGTTAAAACATAAATTTAAAACATATTTAAGTATATAAAAAAAAGAAAAATTGACCTATTACATAACACAATGGTGTTTGTATATAAAATTAAAAACATAAAACTGTTACCATATGCAACAATACAATATATAGATAAAAGTGATCATCCACACATATTATTAAAATTTGAAGAAAAATACTCGTCAAAATTGTAAAAAGCATTGGTTATTAAAAAGGTTTTACAGTATTTTTAAATAAATTGTACTCAAGTTCTTTGATTTCTGAAGGCAAATGATTAAAAAACCGTATGGCATAATAATTTATTCCATTACGAGATCTCAAAAGTCTTAGATAGTTAGAACACCGCTTATTATTGTTTCTCGTAGAATACCTGTGCATTTCGTTATGAGAAGTATAATTTGATTTGTGTACCTTAATGTACAACAGACACGCTAGGCAACGTTAATATTTTTGAATATTTGAAAGCTTGTCTACAGTCGTCTCTGTATTTTAGGCCGCACAAAATCCGTACTGCTTTTCTTTGTAAGCCGAAAACATTGGCGCTATACGTGGAATATCCCGAAATTAGGGTGGCGTAGGATAATTGAGAATGAATAAGACCATGATGGGCAGTAATCAATGTTTCTTGAGAAACCTCATTTGCAAGGTTTCGTAATGGGTAAATGTTTACTGAAACTTAATTACAGACAAAGTGTACATGTTGTTCCCACCACAATTTCTTATCTAGGCGTATCCCGGGAAACTTAATGCTATTTGTGTGGTTTTCTCTAGTAACATTTCTCAGACTAAAAACCATAGTTTTAGTTTTAGACTTATTTAAGCTAAGTTGGTTGGCTGTAAACCATTCCGACAATGTTTCCCTCAAATTTGTACGTAAAGTATCAATATTTTGATGTGAGTGAATGACGGACCGCAAATAGCACAAATTGAGATAAAGTTATGCCTGTCAAATCGTTGATATAAATTAAGAACAATATCGGTCCCAAAACGGAACCTTGTGGCACTCCATGTTCCATAGATAGCAAATCAGAATACGTATTTTGATATGTAACAAACTGGTAACTATTCGTCAGATATGATTGGATTAAGTTGATACTGTTACTATTAAAATTATAATACGCTAGTTTATCAATTAAAATATGATGTGAAACACAGTCAAAAGCTTTAGAAAGGTCTAGAAACTGTGCATACACATGTTCGCCAGCTTCAAAGCCACAACTTATTATTTCAGTCAACTTATTTATGCTAATGTTGTAGAGGATTTAGCTCTAAGACCAAACTGACTAAAACTAAATAAGTTATTGAACTCAAAATAGCAAGTTAACTGCATTTTTAACAAAGTTTCTACAATTTTTGAGAGCAGAGGTAAAATTGAAATGGGTCTGAAGTTTCCAACATCGTCCTTTTTATGTAATGGAATGACTTTTGAAATTTTAAGAATATCAGGATATATACCTGTGCGTATACAACTATTTATTAAGTTAGTGTTGTAGTGGAATTAATATGAAATATCTAATTGCATGTAACGTTTTATGTTTAAATAATAAGCATCATTAGACTTAGTCTTTTTTAAATTGGTTGTAACATCATTTACTACATTATAAGAAACCTCTCTGAAACAAAACTGAGGCCGGAGAATTTGTGATTTTTTGTCTAAGAAATGTTTATGGGTTTTATTAGTGTCAGGTAAATTTTTTATTACATTTTCGGCAACATATGCAAAGTGTAAATTAAATTAATTCCCACCCCCGAGAAACTGTGGCATCCATCCACCCCCAGGGTAGAAACACACATCGGAACTATGTAGATTTTCTACCTTGAGCCCCATTTCCTACTTACTGTCGAAATTTCATGTCAATCGGTTTTCCCGAAAGAATTCTAAGCGAAAAACCGTCAAACACTGGACTAATACTACTTAACTGAAAAACGTCATATGTAGTGAATATTTCAATATTCAGGGCAGTTAATGTTTTCTAAAAGTGTGAAACCGGCCCTGATTCCCACAATATCAAGTAAAAATAAATGTACTTTGCGGAAGGCAATTTCACGTCTCATTATAGTCGCTCTCTATATAACACCCGATATTATTGGCTGCACTGTCAAAGGGAAAATAGTTTAAGTTTTTTTATTTCGTCTACAATAAAGTCACCAATTACAAGCGCCAACTTACCGCTCACCCAACTAAAGTTTCTACGAAACGGAAAAGTTTTTGTTGAGGGATAGAATGGATAGAATTCAAATTACAGTTTTATATTATTTGTGGGTGTGAATGAAAAAGTTTAACAGCGAACGAAATGGAACGGTTTCCGAATGACATGGATTTGCATTTATATTGTTCAGGTGAGAGTAGACATGTATGTATATAGGATGTATCAAAGCTATATATTTTTTTGGTAACAAAATTATATTTTGTTGAATTAACTAGTACTGAACTAGTTATTTGTGCAACAATGGAGGAAATGCACAGACGCGTACAGTCGTGGTCACAAGAAGGTTTCCAATTTAACGTAATTGTTGCAAACATTTTCCTGTATAAATTAGGCTTCTTCCTGCACCTTACTTTCGCTTCACTTACTAGCTGATATCAGTCCAAGTCGTAAGGGTTTTGTAACCACAAAAAAGTCCATTGGTAGTAATTTACATTTATAGCGCCTTTGACCCTATAACTTTTTACTCGTGTATATTCCAAAATATATTGTTATGTAATTTTTTCTCCTCCTTCAATTCCTTGGGACTTCCTGCCACATGTATGTTTTCTTTTCTAAGCGGTGCTCGGGGAAACTACAAAATAGCACAATTAACCAGTATGTTACTGGTAAATAACCTCTACGCCTATGACTTTTATGTCAAAAGATCAGTTAGGTTTCTTTTTTTAAATAAATAACACAAATAAATATAAAAACTTGAAATTAAATATTTCGCCGACGTTTCGGAAATCTAATCTGTTTCCTTTTTCAAGTTTTTTTTATTTGAAAAATCTTTATTGTTGTGTATGATAAATACACAGCTCTAAGAATGTTTGTTATATTCAATATACATAGATACTTACTATTTACATACAACTGTTGATACATTTTTTTTTTTTTATATAGTTAACAGTTCTTTTAGTTTTTATACAATGTTAAGTTTGTGAATTTCTTCTTTTAACATTGGCAACCAAGTTGTACAGACATCTACGGAAAGATTCGACACGCATCTATCCTCATTCAATAATATTATCGCGAATTCTTTAATTTTTCTTTTTTTGCTATCTGCCTCTTTTGTTAAAATTTTTGCCGAGTCCCAGTTTATTCTATGTCCGTTCTCCCGAGCGTGTTCGCAGATCTTGGACTTCTGAATTTCATTTTTTCTTATATAATTTTGATGTTCGCCCAATCTTACACTAAAAAGTCTGGATGCACTCACACGGAATACTATAAATGCAGTTTTTTGAATTTTGCTCGTGACTCTTCGGTTTCGTCTTTGTCAGAAGAAATTATTAAAGTGTTGTTTGTTTGAAATACCGTCCTAATATCAAATCTAAAAAAGGAAACATACATCATACTAACTGTACCACTACATAAAAAGGGCAATACTGATGACATTGAAAACTACAGACAAATATCATTGCTAAACGCACTATCCAAATTATTAGAAAAAATTGTTTGCAGTCACTTGACAACCTACCTCGAGTCCAACAACATATTGTGTACAACTCAACACTTATTTAGGGCAAATAGATCTACTGAAACAGCAACATGTCAAATGCTAAATTATATTTTTGAGAGTTTGGACAATGGTAAACTAGCCGTCTAGACTTTCTAATTAATAAACTCTCAAATATAGAAGTTCCAGTAAACATTCTGAACTGGAATAAGTCGTATAAGATTTGAAAAATTTAATTTTAGTGACAAATATTTTGGAACTTATATAATCAAGTCCATATTTAATGTTAGCAGGTTACGTTTTGTGAAATGACTAGAAGTTTGATACAAGAAAAGGGTATCCTATTTAAAGAACAACAATACACTGATGCTGCTTTCTAAAGACTTACTCGGTGCTACAATTTTTCAGATCTCTTCACTCATGTACGTAAACCTCCCACGTAATTTACCGCTCGGCTGCTCCTAAGGGAAAGGAAAATGCTCTGATTGTATGTTGTAATAAACAAGAGCACGAAAATTGTATTGTGTTTAAATTTATATCGGGTGTCTCGCTTAAATGTGAATCAAGCTTCTTACGCTTTTATTCTTTGGCCGATGTAAACAACTTGAAATGCAGAGCTCTAGGTGACATTAATTTTGGGTTACTAAAAAATACGATTTTCTGCGATGTGTGTTTGATTGCCGCTATAGAAGTTTAACCTCAAGGAATGATGATTAGAATTAGTAAGAAAATGAAAATATTCCATGTTTGTGCCACATGTAAGCCGGACACTAGATAATGTCCCGCTTAAAAGTGTTTGTGTTTTTGAATTTTGACAGTATCAAGGCATTCTAAGGAATGTTAATCAGTTTTTTTTAATCGGCGGGTGCGACACGGCCGAATGTTCCGACAGATCATCCCCTACCCTATTAATGCAATCTGTGTTCGACTTGAGTTCGCTAATTGAGTTAATACTTGTTGTGTGATTGTATACATATAAGATAAAATAAGGTAAGGTAACTAAGACGGGACAAGACGAGACAAGACAACACAAGATGAAACAAGACAAGATAAGAAAAGATAGGCTAACACAAGGGCTAACACAAGATGTGACAAAATGAGGCAGGATAAGGCAAGATAAGATGACAAGATATTTACCCCTATTTAGCCCCAACCTTTCTATATTCTAAACCTACAGTGTGTCCCACTTTTCATGGAGCCACCCTCATATCTCGCTCACCTGATATCCGAATGTTTTGAAATTTTGGTGGTGAATATATACCTATGAAGTGAGTCTTTAGACGTAACCACATTCGACTGTAGTCAGTGGCGTTCGATTCTATCATGAAAAAAGGGGGTCGATTTTTGAATAAAAAGTATTAGCGATTTTTTTAGAGAAAAACTAGTTAAATATTCCTAATCAGCAGCTTTAGAAACCCCGTTGTATCTGTGAAACGGATTGTCTTATGAAAAAAATGTATTTTTTATTTTTTGTTCAGAATAATGTATTATACTAGTATGAAATGATTCTACAAAAAATTTACTATTTTTTTAATAAGGCAAAAATTCTAATTTGTACATACCATACCTACCATGTTTCTAACAAATAATCTACACAAATAATTTAATTATACAATTCTTTGCGTTTCTATGTAACCACCATCATTCTGAATACATTGCTCAATCCGTTTTCTTACATGCCGTACAACTTTTCTAATCTCGGCTGGAGTGATTTTAACACATGCCTGTCAAATTCTGATCATTAACTCATCTTGGCTACGTGGTCTGTTATTATACACTACATTTTTTAGACGACCCCACAAATAAAAATCAAGTGGTGTCAGGTCTGGAGACCTCGGGGGAAACTCCTGAACTTGACTTCTTAGACCTATCCATCTACCTGGAAAATTATCTTCTAGCCAACCACTTGCAACATTATGAGCCGGGGCACCATCAAGTTGATAATACAAGTATCTTCTGACATCTTGAGGCAGATTATTGAGAAAGTGTTCAATTTCTCTTTGCAACAAATTTAAATAAGCTTCTTCATTCAAAAAATGCCCAATAATCTGATCCATCCATAAGCCACACCAAACGTTAACTTTTGACACATATTGGCTTTTAGTACTGATAAACCAGTGGGGATTTTCGTCAGCCCAAAAACGGCAATTCTGAGAGCATACTACCCCATTGGTAGTGAATGTTGCTTCATCAGTAAATATGACGTTTTTCAGAAAATTAGCATTGTTTAAAAATTCGCCCTGGACCCAAAAACAGAAATCTAATCTTCTGTATGTATCTCCATCTTCTAGGGTATGTAGAAATTTTGGTTTGAATGTTCTTTTTCTATGTTTTTTCAGGCAACACCAAACAATGTTTTTACTAAAATTTAGATTTAATGCTACTTTCCTTATGCTAGATCTTGGATGTTCTCTAAAATATTGTAAAATGCGTTCCTCGTTTTGAATTTGCCGATTTTGTAAATTATAATTCTTTGGTCTTAACTTACATGCATTTCCTCCATTGTTAAAATTTGTATTAATGGTTGCTACCAATTTATGGCGAATGGGAGGCTGACGGACAGGATGCCGTAAATTAAATTCATCAGCAGCATCTCTAAATGATCTGGCATTATCTCCGACTAAACGACCCAATTCCACTTTTTCTTGCATTGTTAAACGTTGAGCCATTTTCATAAAAAAAATCACTTATTATGTAACATTAATCCATCATTCATTAAATTTTTGACGTATTACCTTATTGACTTTCAACAATACATTGACACTTGCAATAACTTTTGTTTTCATGGCTTACTTAGGTCTTTATTAAAGATTATTTGTTAAAAACATGGAATTTTTGCCTTATTTAAAAATAGTAATTTTTTTGGAGAACCATTTCATACTAGTATAATACGTTATTCTGAACAAAAAATAAAGAATACATTTTTTTCATATGACAATCGGTTTCACAGATTCAAATTATTGTTGACAAAAATTGATTTTTATGGGCCCATATCTCAAACGCCCTTGAACACACAATGATGTAATCTTGTACAACAGGGTTTCTAAAGGTGCTAATTAGGAATATTTTACTAGTTTTTCCTCTAATAAAATCGCTAATACTTTTTTTTCAAAAATCGACCCTCCTTTTCCATGATAGAATCGAACGCCACTGACTACAGTCGAATGTGGTTACGTCTAAAGACTCACCTCATAGGTATATATTCACCACCAAAATTTCACAGCATTCGGATATCAGATGAGCGAGATATGAGGGTGGCTCCATGAAAAGTGGGACACAGTGTATATCAACATGAAAAAATAATCTTTTTATGATTACTGTATTTCTACTTTCTCAACAGATAGATTTTTTCCCGCCCTACACAAAAATAATTCGAAATGTTGAAGAAATACAATAGTTGTTCCACATTAAGGGAAATACCATATATACAGTTTTTTCAGCGATATAGAGTAAAAAATTAAATAATGCACTTATATATCCGTTATGCAACCGACAATTTAAATTTATAAAAGAACACGGTACCTCGCACACACAACTTTTAAATTTACAAAATTATATTACTTTTATTTGGATTTCCGCTGTAACTTCCACGCGAAATATTTACCCGTATTTCTCATTTAATGATGTGGTTCGTCAATTTTCATAAGGGCTTTTCTCGTTTCCGCTGCTCCTTGACTTTTCAATTAAACATATATTGAATAAGTTACTTATTCATGAGAATGTAGGACGGTGCATTCCGAATTGTAAGTGAACTTTTCAAGCACAGATGTAAGCGAGGTGATTTACTGTGCCGTTTTTATCATATCATACATCGCCAGTACCAGAATCAAGTGCAATGGAATTGGTTTTAAAACGCACTTGACTAAAAACTTGAGAGATACAATTTTTTGCCTGCATGTAGAGTAGATTATTCGTTTCAGTTCAAATTGTGTTCTTAGATATTATATTTTTGGCCCACCAAAAAATAAAATATTTAGTAATTTGATATACAGGGTCTAGAAAATTTGTATTTGGCAGACTCTGTATCGGTAATATTGGCACCTTCGCCAGATTTTCAATTAACAAAATTGCAGTGTTCTTAGGGAAATAGGTTAAAATATATGTGTTAGATTCGAATAACTGAATAATCTATTAGTAGATATTTGTTTATTAAAACAGCATCGTTACTTGGCTCTGCGATGGACACCCGAAAATTGAGAAATTTCGTATGTGTAGTTATTTATTTATTTAATTTATTTATTTATTTATTTATTTATTTATTTATTTAACAATACACTGCCCAACAGAGCATTCCAATTACAGGGCAGGAGATGATAAGTACATACAGATATACTAAAGAACATTAAAAGAATATAAACAGAAATGTGGTAACGTGTTTTAATTTATACAGTTAATCTCTTTATCTCAGCTACATTGCAGTGGAATATATCAAACTGGTCTTGAAGACTATTATAGTTCTCACACATTTTGTACAATGGCGAACATTTCTGTACGTTAGTTCTGGGGGTCGGCAGATAGAATAAAGAGTTTTGTCTGGAACCTGGTCTAGGTGTTCGAAAATTAAGTAAACTTAAGATAGCACTACAATCTGTTATATTATGTATTACTTTAAAAAGAAATATTTGTTGTGAAATAGTTCGGCGAGACTCCAAACTCGAAAGCGAAAATTTGTTTAAAAGTTCAGTCTGGGGAAAACCAATAGCAGGATAGACACCGTCCTCCTTGTAACTTTAAGTCTTTAAGAAACGTCTCTGAATTCTCTCTATATTTTGTATATGTATGTTGCAATGAGGAGACCAAATAATTGACGAGTATTCTAATTTTGATCGAACAAAAGACTGATATAACAGTTTCAGCGTGTTACTGTCATTAAAATCATGAGTACATCGTGTTATAAATCCCAGTGTTCTAAAACTTTCATTGGTTATGGTGTTTATATGACAATTAAAGTTTAGTTTACTATCAAATGTTACACCGAGATCGCGGAAGGTTGATAGACGTGTAAGCACTGAATCTTCTAAACAATAATTAAGTTCGACCAGCTGATGTTTATTGGTTAAAGTTAGAGCATTGCACTTCCTTGCGTTCAACTATAGTTTGTTCAAATTACACCATTCATTTACTTTATCAAGGGCCGTTTGTAGAGCGACACAATCAGTAACATCATTTACTTTATTGTACAACTTCATATCGTCTGCATATAAGAGACAATTGACACCCAGTTTTACTGTGATGTCATTAATGAAAATATTGAAAAATAAAGGATCTAACACTGAACCCTGGGGTACGCCTGAAGTGGATACAAATTCTAGAGACCGCTGACCAAATATTGGCTCATACAGCAAAGTTTCGAAAGCTTTGGAGAATTTGTTGATAATCGTTATGGATCTGTAATTCTCGATATTGTTTTTTTCACCTTTCTTATATACAGGAATTATCTTAGAACATTTGAGTGAATCGGGGAATATGTTAGATTTAATGGCCAGGGCCAGGTTGAATAAAAAAGTGAGAGGAATTGCAAACACGATAGCACAATCATGTAATAGAAAGGCAGGAATTTTGTCAGGGCCCATCGTAAATTTAGGCTTGATTTTTCTTAGTGAATTTAAAACTTCTTGCTCTGTAAACTGTTCTATTGTTAAAGAATCAGTATTAACATCATGATTGTCCTCAATTGGAACACCTGAGGTGATATAAGAACTACAAAAGTATTCAGCAAAACCATCTACCAATTCTTTGTTGCCAACACAATGTCTATCCTTATAGTACATATCTGCCGGTAAATTATTACTAGTTTTCTTATTGATAAACTGCCAAAACTTGTTGGGATTGGTCTTGATATTTTTTTCAATGTCGGTACAATATTTTCTATATTCAATATCAACCTGATTTTTGACATGACTTCTTAATAAGTTAAACTCCTCGAGTGCAAGAGGATCATCAAAGATTTTGTAATTACTCCATGCTCTATGCTTCAGTTTAATACTTTTAATAATATTGGAATTGTACCAAGGAGGGTAGCTCTTGCCTTTGATTGCAGTTTTTGGAACAGTTATAAATATGTCTCACCGGGAACCGAATCGATCGATATTTAATCAATAATTTATTACAAGACGTTTATTATGATCAATGAATCGCCAATAATGGACCTTCGCTATGGCCTCCTCGTTCGCCCGATTTATCAGGTCTGGACTTTTGTTTGGGGAACTACTAAAAATAAAGTTTATTAAAGTCCATTAACAACCATTGCAGATTGTATGCAGAGAGTGAGAAATGAATGTCAAAACTTATCATCGGATTCAGTTAGAAGAGCTACCCATGAAGAACGAGTCCGAAGGTGCGAAAAATGTCTGGAGGTTCCAGGGCGAAATTTTGAACATTTATTGAATTAAAATGAGGACATATTTTAAATTCATTTTGTTGTTGTTTCGTAGGTTTTCACGGGTGTTAAATGAGGTGTTGGTGTGCTTCCGGGTGTTTTCCCGTGTAGTTGGTAGGCTTCTGTTGGAGCCATGGTTGTCTGAACGACGTTTCGGCGGAATCTCATCTGCCATCATCAGGTTCTCGCTGAAAGCTGCCGTAATATGCAATATTTTTATTGATTAACTTATGTAAATGAATTTGGTGTTGTCATCAATAAAATATTATTAAATCGTATATTAAAAATCTCTTTCCGTCAAGAGTGAATCCCAGCTTGCAAAATCAAAAAATACTTCTATTAAAACTTCCTCATACAGAATATTCTCAATAAAATTTTTCTGAAAGTAATAACCATATAGTTTCCCATGTGGCAGTATTTTGTAAAGCATTTTGTATAAATAAAGTACGTTAAAAAAGTTTAGTCGCTGAAAAAAATAACCATAATAAATTTAAGTACCTATCTCGACTTAATCTCTCCGCTTTAGTACATTTAATATCTCCGTTTCATCTTAATTAAAATGTAAACGTAAACAAATCTAACACAGCTAATGCTTTTTTTTTCATTTTTCATTTCGTATAATGGAGTCCAAACGCATTATTAAAACTCGTTCTAGATAGGGATATAATAACGAAATATAATTCTCGCTGATACCATCCTTTAGGGATATTTTTATTACTTTTACTGTTAGTGCGATTATTAATTATGAAGTTAGAATTTTTAATACGGATTTTACATAAATGGCTTTAAGAATAACGATGATTAAAGCGTGATATGCATAATTATAATTCTACAGAAAGAAATCGGATACAGCATAATGAGATGGTACAGAAATGTTAGAGACACGAAAAACTAAACTCCCTATATATGTCACTTTTCCTCCCAAGCATGGTCATTTATATTAATGGTAAGTCACTGTGCATGACGTAAAACTTGGTGTTCCACAGGGATCTGTGCTAGGTCCATTACTGTTTTTGTTATTCATCAACGACCTCCCGAAGTATATCCCAGGCGAGTTAGTCACGATGTTCGCTGATGACACGACCATCACCTTATCGGCAGATAATCCGCAACTGATGGAATATGAAATACAAAATGCTATCTGTGACCTCGGCACATGGTGTGAACACAACAGACTGATATTGAATAAAACCAAAACTAAGTGTATTAATTATTATTATATAAGAAGAGGTATTCCTAATAAAACCCAGACCAGTGATATACAATTTTCGGAGACAGTAATATTCCTAAGTACTTGTGTTGATGAGAGACTTATCTGGGATGCCCACTTTGATGATGTCTGTAAGAAACTAAATAGCTGTGGTTGTGAAAGAGATTTCAAGCGTGTTTTTATAGCTCAAAAGAAACTCTTAACACTAATTTTTAATATGAATTATAATGAAATTTGTAGGCAGGTATTTGTAAATATTAAAGTTCCTCCGGCCCATCGGTTTCTATCTTCAATTGTCTAACATTTGTGAAAAGGTACTACCATTTATTTAGCAGTAATTCCTGTCTGCATTAACACAGCACGAGACACTGTGAGTTACTGCGTTTTCCTTATTATTCTACAGCGACTTATAAACATTCACCCCTGCATCACATTGTATAATAAATTACCCACCAATGTGAAAACAGTGGCAAGTTGTGATCTTTTTAAAAGAAAAATAAAAATTATGTTGGTCAATGGATGTTTTTATAGCATTGTTGACATTCTATCTGCACCTTTTGATTGATAGTGATACACAATTTTATTGTTTTTATATTCGACATCAATTTTATCGTATTTAATATAAATTTTTCATTATGTACAATTGTTTTTTTAATTTGTTTGTATAGAGGGTGTAACGTTTTGAAATTGTTACTTTTTATCTCTGCGTTTTATATGTGCTTTTCATATAGTTTTTATTTTTATGTATTATGCAACTTTTATAGTTATATTTATATGTATTTTTTGACGTTTATTATCTGTATATGTACAGCTACACGCGAATTAATAAATATTATTATTATTATGTTCGGTTTATCCGTTGCCGGACAGAGCTTCCGTGTTTTCCGACCGATACCACACGGTAGCCGCGCCAGCCATAATTACAGCCACTCCCCACGACCTGTGGGGTTAGTGACTATAAATACCAGAATCGTGTGCCCTAAGTAGGCGGAGGGACCCCAAGATAACCGCCTTCTGCATTTGGCCTGCCAGCCATTCTGCTTATTTCTGGCAGACAGGTATAGTCTTAAGTTCCGAGAGTAGCGTAGGCTTCATACCACCGAGTACACCGATTATTAGGACTACCATCTTGACTGAGTAGCCTGGGTATAGCACTTGGAGCTCGTACCGGGATCACGGTATTTGGTCCGTTTTTCCTCCTCTTTCAAAATGATGTTTGGCTCGGCATGTGCCGAGAACTCGATCACAAACATCACCTTGCGTTGATGGTCGAGGAGAACTATGTCAGGCTTGTTGGCTTGAATTAACCTGACTGTCGGAAACGAGTAGTTCCAATAAATTCGGCACCGCTCGTTTTCGTCAACGGATTCGATGTCCCCAGGGACGTAAGGCAGCATTGGTGTCTGGTCTATCCCGTACGAGTGCCGAAGATGATAATACAGCACCCGCAATGCCGCGTTTATTATTATTATTATTATTATTATTATTTTTTTTTTTGTCGGTTAATCCGTTACCGGACAGGACTTCCGTGTTTTCCGACCGATACCACACGGTAGCCGCGCCGGCAATAATTACGGCCACTCCCCACGACCTGTGGGGTTAGTGACGGTATATTCCTGAATCGTGTGCCCTAAGTAGACGAAGGGACCCCAAGATAACCGCCTTCTGCATCTGGCCCGCAACCCATTCGGCTGATTTCTGACAGGCTGGTATTGTCTTCAGTTCTGAGAGCAGCGTAGGCTTCATACCTCCGAGTATTATTATTATTATTATTATTATTATTATTATTATAGTGATTACCAATTTCACCGCTCTTTTTCCAAAAGATTCAAAGGGGATATTGCTTTTTACAAATACACACTCGCTTATTGAGCAAGGTATCTATTCCACTAGTAAAAATATCAGTGGTGATAAGCAAGCTGTGGACACTATTGCTATGTTTGTTGGAACATATAGCGTAGATTTCAGTATAGTTTTTCCCAACGGACTGGAATTCTGACTCAAATACAGCCATGGAGAATGTAAATATTTAGCATTTAACTGCTTAAACGTGCTGCAAACCAGTATCCACATAACCCCCCACTGCTATGAAGATTCAGTTAAAATGAGAACAAAGGACTAAAATGAATTTATTTACATACCACATGTTTCGATAAACATAAACATACATTTCGAAAAGGTATACTTAAGCATGGTAAAGTTAAAATATTACACTCTCTAAAGATCTCTTTGCAAGAATTGGTACTAGAAACACGAGCTATACAACGCATTATTCGTTTTTGAGCAATAAAAACATTCTGTGATAGAATGGAGTTCCACCAGAAACAGACACCATACCTTAATCTAAACTCCACTTGGGCATAGTATACATTAACTAATTGGTCCTTGGTAAGCACGGTTTTAATATTAATTAATAAAAATGAAATTAACGCTAGCTTGGAAATTAGATATTCACAGTGACATTTCCAAGTTAAACACTTATCGATATGTAAACCTAAAAATTTAATTCTTTCGTATATAGACTCGCATTTTTTCTGTCTATTTTGTAACTTAGTTAACTGAGTTTTATCTGTGTTGAAGTACATCTGATGTTGATTGAAAAATGTAGATACTTTTTCTACAGTATTATTACATTTACTGTTTAACACATTATGCCCAGGATCTGAAATAATCACAGAAAGACCATCAGCATACATTGAAAAGAAATTATTACATTAAATCCACTCGAGCTTATTAATATATAATATAAATAACACAGGGCCCAATATTGAGCCCTGTGGAACTCTCATACTTAAAGTATGAATCGGAATTGGATCCATATGCCATATTTTCACTAACATGTTGTGACATGCCACATAATGTTGACGATTAGCTAAAAATAAATTATTCCATTTTACTGGTTGTCCTCTAATCCCATAGTCTTATAGTACAGTTAACAATTTTGCATGATTGATCCAGTCATCAGTGGATGATACGCTTTTTCTGTGTTGATGATCTCAATTTTCTTTTATGATAAGAAAAATAAAAGGGGACCTTTTCTCACAATTGTTATTTTATTTGTTATTGTATTCGTGATAAAATATGCTTTACGTCACTAAGTAACTAGATTACATGAAATTAATAAGTTAAATAATTTAATTAACCTAAGCCTATATTTATCACTAAAATGAAAAATTACGTTTAAATTTTTAGTACAAGCCAATGTCTAAAATTGATGTATTTGGCGATGTCAAAAAAATCCTGTCGGCAGTTACCAATGCTGATTTGTTTAGTTTCTGAAGGTTTTTCTCTCAATATAAGAGACTTGCAGTGGCTTTTCAAACAAACTCAAGTCACGCAGGGAGTCTGAGAGTTGATATATTAAGCAAAGGGGAAATCTTGTTAGTTAAATATTCTACGTTTTTTTCTCTTTCAGGAATAAAATCAGTTAGCCGCTACTACGGTTGCCCTAAGAATTCTAAGAAGACCTAAAATAACACGTTTAGATATTCAAAATTATGCAGTCCACAGGGAGTTTGAAATTATCCTCTTTAAGATTCTAGGACTAGCGAGTGTTTCCTTGCTTTCGTAGTCTTAACACATCTTGATGTTTCATCCCCAACTCAACGCAATCATCTGAAAATTGTATCTAGTTCCATATGTCGTTATAATACGTATACAAAATTTCAATTGAATATCTCAATTTTATTTTATTAACCCGTTTAATAACGGAGTAAGGGTGCGGTGGTGGCACGGGGAGGAAAATTACATAAAAAATTGAGGCCTTAGTTTCTACATATACACCAAATCCCCTGGACTTTTACAAGCTTACATTATTAATTTTCCCCTATTTACCCCCCAATCCTTCACCGCAGTAAGCTCAAAATGTAATCTAGTCCCAGGTCCCATTACAATACCAAATTTCATGTTAATATCTTAAACCGTTCCAGAGGAAACGTGCGCGCGAAAGAAGTTATTGACAAACAAACAGATCGACAGGCAGACAAATCGACGAGCAACGGACAGCAGATTTTCCTTCAAACTTAAAATCTCGGTTCTTCATGACATTCTAAACCTATTTCAAGAAAAAAATTATTTGAAAGGGGCGTGTATTCATATTACCTGCGACAAACTGTGTAAATAGAACTGTGAAAGTCAAGTCGTCACAAAGGTATGCTTTATGGATTCTTATGTTTTTTGCCTCCAGATGTCAGAATTGCGTCTATTATACAGGATGTCCATTTTTTCAGGGCTATCGAGAATAACTCGCTTAATATCGGTCATGCAAAAAAAATGTTTCTACGAAAATTGCGCCGATTTTCATAAGCTACAAAATGGTTTAAAGACATTTGAAATCCATGGCCTACTTTAAGAGTTATGACGAGAAATATCGAAAATGCGGAATATAACTAAGTAAAATATCTCCGTTGTTTGAAGAGATACGACGAAAATTCTAGGGCAAAAATATTTTGCAAAACAGAGTATTTCAAGGTTTTATCTAATTTTTTTCAAAACTACTGTATTTGGAGATTCACTCTTTAAGGTGTTAAAAACCTTTTTTGAAACGGGCTAGAAATAACGGCATTAAATAGAGTATTTTTCTCCCTTTTCAACGATATGTCACATGCCATATTTATTTATTGGAACTAGGTAAATATTGATAAAAACCCTTGTTTAAACCAATATTTTTTTAATTAGCATCATACTTGCTGTGGAGAATTATGATTAAATAAAACAATTAAAAAATTCACTAAATTCTTCAAATCTTTACTATATTCAAACGTTAATGTTTGATTGATTAAAGACAACTAAAAGGAAAGTAAATTCAGCAAAAAAAGAAAAATTAATAATCAGGAAAGCAACATGGAGCAATTATGTGAAGAGTTTTCACAGTTATGCCAATGCAATGTATAGAGGTCATCCATAAAAACGTAATTTCTTGCTCAGAAAGTTAAAATATCTTTATCAATTAATTTAAGTACAATATCCATTTATCTGTGTTTCATGATATCTGCTAAACTGATTGCACTATTATTTCAATTGTTTTAAACCAGTTGGCTATGGAAAAAATTAAATTTTTTGACAGGTGATCTCAGTTAACAGTTAAACCCTCACTCACTCACACCCATTTAAGAATTTAGAATTTACAAAAATGGTTTTCACTAACATTAAACCTTATAATATGTTCGTTACATATTGCCAATGCAATTTTAATATTGGATTAGCTAAAGTAGAATATAGAAACAGATTTCCACAAGCACTACAGCCGAATAGAACTTTGTTCAGAAAATTAGCTACGAATCTGAAAAATAATGGTTTCATTTTAAAGAAGAAGGCAAGGATGAACATTGTTACTGATAATGCGAATAAGGTAAACCGAATTATTGATTATGTAAGAAACAAAAATGCAGACAATTTGGAAACATCATTAAGAGAAATTCAAGTTGCTTGTCGTATAAATAAAACAAGTGCAAAAAAAAATTTAAAGAAAAATGGTTACCGGTGCTATAGAGCTAAAAAAGTTCACAATTTACAAGCCGAGGACAAACCAAGGAGGACGACTTTTTGTAGGTGACTGTTGGAAAAGAAACGTGCCGATCCATTAATATGTACTAAAATACTTTGGTCTGACGAGGCAAATTTTTCCAATAATGGATTTTTTTATCGTAAAATTCATTACAAATGGACTTCTGGAAATACGCCCATTTAGTGGGTCCTTATTTTTATGATGGTCACCTCAATGGTCAAAGGTACCTAAACTTTTTGAGGGATGAATTTAATGAATTACTAGATGACGTGCCTTTGGAGAATCGACATAAATTTAAATATTTTCAACAAGATGGAGCTCCTCCCCACAATTCCCGTATTTACTTAGATTATTTAGATGAAATTTGGTCTCAACATTGGATAGGTACCAATGGATTTCTTCGATGGCCCCCTCGTTATCCAGATGTAACCCCAATGGATTTCTTTCTATGGGGGTATATCAAGGATAAGGTGTTTTCGACGACACCGCAAAATGTAGAGGACCTAAAAGTTAGAATTCAACAGGCATGTAATACAGTTACTCCCGAAATGATAAGTAATGCTTTGAATGCAGTGCCTCTCCGCGCTAGATTGAGCATAAGAAATTAAGGATTAGATAAATAAAAATGTTCTGTGTGCTATATTCGTTTTAATTATCAATTTTTCTCGTTAGCTGAATTTACTTTAAGTTTTTGTTTTATTTAATCATAATTCTCCAGAGTAAGTATGATGCTAATTAAAAAAAAATTGATTTAAGAAATGTTTTTATAAATATTTGCTCAGTTCCAATGAATAGATATGGCATGTGATATATCGTTGAAAAGGGAGAAAAATACCCTATTTAATGCCGCTATTTCTCGCCCGTTTAAACAACATTTTTTTAACACCCTAAACAGTAAATCTCCAAATACAGCGGTTTTGAAAAAAATTAGATAAAACCTCGTTGAAATACTCTATTTTGCAAGAAATTTTTGTCCCAGAGTTTTCGTATCTCTTCAAATAACGGAGATATTTTACTTAGTTATATTCCGTATTTTGCAACCACAACTTCTCAGCTGGCTGCTGAGGAAGCTATGAATGAGTAGCAACCGGTTAGCTCAGGGCTGGTCGAGGGTCACTAGGTGGCGAGAAGTTGTATATTTTTTTTTAACAATTATTTGCTTGTCATATTAACCAAACAAAACTTTAATAAACTACAAACATTTGAACGCCAGCGTATTCAGTAAATAACACTCTTACAAACTTTACCAGGGAGAGAAAACAAACAAAATCAAATATGAAACAAATAATATATTAACATAAGTATAAGCAAAAATTTTTCAATACTTTACAAATGGCTACAAATATTTAAGTATGGTGAAATTTGAAATAATTAATGAACAGACAAAAAATTTAGTTAAAAAAAATAAATTCGAAGATTAACAAAAAAAAATTACAATAAGAAACAATCAACTGGTTTACAATTTTTCTTCTGACCAAAAGTTGAATTTTGCACATAAATTTGGGCTACTTAGCTTAGCGGAGACGTGGAATCCCGACGAGGTCTGGTCCTGAAGATGGCAGCGGGTACCCGGGAAGGAAGACGTAATATTCAGGTTCTGACAACGCTGATTTCCAGGAGACGCTGCGTCGGAATGATATCCAATACTTTTGGGATAACTCCAAATATTTAATTTATGCCTTGTGCCTTGCTTCAATGGTGGTTTGGTCCAGCATTTTACATGAAAAAGGGGTAATGTTGTATCGTTACACCTTACTCACTTTATATATATTTTTTTGAGTTGCTCAAAGCATGTTACATAATAATGGAATTATAGTGTTGATAAAGAAAGTTATGGTTACGATACATCACCCCTAGCTCAAATTTCGGTGGATGGGCCGTAGGTATAAAAATATTGCAGTCAAACACACCTTAGTTGTTATTTTTTTTAGTGGAGATTAAATTTTCCCAGAGAGTGAGAGAGAAAGATATAGGCGCCAATCAGTTTCGTAATTATAATTTACATTTTACACAGAAAATTAGTTATCAAACGGATAAACTAACTAGTAATAGAATTTTCAAGATCTTATATAAAAAATGCAAATTTAACTTAATACGTTGGTGAGTCTTAATCGTACTTTAGCAAATGTAATAGAAATAGAAGTTGTTATTAGCTCACTACAACTTTAGAATATTTATTTGTATAACACCAATGAAATAAATCAATCAACTAAAATATAAAACTGATTTTATTAGAAATCAATAAAACTGAGGACTTAAAAACTAGGTAAAACTGATGTGCTTATGAACCAATCAGGTAGATTCTCAATGAACAAATCTAAATTTTAATACATACGTGAGAAACAATATAGACAACAAGTACCATCAATAATAATATCTTAGTAAAAATATATAGTATGTTAAACATATACACTGTATAGTATTTTCAAAGATCATATATATATATTATAGAAAATAAACCCCTACTAAAGAATTTGTGATCACAAAATCCGAACATTTACCTTTATATAATTATGTAATTAAATTCTCTATAATGCATGATAAATTTAACGAGCAAAGTTATTTTAGATTTAAAAGAGTATATACTTTATACTTCAAATATAAAAATTATTAATAATAAAATGAATAAAGGTGGTGTAAACAAATTTAGAATAAGAATATTTTAACAAATTATGTAGTGACACTTAGCTGAGGGTTTCTTCATAAGAAGAAGGTTTCCTGTCCAACGAAGGTGTATGATTATGAGAAAATCCACTCCTCCACGGTCGTTGTAGTTCTAGAATTTTTCAGCAGCAAGCCGAGGAGTTCCATGTACTCTGCTGAACCAATCCAGGACTTTTCCAAAGTGACTTTAGAAAATCATGTATACTTTGTCCTATATGTCTCCCAAGAATTTATTTGTTTAAACTATGCTGAAGGCATCCTACTCTAATTTAAATTAAGTATCTTCTTAAGAAGAACCATTAAATTAAAAATAAAAAAACGAAAGTTTCGGAGCCTTAAAAACACCCTAAAATGAAATGAAATATGTTTCAATTTCTAATAAGTGACAAGCGCTAAATTTGATATATTTGTTTTAGTTATTTACTTACGGAATACATTTTCCGGTGTTTGATGAAAGTATTCTCCCTTCATTATAAAAAAAACGCTCCTGGTCAGCAACGAGGTATGAAATTTGCTATAAAAAAGCGGAAGACGCCATTTTAGAAATGGTCTCCATGAAGTAATTAAGTTATTCTTACCCAAGTTTATTCCGAAAACTATTTACCATCCGTATTTTTACTCTATACTGTCCACTAAATTTATTGTTACTAATTGACGTTAGAAAAATATTTAAAACAATATAATTAGATCAAAGATCTTTAATAATTCACAGCAGTACTAGGACACATCTACCCTCAATGACGGAGCAACTAAAACTACTCTTATCATTTGAAATTCTATTTGCTAAACTTGCTTTAATTTATCAAATTTAGGCAATTTTAAATACATGTATATGCAAAGTAGATTGTATACAGTTAACTAGATCGAATTTAAATATCTAATTATTAATAAACCCATAAGGTGGCAATGTACATGCTACAATGTAAAGAATCAGTTGATAATAGAAAAAAATTTAAATTGTGAGAAAAAAGAAATACAAGAAAACTACAAAAGAACTATGGTGACGAAGGTCACTGCAAAACCAAACTATTAGCAATTTAACAAAAAAACCTGAGTTTTGATAAAATTTTACTGTACTTTATTACTGAAAATATATGAATAAGCTACTGATTAATATAATAAATGAAATGAATAAATAAGGAAACTCTACTCTCCTGAAATTTTAGCCGTTTACAAAATGGCTGACTGGTTATGACCAAAGATTTGAATAAAGGTAACAAAATTTAGTTAGAATTGAATTAAGAGAAAATATTTGAATTACTATCTGAAAAAAACTAATACTGTAACAAATATAGCAAACAAAATTATGGATTTAATCTCCCAAAAAAATAAACTAATAAAAAATGATCTCTTAACCTCTTGTACTAACACGAGGTTAACTAAATGCGACAAAACGACTTTAGGTTTCGACTTTTAATGAGATAAGATTGTCTACACACGATTAAGAAACAAATTTATCCCTTGAATATTTCCGAGTTTAATCCTCGTCCACAATAATCTAAATAATGACAAAACACCACGGTATTATGTCTCAAGCGACCACAAAATACAAAATTGCCACGATAATTAATGAGTTAGCATGTGTCCAAATACCAAAGAATTAAAGAAATAAACGTGAAAATCCGTTAAAGAATAAGTCAACGATCTTAACTCACCAGGGTCAAAAGCGAAAAAAAAGGTAGCATGGATATTTAAAATGGTCTCAGCTATAATTCTACCGCGTATTCGCACTTGTTGACTTCACATCGGCATTTCCGCGGGTAATTCAAATATAATATAATTTTTCGTTACAATTTTCGATATTTTCCTTCATAACTCTTAATGTAGGCCATGGATTTCAAGTATCATTAAACCACATTGTAGCTTATAGAAATCGGCACAATTTTCGTACAAATATTTTTTTTGCACGACCGATATTAAGTGAGATATTCTCGATGGCCCTGATAAAATGGACAGCCGAAGCTGGAAATTGCTTAGTCTAGTGTTTTAATTGAGTAACGGATTCTGCCCTCTTTATTAGAAAATCCAAAAAAACGCCGGAGACAATTATTCCTCTTCTCGCCATATCCAAGATAATGAAAATTATCCGATAATCTAAACGAATTCTCATTCCGTCCATTCGCAAACGTAATATTTCATAAGATTAAGACAACCTCAGAGAAGCTTTACTTAATTAAAATTATAGTTATCGCCGCCATGAATTAATTAAAAAGCGTGTTTCCATCCCCTTAGAATTCTCTTTGACCATTAACTTATTTTTATTCGTTCCTTTAAGGAGGAGACGAAGGCGATAACAAACTAGTCCGAGCAATCCTATTAAATTGCACTCGAAGCATCTTGCAATGGAGGAAAATGAAGCGCCTCTAACCGGATTTAATTATAAATTTTCAAAGCCTCGACTGTTTACGGTGCATTTAAAATGTGTGTATGAAAGTTCATTCATGCGATGCTAGCTGTATAAACTTACATGTTGAATGGTAACGAGTTTAAAAACATCATTTGCCATGATAACAACTGCAAACATGTATGCGAGCTATATTATCCACTTGAATGACTAACTGAAAAAAGATCCGATGTGCAAATTGTACGGAAAAAACAGCATTTACTTATCGAATTAATTTCGGAATTAATTATAACTATGTTTAAAAATGAATTATTATTTGTTTGTATTTGTTTGTATTGATCTTGCAAACAGCAGAAAAAAAATAACTATCTATAACTAAAAGAAAAAATATGTGTACATTATTAATGAAATCTTTGCATTTTTTCGATAACCTGAGTAGTATAGCAAAGCCACTACCACGCCATTTCCGTCAGTAGAGTAGCTATGAGAACTTAAAGATGGCGGGTGTCCATCAGGAGAGACCAAGAGTGAGGGTGGGATCTGAAGAGGTAGGCAAAGAAGTATCCAGAGGCTGCTGAAGAAGTGATCGTCAGCAATGACCAGAAGATGATAGGGTTGGTAATAAAAGTTACTAGGGAAAAAGTTACTAGATCTGGAGGTTGGTACACCTGTGTATAATGATCGATGACGTACCACAGAAAGGATTGATGGTGGGCGGAGATATAGTCTGAAACAAGAGCAAAATGACTGCGACGGAAAAAAGATGGGTGTGATGGAAGTACTTTGTTATAGGAAAGAGAGCATGTACGTAGACCTGTTAGAACTTGTCTAATAAACATCAGCGACTATCTGATTTATGGATGATAATCGCAAGAACGTGACTGAAATGTAAACAAACTGATAGCATGGGTAGAGGCGGCATGTCTTTGATGATTCATATTTTTAAAATAAATAAGATGATTCATATGCAGCTGTGCTGATATTGAATGATTAAAAAGGTTGAATCATCATCTTTTAATCTAATTATCATTTTATTGTGTAATTTTTTAAATAATACAATAACACTCTTTAGCAGAAAGCATTTGAGAATATTTTAGGATAATAAAACAAGGAGTTGGAACATATATTTTTTTTATTTTTCATAATACAAAAATAAGGTATGACATAATTACAATATACAGAGGATATTAATTTACTTCACCAGCTCCGAGTTCTGATCGATAACATCTTCACAGGAAAACAATGCAGCATGTTCATATAATTGTTCGTGGAGATCACAGTCTTCTAACAAAGCGCAAAATTCCTTCATGGAGATGCAATTACTGAGATAAAGGCAGCAGTATTTAATTCCATTTTCACAGTTTTTTAAGTCTTGATGGCTGAACCAAACACTATTTTCTTGTATCTGTCGAGTAATGTTGAGTATATTACATCGTAATTGAAACCGTAAAGAGGACACAGCCTGTTCTATAGATGTAATGTAATTCTTTTCACTCATGGTATTTACACTTTTTTCCACTTTCAAATAATGTTAGGAACAAAGCAGTGTATGGTAGCAGTATAAACTTGCAACTGTACTCTCCAGAGTATACATATATTAATTATGAGATGAGATATTATGTTTTTGCGCAAGCGCAGGTTCAATTATCAAGGCTAAATTGTTTATTCTTCGCTGAAATCGTTCACGATCTACGGCGTTCTGTATCCAGCAGTCTCCTCGTCTCGACATCTGGTGAGCAAAGGACCAATGAAGAATGTATCGAACTCTAATCACATCACTGAACTGTACTGTCTTTCTCTGTTGTCGTTCCATTTCAAAGTTTTTTAATTCCGCATCAACAACATACATTTGTTTCCTTTTACAATTTTAATTAGACACTTTAACAATAAAATTGATGAACAAAGTACTAGGTAACAGAGTAGACCTATAACTGAGACCTCAGTAGTACTAGTTGAATAGCTATTATTAGGTTGGATAACAGGACGGTCCTCTAACGTAATCCAGTCGAATTCATTGATGATATCATTTTGTAATAGCATTTGTATTTGATATTTTGAGGTGTTGGTAGGTATAGAGATCGTAAATGTAGGTGCACTGTTGTTAATTGCAGTATATGGCTTCATCTTTATCCATTCGCTTTTGTTATTATCGAAACGAACATTGATTTCTCTAGGATTTAGCGGATTGTAAATGTATAGGGTGTTCTGGAGCACAGCACCCAGAATAATCAATCGTGAACTTAACATTGTTCGATCTCGCAACATACTGTTTAATTATAGGTAAGTAGTACTATTTATTTAGTGATCCGCATCGTAACCTCCAAACGTTTTCCACATGCTACACAGATTTTAATGCGAAAACTACAATTTATACAGCTTGCAATATGGCCACATGGAAAAAATATTACTTCTTTATCATTTAATCGACAAATTTTACATTTCTGCTCTTCCTTTCTACGCCACTCACACAATTTACAGCGGATGTTTATAGAACTGGCTATATGTCCACAGGGTAAAAATATAGGATTTTCAGAGCGTTGCGACATTTTGTGGGGTAATTCTTCGTGCGGCTGTTGATCGTAAAATTTTCCCACAACGCCTTCTATCGCTGAATACACTTTTGTTGCTGATGTTTAATGATTGAAAACTTGAAAACACACGCTGTTTATCTTCATAAAAGTTTATAATACTTTTCAACTGCTCTAGCTTTTGACAATGTTCTTCTAGTAATAAATTAAAATCGTTCAAAGACAGAGACATGTTACTGCTGTGTCATCTAGTAAATAACTGAATAATAATCATCAGAGTTTAGGATATAGGTGAATAGTGAGAAGGAGGTGGAAAAGAAAAACACCTAATAAGAGATATATGTTTTTATTTAGATAAATTTAAATACAACCAATCATAAAGTCTTATACTATTTCTTAAACTACACATACACTTAACATTAGTAAAATGATTTAAACAAGAAGATATTTCCTTTATGAAGTTGGGTGGAGCTTCATCGCCATTAAGATGTTCTACGTTGATTACGGGAGGTGCCGAATTCTTATCCAGTTCATGTAATTTTCTTTCGAGAAATTGTTGCTTCTGATGTCCTTTTACGTACACCATATCAGCGGTACCATTAAGTAAGTGATTAAGTAATATATCATTCAATTCATCATAATTTACAAAACCACTACTATATTTCAGGCCATGATGAAGTCTTTCCAAATATTTCACCTGTCTTCTTATAGCATAACTTAACGTACTGTAGGGTATTGGAGGTTTTAATAAATAGTGTACATTCTGCTCGTGGCTGACGAATGATATTTCCTTAGGACAAAATTCGGGAAGATTAAATCCCTGAATGTCAACAACAACCAATTTCATGCTTCACTCTTCAATTACTGAAGTAATAGAGTGTAACTCACTCCCTTTTATTACATAACATTTCTTAGGAGTCCACTTAGAGGTGAATATTCTACAACTCGATCGTGAATAATTATGCAGTAAGCCTTAGTATTCTGCGGGAACGGGTTTCTACTCTCAATCTCAATTTTGATATCTACAGTAGACGATTTAATGGAATCATTTCTCTTGGAACAATCTATAACGAATAATGCTCTGCTACTGAAAGCCTCAAAGTCAAGTATTGGTCTATTATTAGAGGCGAATAATTTTGAGAACTGCGTATACATATAATACGCCTCGGAATATTTTCTAGAGTTGAAATCCAGTTTCATGTTTTCATAGGGATAGTATTCAGAATTTAACGACAATTTCACATTAGATATGTCGATGTTATCAAATTCGGTGACGTCATACATCTTCTGATCTTTTTTATTCGTTTGAAATGCTACAATAATGTATCGGGGACTTTCCACATTAGTGCATGTTTTAACAGACCAAACCTCTTTCGTTGTGCCATTGGTTAGAGTAGGCAGCTCATGAAGTTCCCACTGTCTAAACGGCATCAGGATCGGTTTTTCGCTATTTATTTCAGACATCAAATTCAGTTTTAGAACATCATTTAGAAAAACATGTTTAACCTTTAACTCTATATTGGTTATGGTTAATTCACCAGTAGTATCATCGTTGGATACTTTAAAGCAATTATTATCGCTGCGAGCTCTGATTAATCTCAAAACTTGTTTACCAAACACCACTCTCTTATAATCATGAAAGAATCCAAGGAAATGCCCCAGAGGTATCCTTAAAAAGAATGTTGATTTTATGGGATCATATGTTACCAGCTGACCGTCAGGATAATTCCAGCCCGCGATACTCAGAGAATGGTCATCCTTATCATAGCACAAGTAACTTTTTATCAGGCTCGTCGTTCCAGGATCCCGTACTTTATCGATCTCCTTTCCATTTAATTCATAACTTATAGAATCGAATAAGTATGCTCCGGCGTTATTAGTAAATTCAATGGTACCAGTACCAGCAGCGTTTTTCCTTAAAGTTCCCTCAATTGATAGTGCTGCTTCACTCATCAGTAGTAATGCATCCTGTTGATAAATGGCAATTTCTATCTCGTCGTTATTTCCAAATGATTTTACAAACGGATAATACGATCGGGTCTCCTCCCTGACGATGGACTCATCGTAACTTGGGTCTTGAAATATTTGTAGTTCTTCCAACATGATAGCTCAATGATTTTAAATATAAAATATTAGCTGGAGTTAAATTGGAAGTTGACTGTTCTGACTGAGGATTAGATACTGAATGAGGTTGACTATAAGAACTGTTGTTTATATAGTTTCTATGGTTAAATATCAGCCTCATAGTAATTTTCTTAGTTCTAGCCGGGCAATAATTTCTTCTCCTCGAAAATTCACCAGCTCTGAGTTCTGATCGAGTATCTTCAAGGTAATATTATGTATCTCCTGTTTATTATTCACAGGTAGAAAAATTAAATTATTAGGTTCAATGTCTATAGCGTATCCGGGGTCGACTTTCAGACCAAATTCAAAAATCGTATGTGATGGTTTATTATTGTAAAACGCTCCTGTCGTGATATTACAGTCCACGTGTATGGTTATAACTTTAACTATTTTAACCGGTAAATCAGATTGATATAGTTCACCCGGTTTCAACACTTGAGCACTATAGCCTAGTAAAGTAGCTAAACTATCTTTATGTGTAAAATTAATTTTGTGTTTACTTTTAATTTCACACTTGAGAGTATTGTTGTTGGGTTTTAACGAAAAATAATCGCTGGGTTCGCTCTGCGATGATGCCCCACTAGGTATCAGTTTCTTCTGCAGATAAGATTCAATGTCGCTGATTTCGTAGGATCCAGTAGGTATTTTTATGACTTTCTTCTTAGATTTATCGCCAAGTTCCCAGTAATAAAACTTATTATTTACACCTTCCTCAATGTTAGGTATACTGTTGTAGGTGTGAAGACCAATCAATGCCAACGAATAATCGTACTGAGGATCGAGATTTATGGGATTATAAAAGTCTACGGAGAGCGTAGAACTTCGACCTCTTAACGTGAATATCTGAGACATAATGAATGTACATCATACACGTCTATTATTTTTATAGAGAAATTCTAAACATAAACGGCCACAATTTGCTGTATTGTACGTCTGAAAAGCATCGGGATTATAGTTAATTTTACATTTCGCGCCAAGGTATTGAACTAATTCTATTGGTGGCTTCAACGATCCGAAGCTATCGAAATATAAGATGGAACCATTAGTTTTCTTATATGCTACCCAGTGAGTCCCAGGACCTGTCATCGTATCTAAATTAATGATAGCACTTTCACATTTTCTCGGTGGAGATGGTGGTAAAGAATCACGCATAAAAACACCTCTGAAATGTGGAATTTTTAATTTTTTAACGTATTTCAACAGGTCCCTATCGGAGAGTGCTCTATTGGGTAGCTTCAATAGTAGTTTTTTTGCTGTTTTTTCAGGTATAGACCATACCCCTTCTTATACGGCTTCATATAGAGTCCAGATCCTTTTTTCCCCAATGCTATAGCCTCCATTTTCTTATTATGTCTTTCATCTTCTTCCAGTTTTTTCTTAGAATTTCTAGCGTCGATTACGGCCTTGGTTACTCCGGATATTCCTCCTGTTAAAGCTCCTAACGCACTCAAACCAGCAAAAATTGGTATCAGAGGCAAAATACCACCAGTCTTCGGTATAGGTAGAATGCGAGGAGTAATGATTTTCTTCCGACCTCCAGCATTTCTAACGGCAATTCGAGCCGCTTTTATCATCATCGCGCTATCTTTTTTAAGGTTATGGCTTGCATGTTTTTTCAGTACTTTAGCAACATTTGATAAGATGGCTTTTCTAAATCCCACTTTCTTCCTACAACCAACACCCATACCCATCTTTCGTTTAGCCTTCATTGTGTTAGTAATAGCCCAAGCTGCAGCTTTCTCGCCTAATTTGGCGTCTTTAGATTTAACACGCTCCCAAGCTCGCTGTTCAAGTTCGTAATCAGCCTTGTGTCTGGCTTCTAAATTTGGGTTTTCACTATAGGCAATATCGTGCTCCCGACAGGCTTTATCGAGAGCGTTAATACCGGGGTCTCCACGAGCTAGTCTTTTATGTAACTTCGTACCAGGTCCACAGTATTGATATCCAGGTAAATGTAACTCAAAAGGTAGTTTGTTAATTAGACTATTAACAACTCCTCTACCTTTCTTTACGTGCTTCCTCGGCGCCATCTAGATTACTACTGTTGATGTTCATGATGTAATGATGTTTATATAAAGTATTGCATTGATCAACAAGGCATTACATCATGATCGTTCAAAGGCAAAAGGTCACACTTCCTGTAGAGAACTTGGATCTCTTAACAGATCACTCTGCTGGAAAAGAAAAACATGGCGAGTTATTTCCTAGTACACTAAGAACGATAATATGTGGACCTAGTGGATCGGGTAAAACCAATTTGCTTCTGAGTCTATTATTTGATCCTAATGGACTATGGTTTGAGAATGTATACGTGTACTCCAAGTCATTGTATCAACCAAAGTACAAATTGTTGGAGGAAGTGCTGAAGAGTGTGAAAAGTGTTAGTTATTTTCCATATACAAGTAGTGATAGTATAATCGATCCATCTGAAGCTAAAACTAATTCAGTGTTCATTTTCGATGATGTGGCTTGTGATAAGCAGGATAAAATAAGAGCCTATTTCAGTATGGGCAGACATAAGCTTGTGGATAGCTTCTATCTCTGTCAGACTTATGCGCGGGCGCCTAAACACAATATTCGAGATAACTGTAACTGCATAATTTTATTTAAACAGGATAAAATGAATTTACGTCATGTATATGATGATCATGTGACTCCAGATATGACATTAGAGCAATTTGAGAATCTATGTCGACAATGTTGGAACGATCAGTATGGTATAATGGTTATCGTAAAAGATTTTGATTTGCATAATGGACGTTATCGGAAGGGTTTTGATCAGTATATAAGAATGTAATTTGAACGCATCAGTCATTATCATTCAAGCTCTCAGTTAAGGTAGACCTGTTTAAATACATACCTGTTTAAATATCGGTCTGTTTAAATACAGGCCTGTTTAAATACCGACCTGTTTAAATACATACCTGTTTAAATACAGACCTGTTTAAATACGGACTTGTTTAACAATGGTGTCTAATAAAATAACTTTCGAGACATATAAACCGCCTAAGGTAAAACCATATGTATTGGAGAAAGATAGAGAACTTAAAGTGAAAATTAGAAAAGCAGCGAGAGCTATTAGAAAGAAATATTTAGCATTAAAATTAGGAAAAGCAGAGGAGGATGAAACCCTTAACCGATTATTTAAACCAGTTATTGAACCACTGAAAGAACTAAAATCTATTGTGAAACCAGTGAACAATGTAAATGTTAAGTCATTTATAAAAATACCAGTACAACATAAAGTGGAAAATGCTGTTGAAGAAAACAAAGAAGAAGAAGAAGAAGGAGACTATACTCTCGAAGAAGCAATTAATCAGATGGAATCAAATGAATATTTTGAACAGTATTCTCCGTTAGCTAAGCATTATATAATGGGACTCTATAACAAAAATAGAGATTTCGATGAAACATATGGGGTCAGACTCGATTCGGAAATGAATAAATTCTATATTGGTTCCCTAGAATTACACATAAGTCCAAACGCCGAAATAAATATTGGTAATGAAAAGTATGCTGGAAGACGGGGCTTATACGAGCTGCTATTTATGAAGAAACCCCAAGGTTATGATGAACAAGATTTACATGATTATAAGAAAATTCTAGAAGCATGTAATGTTCATAGGAGAAATTATGATCCTTTAGGACAATTCAATGGAACGCGGTCTTTTAAGTATACTAAAGTGATAAAGTCATTAGTTAAGAGTAAACCGACTAGAAAGTCACGTAGTGGAGAGGGTATTAACATGGTTTATAATGAAAAACCTATCGAATATGTTTACTGGGATGACGTTAACGAGCTAGTTGACAGATTAAGGCTTTTGAATGCATCCAAGAGCGCTGGAAATACCGATTCCCATGATAATGAAATTCTTGCTATAATAAATGAATTACGTGAAGCTGGAGTTATCTATTAAATACTATACTATACTATAAATACATCATTGTCATCATGAGTCTCGATAAGTTTGGAAGGTCTACGTCAGCTCGCGATGGCGTTAGTAGCTCACATTTACTTTCATCACGTCGCGGTTTCATCTTTACCGAGGATGGAAATATCGACATTGAAAAATTGAAATTGTGTAATGTTCAATCTCCCTCTGAAAATGATGATGCCGCTAATAAAAAATATGTGGATGATGCAATAGCTGCTATTATGATGGAGCTTAATACCTTACGAAATAATATATTACAATTCACCACAGATTTGACACAACAGAAAACATCTCTAACTGCTCTTGAAAATAATCTGGAAAAATTAATTACACAGCAAAATGCTATAAAAGGAGATGCTCATGCACCTGTGGTTAATCTAGATCGATTCGTCTACAACATTGATCCAACTGCGTAAGATGAATAATTCCATCGAAAAAATTCAATTAGTTAATGAAATACATAAACCAGCACGTAAAAACTTCAAGCGTAGACGTACAATAATAAAAGCATTAGACGATTTGTGGCAGGCTGATTTAGCAGAAATGTGTAAATATTTCAGAGAAAACAATAACTATAGATACATATTAGTTGTTATTGATTGCTTTTCAAAGTTCCTGTGGGTTAAACCTATGAAGAATAAGAGCGGTCCTGAAGTCACTCGAGCCATGGATGAAATTTTTAAGGATAGTGGGAGAACGTGTAAAAATTTAAATACGGATCAGGGTACTGACTTTTATAATGTACATTTTAACAGTTTGATGAAAAAACATAAGGTTAACCATTATAGCACGTACAGTGTGAAAAAAGCTGCTATAGTTGAAAGAGTTATAAGAACATTGAAGGAGAGATTATATAAATATTTTAGTTTAAACGGCTCATACAGATGGATCGATATACTTTCTGACGTTGTTAACGACTATAATAATCACCAACATAGAACAATTGGAATGAAACCCCGTGATGTGAACAAAACCAATGAAAAGAAAATTTTAAAGACTGTCTACGATCGAATTTTGATGGCAACACCGCGACGATACAAGGTTGGCAGCATTGTACGAATCAGTAAGAATAAGCATGTTTTCGAGAAAGGATATACACCTAACTGGTCCACGGAGTTATTTAAAATAATGAAAGTACGAATTACTAACCCTACCACATATTTATTGAAAGATATGCATGGTAAACCGATCAGAGGAGCTTTCTACGAAGAGGAGATACAAGAAACGAAGATCCCCGATGTATACCTTGTGGAAAAAGTGTTACGAAGGCGCGACACGAAAGTTTATGTAAAATGGCTAGGGTTAGATAAATCACATAACAGCTGGATTGACTCCGATAATATTCTATAAAATAGAGAGCCGGAAAGTTTTAGAGCTTAGTATTTTTGAATCTCTTCAAGTGTTACCATGTCATCGATCTCTTCAACTGTTACCATGTCATCGATTGCACCTAGCCCTACATTTTCTTCAGTAGATGTTAATTACTGGCAAGAAATTGATCGAATTAGTGACTTATATCAAGAAGCTATACAGAGCGAGGAAAGATTTATTTGTGAGAACGTTTTCTATGTAAAATATTCCAACTATAAAATAGTTACTGGACTTAGTGCAGCGAGAGGTTATGTTCCTGCCGTAAAAATTCAAATGATTGCCTCTGATGTATACATGAAACCCGAGAATATTTCTTTCATTAGAGTGGACTGGGATGATTTCATTACTTACCTTCAGCAAACTATCGATGATTACTTTGAGGATGCCTCTGTGACATTAGAAGATGAAGAAGAAATTCACTTTTCTAACTATACACTAGTAAAAAAACAATTTATTGATAATAAATCATTAATGGTGGCTGATGATTCCTGCACATTTCGTTTCTCTGGATTTGCAGTACGAGAACTCATTAATGTTAATAAACTTGTATCAGCTCATATGGATTTACTACATAGTTTAAATTTCGATAATTTTTATAATAATTTTTTAAATGTTACTAATAATATTTTAAGTGAATCTAATTATGAATTACCTCCATATACTGTTATGTTAAATTTATGTGACTTATATAGTGATAAGAATCAAACATATTGTATTCGTGAATGTTTATTTTATAATAGAGTTAAGGTTCTAAATGATTTAGATAAAAAATGTTTTTATTTAATTATTGAATAAATGTACTATACCCATATCTTGTTGTTTTATTACCCACACACATACATACATGAATAAATAAAAGTCTTTATTTTTTTTTTAATTATTTTTTATTATACATAATTATTAAAATATACATTTATTATACATAATTATTAAAATATAAAAGATTAAATATAAATATATACATTTTATTATACGTAAATATTATAATATAAAAGATTAAATAATAAAGCTGATTTTTGATTACATTCATATAAATCTATAGATATTAAATATATAATAGACAGAGACAGAGATTATTGATTAATAAAAAGAATATTAGCGATGAAATTATTAAGTGTTCATTATGGAGTAGTGACCCCAAGGGAGAGTATCATGAACTCCAGGAAGAATGTACCTCTTATCATCAAAGGGATTAAGAGCAATTTTTATTTGCTCAACGCTATATACCTCATGTAATCTTGATTGTATACTGCGCTGTGTTTTATTTAGTAAACACTCTTCCTGTGAACTATTTGCGACAAATTTTTCTAGACAGTTGCGATAATCTTTAAAAGTAATTTTGTTTTTCACTACATTAGACTTTACACCTTTTGCTTTTTTAACTACCTTGTCTGTTTCAACTTTATAGGTATACTGTTTAGAACGTAAACCTATGAAATGAGTCATTATTTTTCCGTTGTTCTCATCCTTCATTAAACCCGGAACTTTTTTATTTACTAGAGGAATATTCCAGCGATTGTCTTGAGGATAATCGCTAGTATCAAATCTATGAACATCCTGTTTGATAGTCTCTTCATATACATCATTACTTTGAATTTCATATATAAGACTGTCTGTATCAGTATACAAAAGTTTACATTTTTCTATAGGAAATTTATTTAACATATAATCATAATGAAATTCATATATGCAAATTTTTGAAATATCTAAAATGGCCATTCCTATATATAGGGGTCTGTCGAATATAATACGAGATTTTTTCAGTTCAATTGCCATAAGATTATCACTGAAAATAGATCTGCTATGGAAATTAGGACTAGCAATCAAATTCTTAGCGCCATACCTCCCCTCCCATTTATTTACTAGTTTAACGATTCTATGTTTCCTAACATTCTGCATTGTTTTCCCGTACACAGCGTTGTTCATGAGTTTATAGTTGTTTTTCTCAAAGTTAGACTTTGCTTGCATTCTTAATGATGTGTTTAAGTTGATGTAGGGTTTCAACCACGGAGACTGTTTGAACTGTAGAACTCGGTGGATACGTGTTAATTTTATTCCATGTTGTAGAGCTTGTTTAAGGTTTCTATAGTGAATAATGTATTTTTGTTTATTGTAAAAGGTGGTCATTAATTTGGAAAATTTTGAATTTGGCGGAGTTTGATGCTCCGGACAGAATGGTAAATCGCGGTGTAAATCGTGCAAAGATTCAGGATATTCGAGATCAACTTCTAAAATATAACCTATGTCAGAATTATCGGGGATTCCTGTGATATCAATGTTAGTATCGGTCCATTCAAAGCCTCCAAATGGAAGTGATTGACTCATCGCCCACCCATATTGGTTATTAATGTCGAAATAAAGAATAAACGTAGATGGCTTGCTGTCATCATACGTGTCTAAATACTTGTTGTTCGCCTCTGAGAACCGATTGCAACACTGACTCACACCACCTCTGATAGCTCTCTCTATAAACAATAAAATATCCACATCCTGAATGGTTTCTAACCTACACCCTGTATATTTTAGCATACAATCCCAAGTATATCCGGGTAAAGTGTAATAGTGACTAGGATCTAGACCGTACGTCTGGTGACATGTTTTGCGAAGGGTTTCAAAAATGCACGTTAATAACATGATATCCGTTTTCATGTAAAAATCGCTGTAGTCGGCTAGCGTTCTCATATCAAATTTTTCCCAAACGATTTGCGCATGTGCATAATCTGTCTCTTCAATGTTTTCGTCTTTAAGTTTATTGTAAAAGTATTTTATATCAGGCAATTCTTTTTCATCTAGTTTTTCAATGTTATCTAAATAGTCATAAAAAAATACACCTTTTCGTGTTAATAATTGAAATTTTTCCTCATCGAGATCTGGAAATTCCCGTTTAAGATTTTCAAAGTTTTCATCTTTCAATGTGGAAGCCAGTTCTTCCAGTGAACAGCCCATGAATCTGAAGGAGTCTATGAATCTAAATTTCAATTTAGTTTCTTTCTCATGAACTGTGAAACTAATGTATTTTTCCTTATTTTCAGGTAATAGAGTAATGTGATTTCGTTCTGCTAAGTGTTTTATTATAAAATGTGCATCGTAACCTCCCAGGTTATGAAACACGACCGGAATAACAAAAGATTTTCTATAATTTAAATTACATTTATTATGAGCAAAACCTCTAAAGTTTCCAGTTAGATGGCAATGCTCTCTAACAATTTTATCCGTTTCCTTAAATTCCTCTTCGCAAATGTGACAGGTTTTACTAGCATCCCGTAAGCTAACTTCAGTGTTCATAGGCTCCACATGCTTTAATTTCGAAGAGACAAATTTTGCGACATCATGTAATTCCCCCTCGAACCAAGACATACAATCTAAACCCCGAGTACTTTTATAGTAAGACCAATCGTTGTTATAACTACATTTAAAATAATACCCGGCGCTGTATGCTATGTGTTTCTGATATCTACTCGTTTTACATTGACTGTCATCATTAAACGGCTCAAGCAAAGATTCAAAATCTGCATAAATAATAAACGGAGCAGTTTCCTTGTAAACAAAATTTTTAAATTTAATGTATTGTTCCCTAGAAAATTCAATTTTACAATCGTTAAGTTTTTCGCAATCCACGCTATGTTCGTTTAGCTTGTCCTGAGAACTAAAATAATTTAGACATCTATCGCAGAAAAACTTTTTATGTTTATTTTTAGAGAGCTGATGATTTAAAAGTCTAGATAAATCTTTAATGTAACAATAATGATACTTAATTTCCACTTCATCTTCATCGTCTTCGAGTATCGAGTCAAAGTCATTTATTTTAGGAAAATATTTATCTTGAATAATTAATAAATTTACATGTTTTTCTAATTTTTGTTTAGTTACACGGACGGGAATAACGGAAAAATTTGATTTTGAATCCATTTCCAGACCAAATACGTTAACTGAGATAGAGTTCTTTCGTTCAAATTTGGGAATTTGTGGTAATGTCATAGGAAATTTAATGTCTTGTACATTTAGTACTGTTGTGTAATGAGGATATGATGAAGTTCTGTCTGGATGATTTTGTCCATCAACAGGATATAAAGCACTAACAATACTCCACGCAAAGCACACCTCGTCATCATTTTTAACATTAACGCACGCCTGCTTTTTTAAAATTTTTTCAGGTAGTTTAATGAAAGATGAGACCCCGTTGCCAACTTCATATTTATTTATATTCACTTCTAGGCTAATAATTTTACTAAGTCCCCATCCACTGCCAGACTCATTATATTCAGATAAGATATTAAAAATATCATCTTTTACATTAACCCTAAACCATTGATTTAAATCCACCCCTGTATCAATTTCCTTATTTTTTGTACTAAAATATTTTTTTTCTGTAATTTCTATGTCCTCAGACTTTCTTATAAACTCGGCACAGAAACAAGTATTAACTTTAAGCATAGGTACTTTTTTCATAGCATTTATTATTCTAATTTTGAAAAGATGAAAAGCATCATTGAAAAATTCAATCAAATCTTTATGTTTTAAATTAATAATTATTCCTGTGCGAACTCTACTTTTAAAAGCCGTTGCTAAGTCCTCCCATTTTACTCTATTACTACGTTTTTGTTTAATCGATCCCGCCCCAATATAACTTAAATTTTCAATTACTTTTTTAAATCTTTTAAGATGACCTAAATTTGTTTGTAATTTTCTCAAAGTACCTATAGATAGATCTGATTTTCTAATAGCCTTATTGAAAAGTCTAATGTAGTATTTTACCTGTTTAAGCCAAATATCTCTCTCCTCAGGGGTACATTTTTGATCTAAAATTGCTTCCACTTCTTTAAATTTTGCTACAACTTGTTCGCTAATATTCTTTATTTCTTCGGATGCCATGGTTGTCTTCAACACGTCCTCTCTGGAGAGTTTCAGAAGTAAAATAAAAATGTATGTCTCAGTCTATTATATTTATATAAATTATTAGATTGTCACTATTTCTTCTCAGCTAAAAATAAATTACAAATTTAACATATTTTTAAAAAATTATAACTTTGGTATACTCACTTTCAATAAACTTGAAGGCTGCTCCCATAGAAGGCTTATTTACATCCTTCAAACCCTCATAAACTATGCTATATTTTCCCTCGGTAAAATGGGTTAAATTATCTCTGATTGCCGGTACTATTCTTTGGGGTAAAAATATTTTATTTTCTTCTAATTCAATTAGCACTGTTTCACCATATTTCGTATTTACAATTTTAGCTTGATATATGGGATGAGGAATATTTTTAGGTAATATCTCCAGTTTCACCACCTGTTTACTTTCTAAAAGTGAAACTTTATTTAGTTTTTCAAAATCCATCTAAAATAATAGAATTTCCTTTAAATTAAATTGAAATTTATAAAAACTTAAATTTACTTACGTTTTATTTTATTGTTGAAGTCACACACCAAAAACAATTACCACAAAGTTCTGATATTATTATTATTACTTGGTAGATGTAATAGTGCACAGGTATACAAGTTATCACCTCACGATAAAGAACTACACAATGACTCTGATCATCGGAGGCTGCTTTTTATAACATCTATTACATCAAGACTTCCCACCTAGTCCCCAAACCGCACACAGTCAACGTTCAGACAAGCTAAGACTTGTTTATGAATCGCAGATGTGTAATATCTTAATTTGCAATTCTCACGGTTCAGATATAATATATTTAGGTATTACTGAGTATCGTACGTGACTAATTGCTTATTTCGTAAACGCAGCTGTGGCGGCATTACAATTGTTATTTTGAAGAAGCTATAAATTATTTTTATCAGCTCATTTCTTATTATGACGATGCCGAAAACATATTTCAATAAATGCTGAATATACATTTCTCACAATGTCCATATAATATATTTACGTATTACTGAGTATCGTACGTGACTAATTGCTTGTTTCATTTTATTCTCACGAGATAATATCTGCACGTGCACGTTAGAATCAGTTTATTATATGTTTGTTTAGTCTACTACAGAAGCAGGATGATGTAAGCTTTAACCATGAAGGAAAAAATTCCGTCAACAGCCATAAATCAGTTAGTCGATGATATCATTCATTAGACCAGTCCTCATGGGACAATTATAAAAGTTTTGTAAAATTAATCTGCAGCCGCGCTCCATATATGAAATCCATCTTTATTTTAACTTCAAATCTTACATGAGCAAGATGTTGCACTCCCAGTTATTAAATGTCATCGAAACGCGCTTCGATAAGTAAGTTTATTATTTTTTTTATTTAACGTAATTTACGTTATACTTTTATTTCTTTAGTGAAGATGACATTGACAATTATTGACTACATTTAGCTCAAATGCTTTCTGCTAAAGAGTGTTATTGTATTATTTAAAAAATTACACAATAAAATGATAATTAGATTAAAAGATGATGATTCAACCTTTTTAATCATTCAATATCAGCACAGCTGCATATGAATCATCTTATTTATTTTAAAAATATGAATCATCAAAGACATGCCGCCTCTACCCATGCTATCAGTTTGTTTACATTTCAGTCACGTTCTTGCGATTATCATCCATAAATCAGATAGTCGCTGATGTTTATTAGACAAGTTCTAACAGGTCTACGTACATGCTCTCTTTCCTATAACAAAGTACTTCCATCACACCCATCTTTTTTCCGTCGCAGTCATTTTGCTCTTGTTTCAGACTATATCTCCGCCCACCATCAATCCTTTCTGTGGTACGTCATCGATCATTATACACAGGTGTACCAACCTCCAGATCTAGTAACTTTTTCCCTAGTAACTTTTATTACCAACCCTATCATCTTCTGGTCATTGCTGACGATCACTTCTTCAGCAGCCTCTGGATACTTCTTTGCCTACCTCTTCAGATCCCACCCTCACTCTTGGTCTCTCCTGATGGACACCCGCCATCTTTAAGTTCTCATAGCTACTCTACTGACGGAAATGGCGTGGTAGTGGCTTTGCTATACTACTAACCTGAATTCTGGTTATGCTAGCAAATTAAAATCCTAAAATGAATTTAACTAATTTCTTATTTGACAATTCTCATTCTAACACTAGCATCCACATAGTCCCCTACGGCCATGCAGATTAAACTAGTATCTACATAACCCCCTACGATCATGAAGATTCAGTTAAAAATGAGAACAAAGGCCTAAAATGAATTTATTTGTCTACCTTGTCTTAAAAATTCTTTATTCTAATGGATTACATTTTCATGAAGTCTATCATTCTGTTTCTTTTAAATGTCTAGCCTTAGAAACGTTTTTTGCCCATATTCTGGAGCTCATTAGAAAGATATAAAGCCACTCATAAAGATATTTCATGCAAAACAAAGACAATTTCTATGAATAAGTGTGAAATACTTATATTTGAGATTGACTGATAAAAACAACAGATCTTGATACAATTATGAGCAAACAAATAATAATTCATTTTTAAACATGCATAGAGTATATAGGTTCCAATACTAGTTAGCTAATAGATAGGTCCATTTGGCATTGACTAAGACGAGTGTAGACACTTTGCACGCTGTTTTGAATCATCTCATTTGCAATTCGTCTCATCTCCAAGCCAATTCTGCCTTTCAATTCTTCTATGGTATCCGGTCTGTTAAAATACACCCTTGACTTTAAGTAACCCCAAAGAAAAATATCTAAGGGGGTTAAATCCGGTGAACGCGGGGGCCACTCAATCGGATCTCGACGACCTATCCAACTTCCAGTAAAAATGTCATCTAAAAACTGACGCACTCCTATCCCAAAATGAGGTGGGGCCCCGCTGAAACCGGACGTTTCCAGCAGGAATATCTTCATCTTCATTGTTTGGAAACATAACTGCTTACGCTGGCACTCAACTCGCAAAAACTGTAAATATCTTGCGGCCGTAAGATTTTCTTCAAAAAAGGTCCCAATAAACGATCGCCAATCATGCCCGCCCACAGGTTTACTTTGCCTCGTCGCTGTGTATGGGCTTCTTGAGTCCAATGAGGATTTTCGCGTGATCAATACCTACAGTTTTACCGATGAAGAGTTACCTTTAAAGAAAATGTAGCTTCATCAGAAATAACAATGTTCTTTAAAATATTTGGGTTTTCATCGCACAAGGTCATCAACTGTTCACAAAACTGTAAGCGCCGATCTGGATCGTCCTCATTCAATTCGTGGATTAATTTCACTTTGTATGCACTTTTTTCAATAGACGTACAACAGAAGTTTGACTCACGTTATGATTTAAAGCCAGCTGCCTTGTCGAAAGATGGTGGTTTTCCTCACTTTCTAGAAGAATATTTAATTTGGTTTCGTTGCTTGTGCTAGGGCGACCAGATCGAGGGAGGTCAGCTACACTGCCAGATTCATCATATCTAGCCACCAATCTACTTACAGTGGATCGAGAAATTTGCTTTTTGGAATACTTGGCATTGAAAACATCACATGCTTCCTGATGAGCTCTCAGCCTATGACCATATCTAACCATCATCAAAAGTCCTACGCGTTCTCTTTCACTTAAACGTGGCATTGCATTCACTAGTTTTACACTGTCTCAGAAGTGTCACAAAACTGAGGTTCCACACGTGCCAGGAATAAAAAAGTTATCGATGCTTTACACAAAAAGGCCTGTATCTCTCTGTTGTTAAGCTGATTGTTTTTTTATTATTATCTTTGTTTTGTTTTTATCTCAAATGTTTTCATGCTAGTTAAAACAAAAATGTAGGCAACAGGATTTATCAGTCCATAAGAAAGTGGAACATTACATTAATTTGCGAAAGGTAAGCTATTTTTACATAAAATGTCATTTTTCCAAAAGAATGGCTCAGGTAATATCATTTTTTTATATCACCGGAAAGCTAAAGGAATATACCTCCAAAAACAGTAAACAAAAATGTCTGTTTCCATTAAAAAAAAATTACTCAAAAACCAATGACGTTATTAATTTTGGTATAGTGACAAAATGTAGCATTTACAAAACTAAAATTGGCCTTCGAGGATTTTTTTTGAAAAATGACACACCAAAGATATGTATTTTGTGCGTTTTTTTGGTTCACACTGTATATATTGTCATTACATAAACATTTTGCAACTTTATCATCTATTTGTTTTTTCACATCTATAAAAATTAATATCTTCAGGTCTCTTCGTTTGAATCTTTATTTGATAAAGCAATTTCAGTTTTTGACAGCAAATTTGTATGCCTCTGGTAACCCACGATTTCTTGTTGCAGTTTTTTATAACAGTGGTAAAAGGAAAACTCGTTTCAATATAATAATCAAAATTGGAAATAAATGCTTTAAGGAAATGGGATGGTGGGGAGGCTGGCTTACGTCATAAAAAATTGCCAGAGCTTTGCTTTTAGTATTTTAGTTCAGTCAACGGAGCGCTAAATGACTAAAATCTCTAACTTGAGTACTAATTAATAGATCTTGATGAAACCCTGTGCAATAGGGTGGAGCGAAAAATTATTTCTTGTTAAATTGTTTTGACATAGATGTTAAAATGTGTATTTGGATAAATAACAATCGTTCCTAAAAGCTTATCGACCTATCTTAGTATCTTCAGATTCCTCACGGGACTGATAGTATAGAAATTTTGGTGATTTTATAGGTTTTTATTACCTGCCTTGGTTTATTTAAAAAAATATGTTCCTGGTAAACACAGTATTTAAAATAATTATTAAAGTATGTTAAAATGCCCCTCCAAGTCAATTTGATTTATTCTAATATTTTTCGGTTCCTCATTGTCTTTGAAAATCGCGCCGCTTATGGGAATTGCGCGACAAATAACGTTCTCGAATACAATCACAATCCAAGCGACAGGCGTCTATGACTGGGGTGGGAAGGTAACAAGTTCAAGCCTACTTTCATTTATTTGAATACTTCTACTAAGTATTGTTTTTAGTTGAGTGTTTTCTGTGGGTTTTTACGTGATTCGTGTTTGTATGCCGATTGTTCGTTGAGTGACCTTGTGTTACCTACTCATAAGGACTTTACTTTCATTATTTATTTGTTTGGAATGGTCTAAAATATAAATATGCTGGGAGAGATATAAGTGTTCACGAAATACTAAAAAATATTGTACCGAAAATTTAAGGGATTTGGCAAAGTACATCAATTCCTACCGTTTTTTACTTCTGGGATAAACTAAAAAAATTCATGGACGTTATAGGGAAAATCAGAAGAATTTAGAATCTAGAAAAAATACTGTGACCCTGCAAACCAAGAAAATGAAAATGACAGAAGAAAGGAAAGCCAGCATCCAGAGCATTGAAAAACATGCATAAGCTTCACCGTTATTAAAGATGCACCACCTGTCATCTGTTCAGATTTACTAGCAGTATGAAAATATTGATGAAAAGGAAGATGATATCTAACGTGTCTTCACGGCACAAACCGTTAAGACAACAGCTACACGAGAATTTAGTATACCTAAAATACATTTTGAGGACAAACATTACTGGGAATTAAGTTCTTGGAATGACGTAAATGTTTCTGAGCCGCCAATGGCTGCTAATATGGAAATGTGTGTTATCAAAGCGTTAGACATAAGTTTTTCTGATTTTTCATAGTCTTTGCAATACCGAAGCTGTTGAACGATTTGTGCGTCTTGCAAATGAAGCATCACCAGCTGTCTATGGCCAAGAAAACCAAACTAGCTTCATTCAAGCCTGTATAAAATCAACACAAATATTGCCATCATTTGAAACGAAATTAGATTACTTTAAAAATGGATAATAACTGAAATATTAAACATGTTCTGTTTTTGTTTGTTTTTCCATGTCTATTTGTGGTTTTTTTAAATAAAACGTCTGATTTTACTTGGTGTTCGTCCTTCTATAGTTATTGAATGTAGAGAAAAAAATAATAAATACGATTCGATCAATGCGTTATGTTTTTGGAAGAAATAGCTTAGAAAAGCATATTTTGACATCCTTGAGGAAACAGAAGTGTGGATAATGGCATTTAAACATGTTGCACAGTGATCAATGGTACATTAAGACACCTTTTGGTGATTACCAATATCCAAAGGATGGAAAAATAACCAAGAAAAAGTAAATGGTCTAAAGAGAGCTTTTTTCTAATATTTTGAACTCATTGAGGAATCTGAAAGTAACAAAGTACCGTTTCCAATTTTTGCACAGTTATTAATAACCACCAAATGCACCTTTTGATAACTATTTGGTAATAATTTTCGAAAGAAATTTGAAAATCTCGTTTTTCGAGATATGGCCACTCCAAAATTCCTAAAAGTGGGGAGGGGAAATGCAAGAGTTGAGAAAAAAATCTGAAAAAATTCTGGTGAATGTCATCGAAATATAAGATTTTTTTATTTGCAACTTTTCTGTAAAGTACGTTTTCATAGAGTTTTTCCGAAAAAACATGAAAAGCAAGGGGTACCTTGCTTTGAAATTGTAGCTCTTTAAAAATATGTAATTTAAAAATTTAAAAAAAATCAGACATATGCATTGAGGCCTTCTAGACATTTTCTGTTTTTTGAATTTTCTTGTAACTTGCTAATTTTCCGAGATTTTCACGATAAATAATGTACTACATTTTTTGCACATTTTCAATTAAAAAATACATGAGAACTCGAAAAACGAGCGTGATTTATGTATTATTATTAGTGTTGGGCGATATCGTGATTTTTCAATCACAACGTGAATCGTGACTGTGATTTTCTTAAATCAGTGAATTTAAAACGTGATGTGATCACGACTTCACGACTTTTCATAATGCAGCGAATGGGATAAATTGTTAATTGTTCTCTATTCCTAAATAAGCGTCGACAGACTGTGAATGGTGAATTCGCTACTTTGGTAATCTATGCGGCCGTAGATATGAAGATATGTAATATGTATGATATTTTATGAATTAATTATGATACATATTGAATGATATAGTCAACTAACCTAATTTGTGGATTGACGATAAAGCAAAAGCACTAAATTTTGAATGAGACGCTTGTTTGAACTCCGTAATAGCATGTTTTTGTAAAGTTATACAAATATAAACATTTCGGAAGCATAAATAAATTTTTATAGTTTAAATTCAGGTTGCTATAGTTATCAACCAGCGATTTAAATTTTTGCTTGTATTATTGTTTATAACAGTATTGAAACCTTTTTAATATAAGCCTCGGATTGCAATACAAAAGTACAACTTAAATAGTGAATAATATAATATGTTTATTTATATAGTTCTTATAGTTGTTATTATTCAATGGGATTTTGATTTAATAGAGTAGAGTATTTCTCTCATTCAAATATTTATAAAAAATTTGGTAGCAGGTAACTCTTCCATTCAATTTTGTTCAACGGCAGGCAGCACTTTTAAGCTAAACAAGCTAACTACATATTATACATTCTTAATCTCAGCTTCAAATTGATTATTTCAAATAATAATTTCATTTGTTATCCGTTGTTATGCAATACATTATACATCCATCCGTAATCTCAACCTCTTCCAACAAAATGCGTATCTATCTAATAACGCTAAGGCACGGAATCGCTTGCCTTACCTGTAAATACATAAGGTAGCAAACAAAAATAGACTCAAATTACCAAAGCGATATATATCGTAAAAAATATATTGGTATATGGAAAGTCGTGATCACGTCACGCTTTTCTACCAACTTTATTAACAGTCGTTACTTGTGATTTTTTAATATCAGTGATTAAATCACAGTTCGTGATATATCGCCCATCACTAATTATTATAAATAAATATTAAACCTATGTACTTGTACCATATTTAAAGGTTCAAAATAATTTTGAAATTAAAAGAACACATGCAATGTAACTTCCTACTCGTTAAAATAATTATCACATTAATTACATGATATACTATTGACTTCTATTTTGAGAATTGTCCTGTTGTTGCTGCTCCTTGTAACATAACAATTAGCTTAACTTCAGAGTGGTTTTGTGATGGTCCAAACATTTGCAACCCACACCAACTTACTTCAATCGATACTCTACTACGCGAATACCAATGTAATTCTAAAATATTCCGCAAATCAAGTTGTTTACAACCTCCATTTGCTTCCTTCTATTTGAAAACGAGAAAAACCTCCTGATTAGACACTTTGTTAAAAAGTTATAGAGAATTACAGGGAAAGAAGTTCGAAGTAAACTTATTAAGTCGACTAAAAGTTATTTAACTAACTAACACCGAGTCGCCCTAAATTGCACTTGCTTGTATCTGCTAAAATCATAAAACTCACTTAGCGAAAGCGGCATATATTAATTTTGTACAGCCTAAGGATACGGATAGACAAAACTTTCCCGCGAAAGTAGCACGGGGTGAGAGAATCTTGTTGGGAAGAGAGACTGCCAAAGTTACTAATTGTGTTTTTCGAATGCAAAATTAATTATGAAGTTCAACAGTTTACCCTCCTATTATCGACATCAGTGCACATATAGAGGGTTGAGATGAGAAAGGCAACACAGGATTAACATGCAATTTTTTTATAGCCATAATTTATGCTTAAATGAAACCGAAACTCACCATGGAGTCGAATGATATTCCAGTATTTTTGTTGAAAGATTGTGCTGGTATATTCGCTCATCCACTATATAGGCTGATCGTCGTAAATTCAAAATCATTGATTTTGGTCAGAAGTTTAAAATAGCAATTTTATTGACTATATGGTTTTTAGCGAAAATTAATAATATTTTTTTTTATGTTTTTGTCTCTTTATCGAAAACCGTGCGTCGGACAAAGAAAGGTCAAGATATAAAAAATGAATATTCTATCAATACGCGTCGTTTGAGATTGTAGCGACTTATCTGTAACCGTTCAATTGTTATAAACAAATTAAGGGTTCTAAATTAACAATTTTCTTTCTGTTCAACCAAAGGTCGTACGGATACTTTATTATAGTTAAAATGTTGCATTTTGTTCAAAGAATTTACAATTTTTAATTTGTTTATTAAGGATTTGCGACTTTGCATGACATTTTTGGCACTCTTCACCCATGGCAATCGATAAATATTGATAAAAACTACCATTTCTGTGTTGTCTTGCACCTTTGTTCTTTTTTTGTACCCCCCGCCAACGGTTTAAAAAAATTGCTTAGTAATCAAATATAATAATAATAATAATAATAATAATAATATAACTTTATTAGATGCAAATAGATATATACAGGAGTATTTATACAAAAACTATTTAAAACTATGTGCTTAAATCATAATAAAGTTAAGAGTATCCACATGGAAAATCCGCGCGTGGATATCTAGTGAGCCTTAGTCTAAATGCTATATCTAAATAATACATAATATAATTTACTGAATATAAAAGAAACAATATATACTTGATAAAACAAAAAAATATAAATATAGTTAGGAAAAGAGAAAAAAAATAAAACTAGATGACTCTATGTCAAGATCAAAAAATAGTAACTATTTATATAATATTACGAGTTTCAAAAGAAGACTGAAGAATACACCGTTGTGTATGTCTAGGTTGATATCTAGTTTGATATGCTGCACATTGAGAGGCAAGCAACACTAAGTAAGTCAAGTTGGTCGGTTAGGTAAGTACGTCATTGTGAGTAGTATAAGTCAGCTAAAATGTTTTATAAGTATAGTTATTTTTACGATCAATAATCAAATGTATTTCGATTCGTTTCTTATCAAGTATCCAATGTTTAATTCTTTTTTTATACAATTTCAATGAGTTTATTGTCTTTATTTCATTAGGAAGAGAGTTGTATATTACACTACCTAAGTACCTGTGACTTCTTTGACCAATTGTTTTGTCAATTTTTGGAATCTTCACCGACTCTATTTTGTACCTTGTGTTATGAGGATGGTCAATTGATTCCAAACTTCTTTTATTTTTATAAGAGCGTAACAGTAAAGATTGACAAAAGAGTTGTCTTAGATCAAAAACTTTACACTCTTCATACAGTTTCTCAGAAGAATACATCAGAGGTTTTTGATAAATAACTCTAAGTATCCATTTTTGCACCGTTTCTAAATTTTTTATATAATAATTTGCAGCATTACCCCATGCTATAATGCCATAATTTAGATGTGACTGAACCAACGCATAATAGAGCATTTTTAGTTTACTTTCATCTAGAATTAAATTGAGGAATTTGAATTTTGGGACCAAGCATCGAATTTTCTTTACTAATACCTTAATATGTTCGTCCCAGCTCATATGACAGTCTATTATTATGCCTAGGTATTTAATGGTTTTGACTATTTTTAATTTTATTTCTAACTTATTCTCCTTCATAACCAAGGAATCAAATTTTGGAAGTCCTCGACTAGTGCTGGCAAAGGGTAAGACAAATGTTTTTTTGTAATTTACTGTTAGTAGCTTATCGTTAAAATATGTCATAATTTCCAATATCTCACGCTCGACTTTATTTTTTAGAGTCTCCCAGTCATTACCTTCAAAAAATATAGCCGTGTCATCGGCAAAGCTGATTATTTTGCCACTGATGGGTATATCAAATAATTCGTTAACGTATATTATGAAGAGTAATGGCCCGAGTACTGTACCCTGAGGGACTCCGCACTTGACTGTTTTAAAATCACTGTAACTGTCCCCAATCTTTACGCAGTGAGGTCTTTCACATAGGTAGCTTTGCAGTAGTGTATTTGCGGGACCACGAATTCCAATATCATTCAGAGTAGCTAACAACTCCGGATGGCTAACCGTGTCAAAAGCTTTTGCTAGGTCAACGAAGACGCATAGAGACTTTTTTGTTGTATCTAAAGAGTTGTATATGTGTGTTGTCAAGTCAGCTATTGCATCGTCCGTCGACCTAGCCTCTCGGAATCCATATTGATTGTTTGATAGTATATTGAATTTGTTTAGGAAGCACATTAATCTCTCCTTTAAAATTTTTTCATATATTTTCGCAAGACTCGAGAGTAGAGAAATTGGACGGTAATTATTAAGATCTTCCTTGTCATCGGACTTATATAAGGGTTTTATAACAGCTACTTTAAATGCTTGAGGGAATTTTTTTTGTGCAAAGGATGTATTTATTATGTATGTTAGTGGCTCTGTTATATTGTCGGCTATGTTTTTTAATATTTCAGGTGTGATTTCATCAAGGCCTGGGGATTTTTTATTACGCAATTTACTAATCGTCTCTTTTATTTCACTATCGTTTGTGTTTTCAAGAAACATTGAATTTCTAATTATTTTTCGTGTTTTTGGAGTGTTCGATTTTTTTGGTAATTTATTTATTAAATTTTCCCCTATTTGGTTGAAGTATGCATTAAATTCATTTGCTATTTCCATTGGTTCTGTTAAAATAGTGTCTTGACGGGATTTGATTGTTTTTATTTCTATTTTGTTTTTATTTTTGTTTATATTGGTCATTTCGTTTATATATGTCCATAATTCTTTAGGGTTATTATTAACGGGGTCTAAATGATTTTTATAATAGTTGATTTTAGTTTGCATGATTAGTTCTTTTAGTGTTTTGTCGTATTGCTTAAATTCATTGATAATATTTACGTTACTTTTATTTTTTTGTACTTCTTTATATAACTTATTTGAAATATCTCTTCCCAAGAGCGCCATATCCAAATGTCGGCAAATGAAAGATAATAAAAAAAGGAAAATTTTGAGCCTAGGCCTCGATCTGTTAGCTAGAACCGGAGATATAGACCACTTTGCCTTTACGGCTGTCAATTGTTTAAGTAATTGTTTTGAAAAAAATCTTGTGGCAACATAAAGTTAATATAACAAACTAACTAGTTTACAATTGTCACAAAAATCCATTGTTTTTTTATACATTTTTTGCCTTTATATCAATTAATTAAAATTAAATTTATGAACGTACAACGTTTTTTAGTGTTTACGCTTCGAGTAACTTGTGTAACTAGTTTCAGTTTGAATTTAATTGTTTCAATCCAGAACTGTGCGTCTGACGACAAAAATCCAAGAGACCGTTTTCATGTAGAATTAATCAGGCTACTCAGAAAAAATATTTACATGGAAAAATGTCAGTGGTGTACCACATTTTTGGTCAAAAATATCTTTATGTGTGTCTTTATGTCTTTCTGATGAGCTCCAGAATAAAGGCGAAAAACGCATCAAAGGCTAAACATTTCCAAGAAACAGAATGATAGATTTCATTAAAATGTAATCCATTAGAATGAACAATTTTTAAGACAAGGTAGATAAATAAATTCATTTTAGGCCTTTGTTCTATTTTTAACTGAATCTTCATGCTCGTAGGAGGTTATGTAGATACTAGTTTAATCTGCATGGCCGTAGGGGAGTGTGTGGATGCTAGTGTTAGGATGAGAATTGTCAAATAAGAAATTAGACAAATTCATTTTAGGATTTTAATTTGCTAGCATAACCAAATTGAGGTTATCGAAAGAATGCAAAGATTATATTAATATTTTTACACATAGTTTTTCTTTTAGTCACAAATAGTTATTTTTTTCTGCTGTTTGCAAAATCCTTCAACCCAAATAAAGTGTTTCTCTGGGTATAAATAAATTGATAAAATGAATTACGAGTTCTTCGTACTAGTTATTATTTTATTTATTCATGTATGAAGATTGTACTGCGATGCGGATGGCACAGGTATGAATCGTTATGTAAATTCGTTGTATATTTTACCGAAGGCGGAGCGCATCCAATATTTTACATGTGTTGTGCATTTGTAAATTAAAGAGATGCGTGACCAAATTAGCAATTTGGAATTGAATAACAGTGGTATTTACCGAATAGAGTGGCCACGCAATACAGGAAAATCGAACAGTTTTGTCAAACGCTCATTAAACAAACACGCTATCAATATTAATGTGATTAAGTATACACAACACCAATAAATATAAACCGTGCTACCGTTATTACATGCTCTTAAATTACATTTACGATATACACATATTACACATACGGTGTTATACAGTAAGCACTTACAGGTTGAAATAATTTTCTTAAAAAGCACAAAGCAAGCGACAAAAATTCGCTCAGACACGTCGAATTTTAAACGCATTTCTCATTTTATTCATAGTCCAGCGCATTTAGATAGAAAGCAGTGTAAAGTTTGTGTAGCCTGAAACCAAAAAGTTAGGTTTGTACCTGCTGGCTTCCGGTCGCCATCTTTAAAAACGCGAATGACGTTGTGTCTCCGTTCCTGTTCGTTTCTTCGGAAAATTTCCAAGCAGATATTGTAAAAGTTACAGTTATTTGAAAAAAAATCTTTTCTTATCAATTTTTCAACTGACGTGCTTTCTCCCGGTTGCCTAGCGCATAGACAAGCGGAAGCGTCACTTTAGCGCTGAGCTGTATTTCGGTTAAATTAGGTTATCTCGAGCGCCACCTTTGCAATTTTTACGTGGGGCAAAGGTCCCACATTAGCCTCCTAAACGCAGCCTGTTGCAGTAGGGCTGGGATAGCTACAGTGGAGACACGGTATGTCCAGGGGTCTGGACGGCAGATTAGATTTTCATTCACACACAACAGTAAAACGCACATTTTAGAAAATAACAACATTTATTAAAATATATTAAGTATTCAACAACAAACAATAATGATTAAAATAAATAAAACGGTCAGGTACCAAAATACTCTTATGGAGTTCAGATAAATAATATCAAAACTTAAGATATGTCATATTATAGAAATTTACAAGTAAAACTTAAGATATATCATTTCGGTTCATTTACAATTGAAACTACGAAAACATGTGAAACTATGAAAACAAGTGAATCTACGAAGACAAGGAACCAGGCGGTGAGAAGATATTAAACTTTTGACTCTAATATTTTCTTATTAATTCAGATATCACCAAAACCAAGCAAATAGTGTGCAAAATGATAGTAGGTTTGGCGGCAAAGCGGTAAAACGGTAATAATCGGTACTGTCGGTTATAACAGCAAGCAAGCAAGCAGTGGATGTTAAGACAAGACAAATTAGTAGCAAAGCAGAAAGCAATTACATTTTTAGTAAAAGTAAACAACTATTCTCGGACAGAATTTATCATATCTGTATACCTGTCAGATAGGAATTGGCAGCATGTGGTGTAAAGAACTTGGGTGAAATTGTGGAAAACTGATACCGAATAAAATGGTAATCGGATTCGGTATCAGCTCCCTCGGTAAAGATCATTCTGCCTGGACGGACAGCCAGAATTAATCTCGACGGTGTCGGTTCGGTTCAGAGAGATTCGCCAAGCGCCTCAAACCACATAGTTGAGTACCTTTAATTGCATTCGGTTCAGAAATAAGATTCGCCACGTGTTTCTTGCCAGATGTACAGTGAAAAGGTTTATGTATCAAAATCTAAATATAATTTATTTATTCAGAGTATCTCCTAGATTTTCCCCTGAACTCTGGGACTATAACAAATTACTGAAAACCATTTAAAATTAACGGATTTTATCCTAATTCGCTAATCTATGAAATAGTTTAAAACAAAATAAAATAATAAGGTAGCCGGAAAACGGAGTTCTACCAATCCGACAACATGTCGGATATTATTTTAACCCAATAAATTATGAAACAACGGTTAAGTTAAAATAATATGCTTTGGAACAGTTTTACAAGGCAAAATTCGGTTTACTAAAAACAGAAATTTACAGACGGCGGGTTTCTATCATTCCAACCTACTTGGCGGATATTATTTTGACTCCACAGTTTGAGACAAAATAATATTTCTCTCGAAATATCATCTGTCCATTTTCCCTTGGAAATTATTTGGGACATAGCTATCTGGATTAAATCTTGAGAATCTAACAGGGCCCCCGATTGGACAAACATTAACACGGAGAAATTTTGTTATGTCTATGATGGGCGTCGGTATTTCGGAAAAATATATTTACATTCTGATACATCAAATTTGAAATCGTTTTAAAGTGTTATTGCTAATCACGCGTTTCAATGTTTTATTTCTTATCTGGTAATTGCGAACAAAAACGCCGGGCAAGAAACAGTTGCTTATCTCGGATCAAATAATTTTTATCGTACACTTCTCTAATATTGGCAAATCGGACCATGAATATTTAACAGAGATTTGCTAGTTTATCATGAAAATATTATTTATGAAGTGTATCAAATAAAATAAATTGTGAATTTACACTGCTGATATACGGGGCACAGTTAAGTAAACTCTCACGGGGTGTTCTAGAGGCGGGCGGTCGGTCGGTACGGTATTTTAGAACCCCCACGTGTTATCATTTAACTGTTAAGATGAAATTTAATTTTGAAATTTACGGAAATACCAATAAATGTTTTAAAACTTACATTGCTATTATATTTTGCGGCGGTGGCAGAGACTACGAATTACACACGTGGTGATCTCCAGGTGAGCGGTCGGTACGGTATATTAGATCCTCACGTGGTAATCCTTTAGGCTCGCAGAAATCAACTCTCGTTTCGGTGTGTCTCTGACTAGCTGGTTCCCCCAGAAAGTAAAAATCCCTTCCAACTTGGTGTTAAATACCAAGTGGGGAGTAATTTAACGGTGGCCAACGCCATCCGAAATAATTTATCGGAATTAATTAAAATTTTATTTTAGAAAACTTCTCATTGCTGTGGAACCTTACATTATTTTTCTACAGAAAACTACATGTCGCGGGCTAAATAAAAATAAACAGAACAAATTCTAATCTTTCGGCCGTAAGATGGGAAAAGTGGCGAAGTTTATGATTAAATTAAATTACATTTTTGTCTGCAAAAATTCACTTCGTCACACTAAATGAAACTACCAGGTGTAAAACTCTAAATAAAAAAATATAGAAGACGTATTTACCGTTAATTTAAATGCTCCACAAAGTTTCTGCGATTAATAGTTCTAAGTTATAGAGCCGCATAATTAAGGTCTTACGTGTCTAACCCATTCGAGTCCATATTGCCCGTCCGTTGCATTTCTTGTCGGTTTCATTTCCAACGGAGTTTCGTAAGTAGGCATGTTTAATAATCATTATAGTGAAGTTGTAGAGTGCCACGAATTTTTCGTCTTTGATGACGAGAAATTCATTGATAAATGTACCCCATAGTACCTGTCAATGTCATTTAAAAAATGAAATGCTGGGGAGAATATGGGCTCGAATGGCAGAGGTTGAGCAATGGACATGTGGGATCTTAATTATACGTAGGGCTGACTTTGCGGTTCTATAACTTTAGAACTATTAGTCACAGTAATTTCGTCGAGAATTTAAATTAAAGGTAATTATGTCTTCTATAATTTTTATTTAGAGTTTTACACCCGGAAGTTTCATTTAATAGTTAAAGAATTTATAAGAAAAAAAACTTTTTTCAAATAGCTGCCTATAACCTTTACGATATATATCAATCCTACAAAAGTTAAATTAACAATGGAAGGTAAAATTATTTTCTACAATTTTAGTTCTTATAAATTTTCCGAAAAAAAAAAACGAACAGAGACGGAGATACAACGTCATTCGCGTTTTCCAAGATGGCGACCGGAAGCCAGCAAGTACAGTACACTCCCAACTTGTTGGTGATAGACTCTACCCATGTCCCACTTCAACTTTGGGCAAAAAACTCGATTCGTGCATTTTTTCAAAAACTAAATTCTAAATGCACTAGACTATTATGTAAAAAGAATATTTCTAAAAACACCATTTTTAAGTTATAACGTCATCAGCATTTTATTTAAATGGGCACCACATTTTTTTAAATGTCGATTTTCTTCATATAGTATGTTGAATCCTATAGCATTGTGGCGTTGTTTTGAAAGGTTTTATTTTGCCCATGTTATTCAAGTGTGGGCCAGCGATGTGGTTAGCGTCACTGGTTTAACCCGGTTTAACGGAGAGCAAATAGGGTAGTGAGTTCAAGGCTTGGGCGCCATGATTAACTAGGGTAATCAAGTAAAAGAAAAGCTAGATAAACAATACACATATATTACATATATACAATAGTACTATATTACAAAATATTATATTACACTAATAAACTATCATAGCATCAATGATACTGCGAAACTCGATATCAAAATAGAAATATGTACAAGATACTATATTACAATAACCGCTTGAGACCGCTTGAGACTTTTACGAGAGCCAAATCAAATATATTACAAAAGAGATACTTGTAAATTGTCTCAATTATTAAACAAAAGCATATATTACAAGACGACAAAATACTGTACCGGGTGAGTCACGAATTGCGCTCGCCCCGATATTTCCTAAAATATTTGGAATAGAAAATTGAAATTTGGAGGCCTTATTACACGACTAAAATGCCATCTTTTCAATAAAAAATCAAGTTTGGTGCACATCCGGTTTGACCGGAAATGCCCACAACTTTCGATTTTTAAATGGAACACCCTATATATTTTTACATTTTTGGAATCTATAGGAATTTTTGAATACAACACATCTATTTTGGTCACTTTTTGATAAACATTAAAAATTTTATTAAGAAATCTATTTCCGAATCCAGAGTTCTGTGGTGCCCAAAATATATTTTAGTTTGTGTGCTACGTTACTATAAAAATAAAAAGAGCAATATGATTGCATTACTTAATTCTCTAGAGGCGTTTAAAATTTTTAAATGTGATTTTTACCCACTAACTCGGTTTTTTTAAATGGGAATTTAATCGTTCACCAACATTTTTAAATACCTCATTTTCATACGAATCTAATGCTACCAAAATTTTGAAAATCTGCTCAGAAATATTTGAGATTTCAACCAAAATACAATGCAACCAAGCTTTTAGAAACATGCGGTTAATAGATAATAGATTCGTGGGCTTTGGAAACTAAAATGGCACATTTCTGTGTAAATCTGGTAACCTAATAACATTGGAAAAATCATAGTAGCCATTGAATGTAATAAAACAATATCAGCTGTCAGACAGATACAAAATAAAGCGTTGCAGAAATCTCTTTGAGTAAAAATTAAAGAAAATGAATAATTTTAGTAGAAATGAAAAGGTTGATATGTTACTGATATATGGAGAGCGTCTCAAAAATTCAACTGCAGCTGCAGAACTGCAGAACTGTATCAGCAACGATATCCCAACAGACGTCATCCAAGATTGCCTATAACTACACGAGTCTGTCTGACAGCTGATATTGTTTTATTACATTCAATGGCTACTATGATTTCAAATATTTTAAGAAATATCGGGGCGAGCGCAATTCGTGACTCACCCGGTATACACCACGAAATAAGATAAAGGTAACCACGAAATATTACACAACAACGAAAGAACACAACGCAGAAGGAATTTTTAAAATCGGTGCTGTTTCCCAACTTTTAGATATTTTCGGGTTGATTTACTTGAGTATATATATTTCTTCCATATGTGAAACAAAAATACCTCCAAATTGTGTTTTTGTTTAAATTGCAGAGCATCCAATAAATTTCCAAATCAATTGCTCATTGAGCAAATATTAGTTCTTGTAATTTATGGGCGTACAATCTTTTCCATTTAGCATAGCTTGTATGCTTTTGGGAACGTAAATTTGGCTACAAAATAATGTATATTAAAGCTTTCTGGAAGTTTACAGAGAAATTAATTGCAAACATAAAACACCCAATTCAATTTTAGGCTAAGCGTAACCAATTTTCCCCAGAGGGCCGGAGGAATCACGAGCTACTATAAATATGAATGAGTCTTTAAGTGTCGTGATGTTGTATCGGCTGATACTTTTAATGTATAAAACGAAAACAGATTAGGGTTTAACGATTTTAAATGGCAAATTAGTGAAGAGTAAATTTTGAATGTCATTTTTAGGCTGGTGTATAATTTTTAATGGGGTTTTATTTTTTTATGGACTTAAATAAGTTACGGCATACTTTTAAAGGTAAAAAGATTGTAAATTCGGTAGCACTTTAGCATTCAGAGGTTCAGGGTGAATCTATAAATCGTGAAAAAGTAACGTAAAGTCGATTCACCACCATATCCTCGTGAAATAAACACCATTTTATTTTAATTTTTAGAAATAACTCCTTACAGAATGAAATATCGAGGAACATATCTAAGGAATCAACTGAACAGGAGGGAAACGGTAAGGGAAAGAATCAAAACGGCCTACAGAATCACAAGAGCTACCAGCTTTCATTGAGGAAAATAAATAACCAAGGAGTCTAACAAAGGCGAATAGAAGAAGTCTGAAAAGTGCCGAAAGCGACATTGTCCAACTGCTAACAAGAACCGAAAACCCACAAAAATTACAGAAAACGTCAGCATTACTTGAGAGGAAAAGCAATAATTTAAAGAACAGAATCATACGCAATGAAATACTGGGGATACGTCCAAAGACGAGACATGACACACCTTACTAAAGACAGTACTTTTTTTGCAGTTGTATAAGCAGCCGGTATTTTAACGAAATCTTTACTGCTAGGCTATTTATTGAAAGCAGAATGCATGGGATCGTCGACGGGCGGTAGTGCTATGAACGAATACCAGTGCCTTGCGTCGATCTACAACAGGGCGTGGTTTACCTGCGCAGATACACGTTTGCATATCACGAACTAATATTTCCGAATCTGTATATATCCAGCGAGTGGTTTACAGCTAATTGGGCCGTTCTCGCATGCTAAGCGCCACACTTTCTTATTCATCCATTCATTTTCATCCACGTCTTTCCTTTTCATCGCCGCCATCACTCCCTCCATCTATTTTCTCGCAGGTCTACATTTTTTCTTTTGTCTGGAGGGTAGATATTCGTTGAGGCCACTTGTTTGGCACAGACGCCTTAAATGTCCATACCACAACAGTCTTTTCTTCTCTATGTCATCTATAATTGTTTCTTCCGTGTTCATTCTTTCTCCTATTTCGGCGTTTCTTATATGTTCTAGCCTAGACACCCTACAGCTTCTTCTCAACGCGTCTATTTCCAACACAAGTAGCATTTCCTTATTTTTTTTGTTATTTCTCACTTTTGTGATCCATATGTCACTATGCTTTGAATAGCGCTTTTATAAATTCTTTTTCTTTATCGGCATCTTTATTTGTTCTTACCACCAAATCGAGTTTAACTTCTGAATAGCCTGTTTGCCCTAAATTATTCTATTGTTTATATCTCTTCGGCTATGCCTCTCCATTAACATAATGTACTCACTACAGACTTTTATTTTCATTCCATTTACATCCATGTCATTCCCTTCTTCCCCGATCACCAGATAGTTGGTTTTGTCAAAATTAAATATTAATCCCCATTTTTCGTAGGTCTTCGTCAATTTTCGTACTATGTAGTTGTTGTCATCTTCATCTGACGCAACAACCACTTGGTCGTCTGCAAAAAGAAGAGAATGTTTACACACAAATTTCTGTACATGATTTTAATTAAGTACGTACAAATTTTCTTTCAAAGGTCATTTGTACTGTATGAAGTCACGTAAAAAATATGCAAGGGACAGAATGTCCATTATCAACATAGAGATTTATAATTGGCACTGCTAACTTACGATGTCTATGGTGAAAATTTTTAGTTTTGATCCAACCCTTACTTTCTGAAAATCGAGTTGACTTCTAAATCATCCGATGCGATTTCTCCCATTTCAAGACTTATCTGTGTTCTCAATTGCTTTACACCGTACTAAATTAGCTTAGACCCTCCCTGCCTCAACCGAGACCTATACGTCTTCGAATAGTCCCGCTGGGACTGCAAAACTCACCGTTTCACCCTGAATTACGGAAGACCCTATCAAAAATTGCACAATTTATCTCTATAACTAAATCTATTATCAGTGGCGATGTTGCCTCGCCATTTTCTCTTCAGCTTCTAATTATTATAAATGGCTTTTATAATTACGACAATGACGATGCGAAATTATGTTAGGAATTGCGTTTGAACATTTCGGGCCTTGCTGGAGATAATTTAGGCTTTTAACAGGCGATGTTTTAAACGCCTCAGAGAAATGAATGAATAATTCTCTTAGACTAAGAAGAACGTGAAAATAAGGTTAAGTTTGTATATTAATGGAAATTGTACTTTATCCACTTATCGAACATAAAATAATGTTGGTATTAATTTAAGGATGTGTGATACTGTAAAAGTACCGATACTTGAGTATCCATGCCTTCGAAAGCAAGGAAGCGAGGAATATTTAAATTAAATTGGTACAGCATTCCGGGACACTCAATTATAAGATTCAATAATGAATTGAACTTATCCAAAGAGACATTCGAGGAAGTAAGTCCCCTGGGGTAATCAGTAGGTGAGTCGGCTTCAATTACGTTAGACACAGATTAAAAAAAAATCCACTGTATGTTCTCGAGCATATGCACAAGGTATCCTTCCCTATTAAGGAAACATACTCCAAATGTGGACGAGCGAAAGAATAATAAATTAGACGTGAATACATATCGTGAGCAAAACTCTTCTGAATTCCGTGTGATGAACCCCATATTATTCTGTTGACAAATTATTTATTGTGTACTAGCTACTTACGTTGTCAAGATCGTGTTGTAAGTTAATATAATTGAAATGTTACATTGACCTTGCATTTTGGGTAGGACAAGATTTTTTTTTTATATGCAGGGGGAGTCAGATGAGTTTAATACTCGGTTTTCGGGGTTAAAAGAGGATTTGGCTGCCATCTTGAAAAAGGGGGTGTAAACAGTTTTTCCTCGATCTCTTGAGAACCGTAAGTCTCAAAGAAGAATTCTAACACACTTTTTTGTAGGGAATTGAATTCTGTACAATCTTGGTCTAGATACTTACTTAAAATTGAAAATGAAAAAGTTATAATAAATATAATAAAGAACACCGGTTTGAAGCTACTTTGCCAAAATGCCAAAAACACCCCAATTGGTTATTTCGCGTGAATTTCATTAAAAATAAAGAAGGATCCTGTCAAATCCCCTTTTTAAATATTAATTTGCAAAAGTGGTTGTTTTATACCACCCCTAGTTGGTAAATTGGTAAAAAATTGTTTACTCTTTGCTTCAAATTTGGTCGAATGAGTATTGCCAAATAATGTTGTCCTTTTTCAGATTTAGTTTCATATTTTATAGCGACAAGAATATGATGAGATAAATGCTTATTTAATAGTTACAGAAAGAATCACTTACTCTTCTAGTATGTCCGTAATATAAATTATTTTTAACTAGCAATTCCTGATACATTACTGGAAAAGAGATTTATCTGCAGGTTTCACTAATGGCCTTTGACGAGCACTTTACATTGACGCTATTTATGTTATATTATAATTGTTGTCAAATTAGTTTCAAATATTTAAAAAATTTATGTTTGTATTTAAACTAACGTATAATAGTACAGGCAAATTAACAATTTAGGGTAACAAAAATTAATAAAAGGATCATCTCTGGGATTTAAGTAGGTAATAACTTGGAGAATGAGATGATGCATTCTTTGCACGTCCATGTCCCGGGAAAATTCAAAAAAATTATTAAAAACTTTTTGATTTTCGGTTTTTTTGCTCTAGCTGCCAAAATATTGAAAATAGAGAAAGAAGTTCTAAACAAAAGTTGTAGCTCATCTTTTTCTCTACAAATTTTTGTCTTACTTAAGCCGTTTAGAAGATAAATCGAGTCTTCCGCTTCGAAATGCGTGAAAAATGAGAATTCTCCGGAAGTTTCGTACGACCGGGCTCATCGATCGATAGTTCTTTCTATTCAGAGCCCCTAAAAAAATGAAAATAACATAAAATGTAGAGAAAAGTCTCAGCTTTAATGTGGAACTAATCACAAAATTCATAAAAAAATTTATCAAAGAGAGAAAGTGTCAGAAAATGGCTTAGTGAACTTTTTACAGTTGATCCACAGATTTATTCATATCTTTGCCGGGAGTCGTTAGAATGATAATTCATTTTGCTCATATATTCTTATATAATGATATATTAATCCAATTATCATTTTATTGCAATTACTTTTGTTGGAAAAATATGCCTGGCGATCAAAGTAGAGGGTATATTTCTCATCGATCAATCACCTCCAAATTTTGGAGTTCAATTCGCTATATCTTAAGTAATGGTAATAAAAGCACAGTCTTAATTTTTGGATTATAAGTACAATAAAACATATTCTTTCGAATGACTTTAGAGTTTTTTAAATGCGCACAGTACTTTTTGAATTTGTCTACATTATTCATACACGTTCAGATAATGCACAATTATACAGTAAAACATATACAACTTATTTGTTTCTTAACATTCTTCAATGAAATTTTCACGAAATATAGATTAAAGTGCGTGGAATCGAATCCATGCAGTGGAAAAGCACCCATTGTTACGGGAGAAACAGACAGGATGCATAAAAGTCAATGTGAATAAATCAACTTTATAAAGTTTACTAAGCCATCTTCTAACACTTTTTTTCTCTATGATAAAAATTTGTATGAATTTTGTGATTAGTTCCACATTAAAGCTGAGACTTTTCTCTATACTTTACGTTATTTTCATTTTTTTAGCGGCTCTGAATAGTAATAATTACCGATCGATATGTCCGTTATAGCCGTCATAGCAAGAAAACCGAAAATAAAAAAGTTTTTCCAATTTTTTTAAAATTTTCCCGTAACTTGGAAGTACAAAGAATGCATCATTCCATTCTACAGGTTATTAACTACTTAAATCCCAGAAATGATTCTTTTATTAATTTTTGCGAGGTTTTCACAACATTTTGCCTTCATTGCTTGTGCTATAAAGTATTATAGGCGTATGATTGGATATTGATTTTGTGTCGGTCACATAACTAACAAAAATATTTTAAATATGTATGTTATACCTTGTTTGGATAGGATTATAATTGTAGAATGTTCAAATATATGCATTATGTACATCAGTAAAAAACAATACAATGAACTATATACTAGTAGGTATATAAAACGTCGACAAACATTAATATTGTACATTTTGTACACGTTGGTATTATTTATCGGTTTTTATTTTCAACAAACAAATGCATACCTATTTAGGAAATTAGATTTGATGCATTAACTTTCAATTAATGCCACTATTTTAACAATATTAATATACAGCACACGCCTGCGGAAATTTTTAAGGAAGGAAGAGCAGAAGTAAACGATATCTCTCTATGCAGTGATATATTTGTTATTATTTTTCTTACAAATGGTAATTTTAGTCAGCTCTCGATGATACCGATTGTTGAAAAACTTTTAAGACCTTATTGACCGTAATCAGGTAACATCCGGCTCGAAGGGCCAAGAAAATGTTTCACACAAAATTAAATGGCTGATAAAACTCGCTTGTATAATAACATTCTCGACGAGTCAACCTACAGTAAAAAAAAAATTCGGCAAATAGTTTAGGTGAAATTAACATTGAAGGGTTGCTTCATATTCAGTGTACCAGTTCAAACTTTGAGCAGTGTAGTAGACGTTAGAGCAGACTGGTCTAATTCTGTTAATGTTTGTCTCCATTAAGACGATGTCATTTTCAGGATCGTTTCAGCTGCAGACCGGTCCAGATATTCGCACTATCGGAAGTTGCCATAGGATATTCTCCCCCATCTCTATAACTCCGTCAGAACTTATATAATTCTCTAGAACAAAACCAAAATGCCATAATAAGTTACACAGTTTATGCGCTTGTACTTGAGTAAGCTGTTGTCGCAACTCCGTAAATTGTCCTGAGGGATTTATTGCTGTTTGGGTCGTCAAGGAAGTGAAATGAGAACTTAAATGGAGGCTACTTCGAGAAACCACCGACAAACTTCGGGGAGTGATATCTACGATAATTCAAAGAAAAAGCGAAACAATGAATGGTTTTTCAGGGAGGTTATTTATATATTGTCGGGATATACAGTAGAGTTTAAAAAAAATACGATTGTAAAACAATGAAGGCGGTATTTTCTCTGCTTGAGATCCATCAAAAGGCTGAATTGCGAAATTGATATTTGTTCTTTAACTAAAGTATTTTATTTTTAAAAGTCGGTTAACAAAAATTTGTTTGCTCGAATAGAAATTAGTCTGTTTCTAAAAATGTGCGAAAACAACCAATTAAAATAACGCTAAACTGGTAACTACTACTACTACTTTTCATAATTTAATAATTGTGCCTGCAAGAAATAATTTATAAATAGTCTAAGAGCTCCTAATACTTATTTTCAATTTGGTTCACAATTCCTGAAACTTGTTTAAAATTATATCTTTTATATATCTTCTTTTATATGTAACTCTGTTTATCAGTCTTGAAATATGCACAGATTTTTCTTTGTTATTAGTAAAGCCTAGAAAAATGACAGACAACTCGGATCTGGAAAATCCCATGGCAGACGATTTTTATGTTTATAGAAAGGCATTCAGTTTCATTAATAACGCCACTTTAACAGTAAGATTTAATGATTTAACTTCTAATATATACACCAAATCCCAAATTTTTGTACATTTTGTACTGCTTGCTTTACTTATTTCCCTCTATTTACCCCTATTTAACCCCCAACCCTTCACCGGATAAGTTAAAAAACAGTCCATACGTTATAATACATATAGTGGATTCAATAGAGATTTTCACTTCGCAAAAATTTCGGGAAGCGGTAACTTTTGAGTATACATCTCTGAATACGTCAGGAATAATATACCTAAAGTTACCAACGATAGTCCTTGAGCGTCATTTGTTATTAAATAAATTAGTTGCAAGATACCGGTTTTTGTAAAATATCTCTTAAAACAGTTTTTTCTTAAAAATACTAATTACGCCATTTGAAAGCATGGGAAATTTCACATAAGAAATGCATACGAAGTTTTTTTGTATGATCAAAAATGTAAGCTTCAGATTTTTTGGTTTTACGCACGAAAATGGAACGCGGCGACACGTAACTACGGTGCGCGAAACGCGCTATATTAAATTTGTTGTAATAATTAATTAAATTGAGCTCATTAAAGCGCAAATAAAAGAAGAAACATGTGGCTATTGGATTATTACATTTTCAAATATAAAAATGACTGTATATAGGAGTAGTACATATATGAAGTGGGAACATAAAGAGATTTTCGATGAATTCGGTAAAAGCTCTACCATGTCTACAATTTTTAAGATAGAAACCAGGGACTTTCACATATTACTCTTGACGTAATGATTAAAAAGATCCGATGAGTGAGAAAATTTAAAAAAAATTGTTTCTGAAGACGTACACTTCCAAAATTTCAAAATTTTGAAAAAGTGATAAAATTTGATATGTATAACTAACTTTAAGGACCTTATTACTTTGGCTTAAATCACGTTATTAGACTTCTGTAGGTGCGATTTTTTAAGCTTGAAATGTGTACTTTAAGATGCTTCAAGGACATTTATCCAAAAATTAAATTAACCCTCTTTATTTTACGAAAATAAAAAAAAATTTGCTACAAAATTCGTGAAATTAGGGGTAAAATAAACGTTAGTAACTTTTATAAAAAAAATTATTTAGCATATCTATCCAGCATATATTTATAGTAGGACCTCACAAAAAGTAAATCTGATGTAATAAGAATTTTAGGAATATATGTAAAACTATAATTTTCAGGAAGTATTGAAAAAAATCAAGTTTTCTCGATAAATCGATTCGATCTTGATTAGAGTCGACCCTTGGTAAGCAGTTATCCGATTCACGCCACATAATCGCACGCAGGTCATTAATGTTAGATCTAGTGAATCAATTAAGAGTCGAATTCAAAATATATTTTCATTTATTGAAGTAGAATTCAACAAATACAAAAAAAATTGAAATATTTAAGACAGAGGGCACCACCCTTGGCAAGACGGTACGTCCCGAGGAATAGTAATTCATACAATGGCCAGAGTATTGTATATATCGAGTGTACAAAAAGATTCAGACTCCCAGTCAGATATGATAGTAAAAATTTTTTATCGAAAAGTCGGGCATGTTGGATCAGCCATTTTGAATAACCTTTTTTGACATCATAATTTGTTCAGCGTCCTCGGAAACCCCTAATATGTCAATTTGAATTAAATTGCCTTAACATTTCTCAATTTATAACAACTAAAAAAAAAATTTTCTTTTTAAAATAATTAATAAACAATTTCCTCACAAATTTTTTCAGAATTTGTTATTCTAAAATTTTGCAGTTATTCACAAAAACGTGACGTCATGTTTATTCGGTTATTTATCAATGTATTTAAAAAATGTTTGTTAGAATAGTTAATTATGTAAAATGTAAGCATTTTCAGAAAAAATAATTCGTATATATCAAACATTAATTTAATTATCAAACGTAATAGATAATGTTAGTGTAAACTTGGAATGATATTATCCTTTACGCTTGATAACTAAAGCAATATTTGATATATACTAAATCTTTTTTCTGAAAATGCTTACACTTTATATAGTTAATTATTTTAACAAAAATTTTTTAAATACATTGATAAATAACCGAATAAACATGACGTCACGTTTTTGAGAATAACTGAAAAATTTCAGAATGAAAAATTCTGAAAAAATTTCCCCCTACAAACAAAGCTGTGCTTTATCGATGTCTAAAATATTATTTACATAGTATCCATTTTTTCCAAGATATACTGGATTAAAAACTGGTATGGTTAAAATTTCTTTAAAAAGTAGGGCATTTTTCAATATAACTTAGCAGAACTTCAAAAGTGTCTAATGTACATTATTTACATTTCAGCATTTGATTTAGAATAGACTCATAATAAATAGATATTGTTTTCAAGTTTTTCTGCTCCTCGGTTTCTGAGATATTCACGGTTAAAGTGAGAGGTCAATACATTTGAATCGTATGTTAGTAAACTCATTCCTGTCTCGTTTATACATCTTCCATTCATTTTGGTCATTCGTTAATTTATATTGTTTGTAGGATTGGTCTCTTCGTTTAAGTGAGTCTAAAACCCTGTCATTAAATCACCCACCTATATTTACTGTGAAGCACAATTTCTCTTTTTGGCATAAGACTGTCATTAATATTTCTTATTCCCTCCAAAAAACAGTTATATTTATCATTTAAATCTTCATTGTGATAATTAAAAGTATTTAAAAAATCAACAATATTTTTATATTATAATTTTGTTAAATATGTTGAATTTAATTTCCAGTTAATATTAAAATCGCCAACCATTAAAAAGCTATGATTAAAATTTATTAGATTATTCTCTAACCAATTTTCTAAGAAATCTAAAAATACTGTATGTGATTAATTTGGTGAATGATATAAGCCAGCAATAGACATGAGAGAACATGTAGATACAAAACAGGATACTGCTGGTATTTCGACTAAGTGTTCATTAAATATTGAAATTTATTGTCATTAGAAAAACATACAAGAAACATCATCTTTAAATGTTGACCCTTTAAAAAACTTAGACGAATGTTCTACGTAAATTGGAACTCAAAATGGAATTCAATGTAAGTACGTTAAATAACGCCTAGACTGGCTGGATAGCTCCTACAGAAAACAAAGTTATTTGTAGACTGGCGCTAAATTGAAAACGGTTATCTTACAGTCTCGTAAAAAGGAGTATTGTCTTAGAAATAAAAGAAGCCGACCTCGAAGTAACACATAAGACACTCCAAACTGAAAAAGCAATGCTCTAAACGCAATGAAAATTGCAACAGTCGTATCATGCATGTAAAATAGCTTTATCTATCGACGTGTAAAATTCTACAAGCATATGGCTGTCATGTATCTCGATCTCGCTTATTGCTCCCTATGCCCTATGTTTTATTCAGGTTAAAGCTAGAATTTAAAGTACCTTATTGAGTGGAATACTGATCTTTCCGTTCAGATCCACTGGGATCATAAAGAGCATTCGGAATGTTTTTTCGATGAAAGGGTTCGTTTTTGTTAAGAAATCACGAAACTGATATAAACATCGGTAAGTATATTAAACGATTTTCAATTTTAGGTGCGTTAAAGGGTGACCTATTAATTTTTTAATCTAATTTTTTGGCCTTACGAACTTTGCGTTTTGGCCAACGGGACCAATTAATAATAGGCCATAATTTAAGGGGAAAATTATTAACGAAGGCTTTGACTCTTCAAAACCTTCGTTAATAACACAGCCACATAAAGAACGGTTTTATACCAGAGACATAAGTAAGTACATTGATTTTGTATATTTTTTGCACAAACTCAAATTATCTTTCAACAAAATACGGTGTTCTTCAGGGATCGGTGCTAGGGCCGACCCTATTCTTGATTTATATAAATGATCTGCCAGGCACTGCCCTTCATGCAAGCTTGGTTCTGTTCGCTGACAATACAACCGTAACAAAATCATTTAAATATGTTAAGATTTTAATATCTGAAATAAATTCGACACAAAATCTAGTACAAGATTGGTTTATAGCTAATTAGTTGACATAGTACGACTCCAAAATTGAAATAGTTTTTTTTACTCTATAAAAATTGGACAACATGTGGCTAAGAAAATAAGGTTTTAGTTTGCCCAAGTCGTTCTAGTGTGGGCCACCCTACGAGCGACGTGGTTAGCGTCACTGGTGTAACCTGGCTAGCACAGTAAATATACGGAGAGCAAAAGGGCGTGGAGTTCAAGGCTTGGGCGCCATTGATTACTTAGGGTAATCAAAGAAAATTAAAGATAAAGATAAACAAAAGACAAAAGTTACATATATACAATGGTACTATATTACAAAAAGTGAACGAGCTATCACAGCATCAGCGATACTCTATGGCAAAATATCACACAGAAATATATACAAAATACTATATTACAATAACCGAAGTTCAAGATAAGCTTGAGACTTTTACGAGAGCCAAATTAAATATATTACAAAAGAGATGACTCGTAAATTGTCTCAATTATGAAACAAAAGTATATATTACAAGGTAATAAAATACTATATTACAAGTTACACTATATTACAAATTTGCTCAACAGCAAAATAAATTTGAGGCGTATACGAGAACTAAAAATATGTTACAAAAGATACGCCTCGCAACCTTTACCTCAATACTAAAATCATATATTACACAAAGTAGATATACTTGAGATCCTTTACGAGAGACAAAATAACTATATTACAGAAGATAAGTCTCGTAAATTTATCTCAAAATTAAAAATCATATATTACAACAATATTAGGAACTTGAGATCCTTTACGAGAGACAAAATACTATATTACAATAAATATGTCTCGTTTCATTATCTCGAAGTTCATAAACCTTAAACACTCGTTACCATCAAGATGAACCACGACTTACTATGTTACCAACAGAAATGCATTACAATACTACGATAAAATATTAACAGTAAGAAATCACGATAAAATTAACCATGAAATTAATACTTCGATGAAATATGTGCGACAATTAATTTAAGATATAAGTAGCTATGAATTAATGTACGACAATGGGTTAAATATAACAGCGTATTTAAATGTAACAAAGAATTGTAATAGAATTAGCTTGAATCTCATATTTTAAATTTAGACACTTGGCTTTTATAACCCAAAACTACAATCATGTGAAAATAATCCCTTTTATATGTAGCAATCAAAAGTACTTATCTTTTATTTTGTTATCCTGATTAAGGAAAGTCCTACATACGATCCTGTTTTCCGATGATTATGGATTTAAATTCACATGTGGCTGCCTTAATCCCATTTTGAGGTTATGAAATCGTAGAAACGTTCGTACAAGATTTGTCGCCAAGACAAAATGAAGAAAATCTCATCGCTCAGAATGTTTTCGTATATCCTAATTCAAAATGTAGTATAGAAAAGTTGACTTCATATGAATATTGTTTGCTTAGTGGAAAACGTAGTAGGTATCGCTAATTGAATGTAGATAATCTCAAATCTTGCCTAAAGCAAATAATGTAACGTTGAAATACTTCTACGTTAAAATCATTAGACGTGAATAAGTTTTGTTATTAAGAAATTAATTCTTAATTTATAAGAATATAAGAAAAACCTAAAACAATATTTCAAATGTTAGATGGCATTTATGTACCGGTGTAATAATTAAAACCTTACCTCATGTGATCATCACGAGGTTTTTCAAATTCTAACATCCCCATTACAGGTCAAAAAAAATTGTAAATACGTCTAATTAGTGCAATGGTTCAACGAGAAAGAGTTTCACCCGGCGTTATTTAGTTGAAATATCATTCCTGCTGCGCTATCTAGTATTCGCGAACTTTAACTGCTGACAGATGACGTATGTTCATCATAGTCTAAGGAGTAAGGGCACTCTATTAGTACTAAAGTTTGTGGGAATAATATTTCCGATAACTTATAATTTTTCTAATAAATATTAACAGTGTAACGAAGGATGCTATTGAGCATTCCGCATGTTACAAACAATAATTTAACGCTTAGTAATGAGGTAAAATTTGTGGGAGTCTACCTTGATAATAAGTTAACTTGGGAAACACATGTGAATTATATCTTAATCTTGCGCGCCATGCCTCCCAGAGAACATTACTTACTGCATACCGTGGCCTGATACATTCTGGTATCACTTACGCTATTTTCATTTGGAGGCATTCTTCTGCTAGCAGAGCAGTCCTTGGCAACTCCATTTGACCGTTCAACGGACGATGAAACGGCGTGTTGGAACAAACCTAATATACGATTCAAATGTATTGACCCCTCAGTTTAAGCGCGAATATCTCAGAAAAAAATTAGTTATCAAGCGTAATAGGTAATATCCGTGCAAACTTGTAATATTATCCTTTACGCTTGATAACTAAATTAATATTTGATATGTACCAATTATTTTTTCTGAAAATGCTTACATTTTATATAATTAACAATTTTGACAAAAATTGTTTAAATACATTGATAAATAAACGAATAAACATGACGTCACGTTTTTGCGAATAACTGCAAAATTTTGAAATACAAAATCATGAAAAAATTTCCTTGTACAAAAAATGCCGTGCTTTATCGGTGTTTAAAATATTATTTACATAGTAGGCATATTTTCAAAGATATAATGGATTAAAAACTGGTATGGTCAACATTTCTTTAAAAAGTAGGACATTTTTCAATATAACTTAGCAGAACTTCAAAAGCGTCCAATGTGCATTATTCAGATTTTAGTGATTGATTTAGAATAGACTCATAATAAACACGTATTTTTTTCATTTTTTTCTGCTCCTCCGTTTCTGAGATATATTAGTATATTAGTATAAAGGGCTTCAAAACCTGAACTACTTGAACTTTCTATTTAGGTTAGGTTCGGTTTCCATCCTATAAATAGTTTTGGAGTGTTGGACGATATACAATTAAAATAAAACATAATCAAATGCAAATGCAAATTCCCTACAATGTAAGAGTAATCTAAAATAGAATTGTGGAAATGAATATATTACTAGCAAAAATACTCGTAATTATTTCAAACTCTTACTAAATACTTATTCATAGATAAGTACAAAAACATATATCTTTCTAAACAAAATACTTTGCTGGCTACATGCCACGAACAACATTGAATTATAAGAAAGAAATATGCACATTACGTACAGAAAACTGTCACAATAATGTTAGTTTTAATTTTAAATTATCCTGTTCAACAAAACCAAAAACAACCAAAGACAAAAACACGTACCAAAAACTTGAAAAACTTTCACAGACACGTGTTTCTGTATCCTACACAAGGATACTTCTTCAGTGCTACTTCTTTCAAAGTTGAAAATGAACTAAACAGTCACTTACCAGGTAATACGTATTTATGCAATAATTATTTATGGTTCTAACGAACAGGATAATCCAAAACAGATTTCGGAGAATTACCAGTACAGGTATAATCATAAAACATAATCAAATGCAAATGCAAATTCCCTACAATGTAAGAGTAATCTAAAATAGAATTGAGGAAATGAATATATTACTAGCAAAAATACTCGTAATTATTTCAAACTCTTACTAAAGACTTATTCATAGATAAGTACAAAAACATATATCTTTCTAAACAAAATACTTTGCTGGCTACATGCCACGAACAACATTGAATTATAAGAAAGAAATATGCACATTACGTACAGAAAACTGTCACAATAATGTTAGTTTTAATTTTAAATTATCCTGTTCAACAAAACCAAAAACAACCAAAGACAAAAACACTTACCAAAAACTTGAAAAACTTTCACAGACACGTGTTTCTGTATCCTACACAAGGATACTTCTTCAGTGCTACTTCTTTCAAAGTTGAAAATGAACTAAACAGTCACTTACCAGGTAATACGTATTTATGCAATAATTATTTATGGTTCTAACGAACAGGATAATCCAAAACAGATTTCGGAGAATTACCAGTACAGGTATAATCATAAAACATAATCAAATGCAAATGCAAATTCCCTACAATGTAAGAGTAATCTAAAATAGAATTGAGGAAATGAATATATTACTAGCAAAAATACTCGTAATTATTTCAAACTCTTACTAAAGACTTATTCATAGATAAGTACAAGATATATGTTTTTGTACTTATCTATGAATAAGTCTTTAGTAAGAGTTTGAAATAATTACGAGTATTTTTGCTAGTAATATATTCATTTCCTCAATTCTATTTTAGATTACTCTTACATTGTAGGGAATTTGCATTTGCATTTGATTATGTTTTATGTTATACCTGTACTGGTAATTCTCCGAAATCTGTTTTGGATTATCCTGTTCGTTAGAACCATAAATAATTATTGCATAAATACGTATTACCTGGTAAGTGACTGTTTAGTTCATTTTCAACTTTGAAAGAAGTAGCACTGAAGAAGTATCCTTGTGTAGGATACAGAAACACGTGTCTGTGAAAGTTTTTCAAGTTTTTGGTAAGTGTTTTTGTCTTTGGTTGTTTTTGGTTTTGTTGAACAGGATAATTTAAAATTAAAACTAACATTATTGTGACAGTTTTCTGTACGTAATGTGCATATTTCTTTCTTATAATTCAATGTTGTTCGTGGCATGTAGCCAGCAAAGTATTTTGTTTAGAAAGATATACGTTTTTGTACTTATCTATGAATAAGTCTTTAGTAAGAGTTTGAAATAATTACGAGTATTTTTGCTAGTAATATATTCATTTCCTCAATTCTAATTAAAATAAAATAAAATTTATTGTACATCAATAAATGTTATTTATCGGAAACAGCCTGTAAGTGTATTTATTTGTCCCAAAAATCACAGGAGTAGAAATTATTTCCTAGTAATGTTGTGATTTATTTCAAAGATTCCTCGGATTTTACTTTTTTAAACACCTACACACCGAAATAACAAAATACCATACCAGCGATAAGAGTTCTTTTTCCTGATTTGAATGCGCAGTCTCAGATAAATACCGACAAACTTATTTCTCCTTGTTATCAAGCAGATTAGATTTGAACTGACGCCCTACGATGTGTAATTTTATGTGTGCCTCTGGGTAACTCAATTTTTGACGATGTTTATCAGTCCATACGTCTACTCTTTTATACTCTTTTATTTGATCTTTTTCTTGCTATGCAAGAAAGTCTAACGCGATAAAATTTTATAGTCCCAGATGCTTCTGGGTAAGAAATTGGGTTTCCAGGTTTTAATAAAGTCGTGTTCTTATAGGGAGGTGAGAATTATGGATAGTGCCGAGGTTAAGCCGTATACCTGTTATAAAATAAAGCGGTTATTAAGGCTGTTCGTTGTTTTATCTCCTCGTTTAATTTCAGCTTTAACAGAGGCATGACGAATTTAAAATATTTTATTTGAATTTCTGTGTTGTACTCGCCGCAGAATTTACAAGCAATTCAAGAAATTTTTCGCATAGTTCGGCTAGAAGAATGTACGCGCTTTGTGAATGCATATGTACTGTCAGAAACATTGGAGATCTGCTTAAAAATAAATCTTGTTTTATCAATTACTGCCCATGAAGTGATTCTCACACATATGCCAAATCTGTGTGTATATTTATTGGTTCAATTGTTTTTAGCTTCACATTGTGTCGATGAAAACATATAATTTATGTGTTTACCAAACGTATTTTTATATTTTCATTAGCCAAAGCCTAAGCTACAGTTTGCTATCTAACAGAATGTGAGTTTTTTGCGTTGTTTTGACAAGGATATCAATTTTCAGAGGCACACCGGGCGCTGGAACTCCTCGAAGACTATCACTCTAAGCTGATCAAGCCGCAGGATAAGCAGCTCAGATTGGCGATCGAACGAGTTATTCGAATCTTCAAGTCCCGACTCTTCCAGGCCCTATTAGGTAAGAGATATTTTAATGCTTATTAGTGCCCCCAGGGAAATTACCGCAATACGTTTTTGGTAATCTTAACTTGCTCTAACGCCGTTTTAATAATAATCATTCGATTTAATTAACTTTGCGTTGTAAATTTATTCTATTCGCTGCTCTGGTAAGAATTATTATGGAAAATTGTGATTTCTAGAAAGCTTCAAGGTCCATGAAGGTTTAAAAATGAATTATTATTTGTTTGCTTATAACTGTATTGAAACATATTCTTTATAGCATTTTGCAAACAGCAGCAAAAATAACTATCTATAACTAAAAGAAAAACTTTGTGTAAACATATTAATGAAATCTTTGCATTCTTTCGATAACCTTAATTTTGGTTATGCTAGCAAATTAAAATCCTAAAATGAATTTGTCTAATTTCTTATTTGACAATTCTCATTCTAACACTAGCATCCAGACAGTCCCCTTCGGCCATGCAGATTAAACTAGTATCTACATAACCCCCTACGATCATGAAGATTCAGTTAAAGATGAGAATAAAGGCCTAAAATGAATTTATTTATCTACCTTGTCTTAAAAAAATTCATTCTAATGGATTACATATTCATGAAATCCATCATTCTGTTTCTTTGAAACGTTTTTCGCCCTTACTTTAAGACAAGATAAATAAATTCATTTTAAGTCTCTGTTCTCATTTTTAACTGAATCTTCATGATCCTAGGGGGTTATGTAGATACTAGTTTAACCTGCATGGCCGTAGGGGACTGTGCGGATGCTAGTGTTAGAATGAGAATTGTCAAATAAGAAATTAGACAAATTCGTTTTAGGATTTTAATTTGCTAGCATAACCAGAATTCAGGTTATCGAAAGAATGCAAAGATTTCATTAATACTTTTACACAAAGTTTTTCTTTTAGTTATAGATAGTTATTTTTTCTACTGATTGCAAAATCCTATAAAGAATATGTTTCAATACAATTATAAGCAAACAAATATCTTGAATGGGCCTACCCCTTTCAGCGGGTGCGACTAATAAAAAAGTGAACTGTATTTAGGATGAAAAGAAAAAATGTGTCGGAAACTTACCCAGTAGGTTCGATGGGTTCTCCTTCTTCGATGTCGGTCCAGGCAATAGGAGGGACAGAGGAGGGCCAAAAGGAAAATACGCAAATCCCCGACACACACAATTAATGTATGGCAAATTATTAAATTAATTAAAGAAAAGAAATTATTATCAATATTATAATTCACTTGTTACTGAAACAAAACTATAACTATTCAGCGGCGTGAGTGACTATATATCTATCTAAGCTTACTCTCTTACTGTACGAGTCGCGCTCGACCCACACGCTGCTAAAAAACTCGTACTAAAAACTTCTTAGTATTATACTATAAAAAAAAATCAAAACATATTTATTTCCAGGAAGGGCGCGTAACCATCCACCCGGCCTTGAAAAATTATTTTCAAACATACCCTAAAGAGAGAAGACATCTATTAATAAAAAAAAACTAAAACATTCTAAGCTAAAAACAAAACAAATTATTTTATTGAGTAGGCAAAGGGCACAACTTGATAATAGGTCGCTTGTACGTTGTGTTTTTTGCTCTTACAAGCGCTACACGAACCACGCCGTCTTTGCCAGGATAGACCTCTTCAATAACACCTAGCGGCCATTGAAGAGGGGGTATGTTTTCTTGCTGTATGAGAACTAGTGTTCCTTTGGTAACAGGACAAGTTGAACTGTTCCATTTTTGACGACTTTGTAAACTGCTCAAATATTCAACCCGCCACCGTTTCCAAAATGACTGTACCATTTGATCCAGTAATTGTTTGCGTGAAAGTAAATTTTTATTATTTTCCGAAAAATCTATTGCGGGAAGTGATTTCAATGGGGTCAGTGTAAGAAAATGTGCAGGCGTTAAAGCCTCTGGTTCAGACGGATCACTGCTCAACCAACATAATGGCCTAGAATTTAATAGGGCTTCAATCTGTGCTAAAATAGTGGTAAATTCCTCAAAAGTAAAAATTTGATTTCCTACAACTTTATACAAATGTGTTTTTACTGATTTGATATTTGCCTCCCAAATACCTCCAAAGTGGGGTGCAGAGGGAGGATTAAATTTCCACTCTATCTTGTGCGTATTTAACTCTGCGCCTATAGTGCGAATATATTCACTAGATTGAATTAAACTGTAAATTTGATCAAGTTCAGCTTTTGCCCCAATAAAATTTGTGCCGCAGTCAGAGTGAATAGTACACACTGGTCCGCGGCGCGCTATAAAACGTTTAAAACAACCAAGGAATGTCGCAGTTGACAGGTCCGAGGCTAATTCTAGGTGCACCGCTTTCGTCGCCAGACAGACAAACAGACATATGTACGCCTTTTGGCTTTTAATACCTCTGCGGCGTCCTAAAGTAATGTACACCGGGCCGGCGTAGTCCACGCCACAATTTAAAAAACATTTTACCTCCGTTACTCTAGCAGCGGGTAGATCAGCCATTTGTGGATAAATGGCTTTAGGTTTAAATTTAAAACAATAATTACATAATTTAACGCGATTACGAACAACATTCCTTGCAGCTAATATCCAGAATCGTTGTCGGAGGAGTGATAACAATAAATGTGGCCCAGTATGTAAGTATAAGCGGTGAAAATGGTCAATTAAAATATTAACTAAGTGATCCTTTTTTGGAAGTAATAATGGATGTTTTGTGTGGTAACTAATTTGTGCGTTTGCTAACCTACCTCCTACTCGAATACACCCATTATCTAAAAAGGGATTTAAATGTCGCAAAGATTTGTCACACGATTGTTCATTCTGTAACAATTTAAATTCTTTGGTAAAATGTATTTTTTGAACAATTTGTATTAACACTAATTCGGCCTTCTCTAAATCTGACACAGAAATAATTTTCCTAATAGGTAATAATTTCGAAAATCTAAGAACGTAGATTGTGATTCTGCAAAGTTTCGACCAAGAAGACATCCTCAACATAAGATTACGTAACGGATTATTTTCACCAACCACAGTGGGCAGGACTACAGTTGTTTTTTCTTCAAGTGTAGGTAAATTATTTTCAACAATAGGTTGAATAGGCCATTTATCCACTTCTAATTTAAGCCAATGTGGACCGGAGAGCCAAGTGGAGTGTTGAATTAGGAGCGCCGGCGTTAATCCACGTGAAAGACAGTCAGCTATATTGTTTTCACTTTCTACATGAAACCATGAAACCATGAAACAACTTTCACAGGTGCAACTTTTGCTTTTGCGCACATTAAATTGATTCTTATATCATTATTAGGTGCAATTAATTTTATATAAACCATAGCCCCATATCCTTTTAATGAACTATCTGCGAATCCTACCAGTGTTGCACAAGAATTATTGTCCAGTGCCCCGATATAACGCGGTACTCGAAATTGCGATAAGAGAGGAAGCCCCTCATAAAATTCTAACCATTGTTTTTTAACATTTATTGGCGGTTCCTCATCCCAATCAACTTTAGAAAACCACAACTCTTTTATGAGGAATTTTGCGACGACAGTAATAGCCGATAAAAACCCTAATGGATCCCAAATGCGTGCTAAAGTTGACAAAATGCTCCTTTTTGTACAAATTTTGCTTGGAATATTTACCGAAAATGAAAAATAATCAGTTGAAGGATCCCATTGCAACCCCAAAACCTTGAGTGCACAATTTATTTCAGGAGTTTCATTAAATTCTATTGTGGATGCTAAACGAATGTTTTCAGGAATTTTTTGTAATAAGTTTCGCGAGTTCGTACTCCATTTAACTAATTCGAAACCTCCGGTAGAGAACAACCCTATTATTTGATGATAAAGCTCTATTGCTTGTGGTGCCGTCGGAACACTAACTACTAGGTCGTCTATATACAGGTCGCTTTCGACAACTTTGGACGCGAGCGGAAATGTCTCTGCCTCATCGTTGGCGAGTTGTTTAATCGTTCTTAAAGCCGCAAAAGGGGATGATTTTAAACCAAATACAACTGTAGTTAATTCATAAACCATTAAAGGTTCCTCAGGAGAGAATCTCCACAAAATTCTCTGAAATTTGCGATGCTCTGGACAAACCCGAATATTTCGATACATTTGGCGTATGTCCGAAATCATAGCAACCTCAAAAAGTCTAAAGTTAAGTAAAATTTTAAAAATATTGGTTTGTAATTTTGGACCGGAATATAAAACATCATTTAGTGAACGCGAATTAGATGTTTTTGCGGATGCATCAAACACGATACGAACGGGCGTGCTAACACTTTCTTTCAACACAGCAAAATGCGGAATATAATAAGCGCTATTATCAACTTGATCATTCGAAACTGGGGATACTAGAGTCATGTGACCCTGAGTTATATAATCCTTAATAACCTCACTATAATGATCTTTAAGAGACGGGTCATTTTTAAACTTATTTTCGAGACAATGAAATCTTTTACAAGCTATAGTAAACGAATTTCCTAACACAGGCGGATACTCCTTAAATGGGAGTGCTACGGTAAATCGACCGGTCTCTTCGCGAGTGGTAGTGGTTCTAAAAATGTTCTCACATTCAGCGTCCTCCTGATTAAGCACAGGAGGTGCAGGTATCTCCTCTACTTCCCAAAATTTATGTAAAATTTTTTCTAACGAAGGTTCTATGACCGAACAAAATGTTTGCGAATTTTCGACTCCATCCGTTGTAGTAGTGGGTACGTTCCCCATTACTATATAACCCAAATTAGTTTGTACTGCCATGGGAAAATTAGGTGGCCCAACTACTTTACTACTGCCTAAAATATGTAAAAATAAACTGGCTCCTATAATACCATCAATTTTTGAGGGTTCGTAAAAATGATCATCCGCTAGTTTAACATGATTTAAATAACTAAGTGATTTAACTGGTATATTAGTTGTTGGAAGTCGATCCGTTATTTTCTCTACCACTAAAGCGTAGATCTGATACTGAATATTTGAATCAAAACGTGAACTTAATGAAAAATGTAAGTGTCCTAAAACTGTTTGAGAACCACCGATTCCATTAACAGAGGAGTGATATTTTTGAAACGGTAATTTGAGCCGTTGACAACATTTTCTAGTGATAAAATGTGCTTGGCTCCCGTTATCTATCAAAAAACGCGCGGGCTTATATTCAAATGAAACCGATATGTTGACAAGTGCTGTAGAGAGTAAAGTTGTATAATTATCCTGTGAAACTTCAATACTGGAAGTTGAGCAATAGTTGTGCGTGGATAAGCTATCTTTCTCATTTTCATTTGACGCGGTTTGACTACTAGATGCTATGTTTTCGTGGTTATTATTGTTATTATTTTTAGAGGAATTTAATTTATCAAAATGTAATAACGAATGATGGCGAGAACGACAAATATTGCAAACTTTTATCGACTTACAATCGGCAATTTTATGAACTGAACTTAAACAATTTAGGCATAATTTTTTCTCTTTAGCTAAACTATATCTTGCGTGCGGTGTAAGTTTCAAAAATTCAGAGCATTGAAAAGCAGAATGTAATTGTTTGCAAATTGGGCAGTTGCCTGCTAAACTTTTATAAAGTTTTTTATTTTCCCCACCACTACTATTTGTAACAAATGATTGCGAGACTTGTTTAGACCTAGGAACACTACTACTAATATTGAATTTTGCGGAACTAGTTTGACTATTTTTTGAAAGACTATTAAGAGCTTTTCTTTGATTTTTAACAAAATCTACGATTTCCTTGTAAGTCGGGATCTTCGAGTGTTTAGACATTTCAAATAATTTACGTGTCTGGGTGTCTAACTTCGAGAGAGCTAAAGAAGCTACGAAAAAATCTGTCAGATCTGGGATATTTAATTGTTTGATAGCATTGACAGAAGTGTCAAATTTTTCTAGAAAATTATTAAGACAAGCTGCGGACTCCTGCTGAGCTGTTTTAAATTCCAACATTTGACTAAAATAGGTATCAGCTAGTAAACGTCTATCCTGATATTTATCTACTAAAGTATCCCAAAAAATACTATAATTTGCGGGCGTCGGTAAAACACTAGCACAAACATCTAAAGCTTTACCCTTTAAAGCACCTAACAAGTAATGTAGTTTACTCGTATTATCTAAATTTGCCTTGTCATGAACAAGACTTTTAAATGTTTCAAAAAATATTGGCCATTTTTTAGGATCACCAGAAAATTCCGGTATTTCTATTTTTTGTAATTTAGCGACAGCTGGCTGATCAGCTGTTTGCCTGTTTTGTGCGAGATGCTGATTTTCTAAAATTGTGGCTGCCTCTTTTATATGACAATATAGTGAATCTACAATTTCTAATGGTTGGTAATTTAATACATAATCGGAATTTATTTCTAAATTTACGTCATTAATCGTATCTATCATTTGTTTAAATAACTCGAAAGTTTCGTCTAAAGTGTGCAGTTGAATTTTAAATTTTGCAACATTTTCAGGATTTTTTAAATCTCTAGATAAATCGTACAGCTTTTGTATTTTGTTGAAATAAGTTTCTTTTTTGGCAGTAAGTTTATTAAGTTTTAACTCTAAGTTCTGATCAGTTTTTGGTGGCATTGTGAACTACTTGAACAGTATAATGTTACCAAAACTATTCACTAAATATTCAAATTATGTAAAAATTAAAACGATAAAGGTAAGTAATAACTATTTCTAAATAACTAATAATCAATTTATATGCAAGAACAAATAAATCGTACTGGAAAATTATGAAAATAATTCAAGGCAAATACCAAATAAAATTTACTATGATGTGCGAAAATAAACTATTCAAATATGCGTGTTTCAGTAAAGAAGCGAATTATAATAAGGTGATAAGACTGACAGAAAAACTACTATAAAAATTCTGCCGGCTATAATCCGGACGAAGTGGCCATATGAATGGGCCTACCCCTTTCAGCGGGTGCGACTAATAAAAAAGTGAACTGTATTTAGGATGAAAAGAAAAAATGTGTCGGAAACTTACCCAGTAGGTTCGATGGGTTCTCCTTCTTCGATGTCGGTCCAGGCAATAGGAGGGACAGAGGAGGGCCAAAAGGAAAATACGCAAATCCCCGACACACACAATTAATGTATGGCAAATTATTAAATTAATTAAAGAAAAGAAATTATTATCAATATTATAATTCACTTGTTACTGAAACAAAACTATAACTATTCAGCGGCGTGAGTGACTATATATCTATCTAAGCTTACTCTCTTACTGTACGAGTCGCGCTCGACCCACACGCTGCTAAAAAACTCGTACTAAAAACTTCTTAGTATTATACTATAAAAAAAAATCAAAACATATTTATTTCCAGGAAGGGCGCGTAACCATATCTTATATCTAATAACCAAAAACTAAAATTAGTGAAATATGCACTCTCCTTTATTAGCCCCAAGATATTTCTCAATAGACCATACACTATTCAAAATTGGAGTAAGCATAGTTTAAAGTATGTGAATTTCATAACAATATGTATATGCAAAGCTCGTTCCTAATTTTCCGGTCAAAGCTTATTCCAGGAAATTCGCTATCTCTAGGATTACATCAGCATCTCTTTCTTTGCCTCCGCCATAGTCACATTATGTTTCCTTTTACCACAACGTCGTAGTTTTATATAAATGTAGTAATATAGGAGCAATATAGGTAATTCATGCTATTATTTTTGCTCTGGGATATTCTGAAGAGCACACAAACTTCACGTATCGCTGGTTATGTTCGCCATCGCCTGCTGTTAAGAGTGTAATCATATTTCTCTCGTAAAGAAAATTATAATATATATATCACTTTTTATACTTAAATCTTATATAGGGGGTAGTTTTCAGACCGTCCAAGGGTTGACACTGTAGGACGTTGAAGGTACGTTAGTTTCTTGTTCTATTTTAGAGTACTACGCAACTTCAGCCGATCATAGCATCCATGAAAATAGAAATCCTGTAGGATTATACGTTTTTTCTTGTTTTTCTCGTGTCCTTTAAATTTAGGGGTGGTTGTTCTCAACCCCTATAGGGGCAGTTTATGAAGATTAGGTCGGACCTGATGCAGTTTCTAATCACTTCAATAAATCTTAGACACTTCGAGTTCTTTCAGCAGTCATTGCTGTTTTCTATCGATTTTTTTATGTATGGGGGGGGGGTAGTTTTCGCCCCTCCCTGGACCCCTTCTGAGCTTTAAAGTGTGACATAATTAATAGATGGTCGCTAAAATGTTTTGGTGTTTGCAGAAACTATTTCGTCCCCACCAGTCTCCCACCCCCCTCCAGGGGGGTTAAATGTTTTCGACACGACTTTCTGAATAAATTAATAATTAAGTCATCAATTCTAATTGCTGATAGGTGACGACTACTCATATGTAATTACTGCTCAGTTTCACTTTAATTATGTAGTGTAACTAAACGTAAAACAGCTATACGGCAATTATTAATGGTGTGTTAAACTTCAAACAGTAAGTAAGGAGCCAGCGAGGCAAAGTCAATTTTAATAAATACATTACCCATAGCAAACACCTCAATTAATTTGAGAATATTCTCTGTTAGCTTAATAATTAGTTTCCATAGAATTGTTGCACAATCTGTCAATTCTTACCAATTTCCAAAGTACCTGTACTTATTTAGAGTGACATTAAAGTAAATGACCAATTTGTATGCAACAAGTAAATAGTTATTTAAGATTCAAGTGTAAAAAGCCATTCTTTATTGCACGAATGGCTAGATTAAAAATACGAGCGAAGCCAGAACAAGTCTCTTAAATAATTATTATAGGTTATTAGATACCTAGTATTAAATCACAATGCCATTTGCTTTTGGTGTCAAAAATAGTTCTTAAACTTTTAGGATACATTTTAGAAATCATTTTATTGTATTAGTGTGTATAGAGCCGCATTTTTTTTTAAATAATGACTATTTAAAACCTTTTATAAAACAGTTGTTTAGTTGTTTTATAGCAGTAATTTAACAAACTGAAGTGTGTTTTATAGTACAATTAAATGAAGCTTTAATAAAACTGATATATAGTAATGGTACTAAATTTTCTTATGGCTTCTGGAAATATTTATACAATTATTTTGTCATGGTTCCAATAGGCGTTACAAAATATCGACAGCGACTGAAATATTTTATAGGATGGTGCCAATTTTACATTTATAGCTGCTGTGAAAACGTTATGAAAGTGTTTCTGAGAGTAACGTTGTTTTATAAAATTTGTGTCAGAAACATTCCTACAACTTTTATAAAATATCAAATTGATAGTTGGGTGGAGCCAGAGGACCTGGACGGTTTCTCATCCAGCAAGATTACCGGCTTTATTACAAAGCTGAATCTGTTGGGTGAACTATAACTAGAAGTGAGGCACAATAGATCTGATGGTCGAAGTGAAGGGTCTGGCAGGAGCCCACTCACATATTTACCTAACCTAACCTAACCTAACCTAACCTAACCTAACCTAACCTAACCTAACCTAACCTAAGTTAATAACATCTGAGCGAGTAGTTTAGAATAGGCAAAAATGGATATATAGTTTTTCATTTTTTCAACTTTTTCCTTTCAGAGATATTCACGATTGAATTGAGGGCTCAATATATTTAAATCGTATATTAGTAGAAGGTATGGAGATCTTGGTACGACAAAACATCGAAATTAGGCATATGACCTATGCCGTTTTTACATGCTGCAGATTGGAATTATTTGATATCTTTAGAACCAAATTACACATTGCAAGCGATTGTTCTATTGATTTATCATGTGAATTATAATAAAATTACTAAGTATCTTATAAATTGATGTTCATAGAAATTTGGTGCAATCATATGAAATATATAAGTGAGATTTTTGTTTATTATTTGTAATATTCCAGTCAGATTGAGGTTCTGACTGTCAAGTTTACCGTATCAACGTCAGTAGGTTAGACAGATAGCAAAAGTGACGTATATATATAATAATAATAATAATAAAGCGACTTTATTCATTCTTAAAAAAAAAAAATTAAATACAATTGAATACAGTTAACTATATTCATACATAATAGAATGAATTGGCGAAGTCTCACCCAAAATGGGCGCTTTTAAACTTAACCAGACAAACAAATAAGAACCAAAATTCAATACAATATAAATATAATGCAATGAGTCAATTATTTAGCTACAATATAATTTGAAAGAGAATTTACTTTCTACTACAAATGAAAATAGATACATAATGTATACATGAATACATAAACAATTAATAAATAATTAATACTTGAACTTATCTTGCCCCTATATACTTTGCCAGCTCTAACATTACTATACGCGTCTTTCTGACAACAAATAAGCTTTCAATTTTTTCTTAAAATTTTGCAGCGAGTAATTATAAAATGCTGGTGAAAGAGTATTATATAATTTGCAGGAAATATAACTAAATGAACGTTTAAATGCTGCAGTTTTATGTTTGGGTATTACTAAGAGTTTGGAATTCCGGGTGGAGAAGTTGTGTACAGATTCGAATTTCATTAATTTTCTATATAGTTCTATATGAGGTTCTTTATTAATTAGAGTTTTGTGAGTTAAGTTTAAGAGATGGAGTTTACGTAAATCTTCTAATTTTAGTTTTTCCATTTCATGTATTTTATAGCTTATACGCTCATACTTACGGATACCAAAGGCAAATCTGAAACACGAATTTTGAATTTTCTGTAATCTGTTACTGTCATTAGCTAGCAGTGCAGGTCCGTAGACACTATCACAATAAGATAGCTTGGAGATAATTAGGGATTCACACAATTCCAATTTTAGCTTTGAACTCGTAACATCGTGGTGGGGGAAAAGTTGTCTAAGAGTATTATAAGAAAATTGACATATTTGATTAACATGCTTAGTAAATCTTAAATCTGAGTCCATCCACAATCCTAAGTTCTTAACCTCAGTTTTGACCGGCAAATATTCTCCATTAATATGTATATTGACAGTAGCCATCGCAGAGACTCTTTTACTTTTTGAACCAAAAAAAATTACAGATGATTTACCTGCATTAAGCTTTAAATTATGAGCAGTTGATATGTCAACTAGAGATTCCAATTCTGTATTTAATAGAGAGGATATATTGTTTTGACCAGGTTCAAACGAAAAATACACCTGAGTATCGTCAGCATAATGATGAATTTGACACTTTTTTGCCACATAGTGAAAGTCTGATATATATATATATATATATATAGAGAACAGCAACGGTCCGAGTATGGATCCCTGCGGTACTCCCTGTGTTAACAACAGAGGTTCTGAATATTCTAAATTATAATATACTCTCTGGGATCTCCCGCTAAGATAATTTTGGAGTAGTGTGATTGAGTGCTCATTAAACCCATAGTATTTAAGTTTATCACAAAATAAAATGGGATCCATTGTATCGAACGCCTTACTGTAGTCTAACAATATAAGACAGCTAACTTTACTTTCATTAGAAGCTCGTAACAAGTCATCTACAATCGTTGTAAGTGCAGTTGTCGTACTATGACATTCTCTAAACCCAGATTGAATATTAGGAATAATTTTATTTTCAAAAACATATTTGCTAATTTGCCTATGCATAGTTTTTTCCAAAACCTTGGACAACATGGGTAATAAGCTAATCGGTCTTAAGTGACTCATATCTACTGGGTTTAATGTCTTTGCAAGGGGAATAACATTTGCTAATTTCCACGCATCAGGGAAGATAGAGGAGTTAAGGCAGCTATTAATTATATAGGTAAGGTGGTCGATTAGAAAATTTAGAACTATTTTAAACATTTTGAGAGATATCAAATCAGAGCCTACCGCATTGCTTTTCAAAGTATTAAAGCATTTAAGAACTTCGTGTCTATCAACGGGAGTAAATCTAAAGATAATGTTCGGATTCATTTTGGTGTTATTATATTTGTCTATAAGATTTAATTGTTTGTTAGTTTTGACAAGTTGAGGGGTATTTATAAAATATTTATTAACAGCATTTACGTCAATCAAAGACGGAGGAAATTCAGAGCTTTTTGAATTATTTACTATATTAAGGTTACGGAGTGTATTCCATGTTGCTTTAGAATTTTTTTGTCTCAGAGCACTATCAATATAGGCTCTCTTTTCACGCTTGATAGCTTGTTTTGTATAATTACGCAGTGTCTTATAGTACTCCCAATGGACTTCTGTTTTAGTTTGTTTGTATCTATTGTATGCCTTATCTCTTAACTTCATCATTTCTCGAATTACATATGTTAACCATGGAGCCGGTGGTTTTGTAACGCGCACAGTGCGTAAAGGGGCACTACTTTCAAAAAGTTGACTAAGGTGAGCGTTTAAAAAGGTTACCATACTGTTAACATTATTGAAGTTATATATTTCATCCCAGTCAATATTGTGAAAATTTTGAAAGAAATTGTTTTCATTAAAACTATGAAAATCCCTAAACGTAACAAATTTTATGAAATTTTTTACTTTAATATTATTAAATTTAGTAACTGTCGCGCAGTGATCAGATATGCCATGAACATTTGTTACTTTAACTTCAGAAATGCATTCGGTATCCGAGGTGATTAGAACGTCTATTAATGTTTGCACTGTATGGGTGATTCTTGTGGGTTCATTGACTAGTTGCGTAAGATCATACGATTCTAAAAAGTTATTAAACTGTTGAACGCTTTGACTTGATGATAATAAATTTATGTTTAGATCACCCGATATTAGCAGCGCATCTGAATAAGACAGTACATCCGACATAGAATTTTCCAATTCACTAAAAAAATTTAAGATATTAGCTGAGGGAGGCCTATATAAGACTCCCAACACAAATGTTTTTCCTGAAATTAATATCAAAATCCATAATTGCTCTAAATGTGTGTGAATTTTTTGTGAGATGATTTTATATCGTATAGATTTTTTTATGTAAAAGGCAACTCCTCCACCTCTACCATCTCTGTCTACTCTGAGGAAATGGTACTGAGGAATTGAAACCAAATCCGAGTTAATATTTCCATATATCCTGTTTAATTAGTATAATCAGCATCTACCAAAAAATAATGGCTGTTGATTTTTATGTGATTCAAGTGTGTAATTTCCTATTTATAATATATTAAGGGCCATTGAAAACTGTGGTCTATGTGTAATAAAACAGTTCAATAAGTAGTGTCTCCCTATTCGGTAAGTAAGTGGTATATATTCTGTGAAAAATACTTTGTGGGAAAAATCTTGTACTTTGGCCGGTTGTGTAAATCTAGAATTGAATATTTTTGTAATAAGGCAAGTATCTTAGTCTCCCTGCGCTTGCGCCGTGTTGAGGAAGGCACACCAAGAATAGGATGACTTCAAAATCTGCAAAATAGAACACATAGTTGTCAAACTTTGGCTGACATAAAATGCATATTGAACCTACCTTGACAAAAGTTTCCAACGATAAGGTGATGAATCCTCCTGCGTTGAGTCTCAGTTCCCGCTGAGTTCGAGTCATAAAGAAGAGCAAATTTCGTTTATACTTCATAGAGCAATGTATCCAATTGCTGCAGTAGGCAGATGTCGGGAGTTCCATGCTCTGAAAATTGACGCAATTTTCAAATTCCGATGAACATCTAATGCAATAAAAGATATTTTGTTGTATTTGGCGTATATAGTTAACTTTACGCAGAATGGAATGAAATGAGCACAGAGGGATCAGCCGTATCGAATTCTTTTCTTAAAAAATAAGGTTTCAAATTATGATATAAATTTTGTATAACTCAATTCTACACTTTATAAGGAATAATGCCTGGACAATTGGACACCGTGGCACAAATAGTTAGCTAGTTGGTGGATTCGGCGTTTATAAAGTGAAAATCGCCTCCACTTCCATGCTGAATATTATTTTAGATTACATCAACTCATTACACCTAAATATTATTCGTATCATGTACGATGTAGCCTTAAGAGATACATGTAGAGGTAGCTTTAAACAATATAGATACCTAACAGCTGTGTCAATGTATATTTGTGTGACTTTGTCCAGACCAGTCTTTGGAACCCTTCTGAAAAAGCTGACAGCATGATCAGCGAAACGTCAAGTCAAGTTCGACGACCGCGGCAAAACCCGGAAGAAACTACTTCATTGGACAACGGCCGTGAAAACCTGCATTACACTTATGCAATACAGGAATATATTAATTATAAAAAATCACACTTGTAAATGCTTATAATATTTAATATTATTTTCATAACAGTGTAGAGTATCATTTTTGTTTTTTTTTTTTAGATAATCATTTAATTCAATTTGTCTGACGTATTTTAACCCACCTTTATCAATGTATGTGCTTTACTGTAACATATTGTACTGTGGCTGTTTGATATAAATCATATTATTATTATTATTATTAAGATTACCATGGAAATAGTTCTATCTAAACTTCATTGTACTTTAATTACAAGTGTGGTATGGACAATGACGAATAAATTTAATAAAACATAAAGTAGAAGTTTGTAATAATTTATGCGTTTATATGACAATAGTCAAGAAAATTATAATTAAAATAGTTATTTGGACACTCCAAGGTACCGACTTATTACTTATTTATTACGCCAGTTGATCATATGATTTAAGACAATATGTTTTCATTACCTTCATAATCACTTCGTTCCCGTAATAACAGAGAAGAAAAATTTCCAAGAGCATGCCAGCTAGATACAATACTGCGGAGAAAAATTGTATACTCATCAAGGACATCTAAAAAAATATGATAGATAGATAGATAGATAGGTAGCAATTATTTAACCACATTATATACAATTTGTACATTTGTAGCAAGTCAACAAAAAAAAAAAGAGAAATCTATCTTATGGTTAATAAATTCCAAATATAGCAAACAGTCGTAGTTCTTTACGTACAATATAAAAATGATGATTTTACATAATACATAAATTATAGTATAACAAACAGTATGAGTATACATAAAGCATAGTACACTATACATTGTCAAGACTATTTTATAGTACACAGGTGCGGATTTAGGGGGTGGGGCGAGGGGAGTGCCCCCCCCCCTGGAGCAAAGTTTAGATAAGAAAACCTGATATAAAAATAAATTTATTTAATGCTTTCATTTTATTTTTACCCATTAAATAATTGTCGCCCCTCCCTCAACAAAATGCTGGATCCGCGCCTGATAGTACATATATATACAGACACGTGTATATAAGGGGCAACGGAACTACATTTCATTCAGAATTATATTTCACATCGGTTGCTAGGCAACATATGCGATATGAAATATTCCATGTTCGTGCCACTATAAATAAAGGCGGCCTAGCACAGATTATGACGTCAAGCAACGGAGTGATGAAATGTTAACAGTTTATTTTTGTCAACATTTTTGTAAGTAACGGATAATTTCGTAGTTGTTTCCTATAAATCGATATTAATTAATATGTTGTCGTTTGCACTCGTATAAATTGCAAACTTTTATACTTATGAAGAATGAGTCTCTTGTTGTGTTTGTTGGATAATATACCACTACTACAATATAAAAACTATATAAGATGAATATATCTTATACAATTTGAAATGTATCCCGATGTGTTTCGGATCACGTTAACGAATATTTATAAAACCAAAAGTGTAAAGAGCCGGCAACAGTGGTTTACAACATTTATGTTCATTGAATGTTTATCCTTCTATCGTTTCATCTAACTGGCGGGTGATCACATGTCGTCTCAGTTACATTCAAATGATCCCCATATAGGTACACACTGCCCGTAGGTATTTTCAGTACTAAAGTATATTTAGGGTGTGAGGCATTTTGTATTAGTTAAAGACCAATCTATGTCTGAGTTTTGGTTCAATTTTTTCAGACGAAAAATATCCAATACAAAGTACGAAAACATGAATATGTATGTATGTCACATATAAACAGTTACATACAATAATCGATTGCACGAAATAGAATAGAAACAGACAATTTTTTGGATTAATATGTACTTAATAAATAACCTAACCAATCGAAACATACTTACTTGCATGATTCCAAAGAAAGTTACGCCTATTATGACTATGCTGACGATGAATTGTCCCAATATGCTGTTATCAAATAAAAATTTTACTTCGTCAACAAATCTGAAATGAAAAATAAATTTTATTAGAAGCTCAATCAATGCCATCATATTTAACTCCCGAATATTACACATACAGGGTTATACTTTATACGATCATTGGGACAGCATAAAAACGAAGCTTCGGAGTCCACGTGGACTTGATCCGCCAGTCACATAGAAATGTGGGCTGGATTAGATGCTTAGCTAGTTTGATTTGTCAACACAATGTAACATAATGTGACAGGTGGATCAAGTCCACGTGGACTCCAAATTTTCAGCTTTATGCTGTCCCAGTTGATGCCATATGAACTATACTAATACATTGACGCATTCCTTAAAAAAATACTAGTAGAAGCAATTTACTATATCATGAATTCGATTCCACGCATTTTAACCTATATTTCGTAAACTCTTATAGAAGTGTGTTAGAAACAAATAAATTTTATATGTCTTACTGTATAATTGTGCATTTTCTGAACGCCTCGTTTCCTTTACCTAACACAAAATCATTCTGGATTTTCAAGGAGTTACCTCGGTGACTTGAGAAGCGGTTAAGAAAACATTAAACATTAAACATATGAATAATATAGACAAATTCAAAAAGTACTGCACGCATTTAAACAACTCTAAATTCTTTCGAAAGAATATGTTTTATTGTACTTATAATCCAAAAAATAAGACTGTCCCATTATTATTATTTAAGATATAGCGAATTGAACTAAAAAATTGGGGGTGACTGATCGATGAGAAGTATACCATCTACTTTGATCGCACGGAATATTTTTCCAACAAAAATAATTGCAATAAAATATTAATTGGATTAATATATCATTATATAGAAATATATTAGCAAAATGAATAATCATTCTAACGACTCCCGGCAAAGATATGAAAAAATCTGTAGATCAACTGTGCAAAGTTTACTAAGCCATTTTCTAACACTTTTTCTCCATGATAAATTTTTTTATGATTTTGTGATTAGTTTCACATTAAAGCTGACACTTTTCTCTACTTTTTATGGTATTTTCATTTTTTTAGGGGCTCTGAATAGTGAGAATTATCGATCGATGAGCCCGGTCGTACGAAACTCTCGGAGAACTCTCATTTTTCGCGCATTTTAAAGCGCGTCAAAACTGTAAGTGGAAAACTCGATTTATCTTCGACTTAAGTAAGACATACATGTGTAAGTACCTTTTTTGTGGAGAAAGAGACGAACTACAACGTTTGTTGAAAACTTTTTTCTCTGTTTTCATTATTTTGGCCACTAGAGCAAGAAAAACGAAAATCAAAAAGTTTTTCCAAATCGTTTTGAATTTTCCCAGAACTTGGAAGTGCAAAGAATGCATCATCTCATTCTCCAGGTTATTACCTACTTAAATCTTGGAGATGATCCTTTTATTAATTTGTGTTGCCCTAAATGGCTAATTTGTCTGTACTATTAGTTTCTGAGATTTTTTTTTTGCTGTTTTCCGAAAAAGGTTCCTCGTGGTGATATTATTGTGATTTAAAAATATATCCGTATTTATTTTCGAACTTTCTGTTTCAGTCATGAAAATTACATTTTTATATCTTCCATTTTTGAATAGAATCTTTTTTCTTAGTATTAGAAAAAGCATGTATTTAAATACAGGCTTTTTTAAAAATGTTTTCTTAATATAATGTTTCATGTAGGTAATTGAATATTATGTTCTTTGTACTGTTATTGAATAAAACAACTTACGTGGTGTGCGCCTTTGATTATACCAACGATTATCTAATATTTACTGTTAAAACATAAATTTTTATACGTACTCTAGGATGCGTCTATGATGAACAACACATTGCACTAGCTTTTCGTCCATCTTCATCTGCAATTGCGGTGAAATTACATGACCTGCTCGTGCTTGGTGTACTTCATTATCATATAATTCCATTTCAGCATATTCTCGTATATTTTTTAAAGTATCATTTAATATGTTCAACTGAGCACACACCACCATGATTAAACCTACAGAAAAATCAGATAAACATTTCATATCAACTGGAGCTTTTTTGTCAGCGGAATATTTAAAGAGATTCGCAGGTTGGTACACGCGTCTGAATGGACAATGTTATCTTTTCTCTTTGTAAAAGTTATCAAATATAAGTAAAAGCGAACTTTCGAGTAGGATTAATAAGTCAATTGAAACTTTTAATTTCTTTTCATTTCTGTTTAGTAGAATATAATTATAGGCCAGTGCAGATACCCTTTAAAAAGGCCAAAAAATCATAAAAATTAATAACAGCATGAAAGCTGTTGGAAGGAAATATAGCGTAACCAACGGGAAAAATTAAAGTTGATCCGAGTTACGAAGGTGAAATGGGGTGAACTTTTAGGGGTAGGAATTGTTTTTTCACGATTTCCAGCGAAACTAGACCTTATATCGAAAAAAAATTAAAAGTAAAAGTTGTAGGTAATGAAAGGGTCTATAACTTTTGTATGAACCATTTTTTCACATAACCTAAAATATTCCGAGAAAAATAGAATAAACCGGTTTTTCGTTTTCGATTTTTATCTCCCACAAAAACATTTTTTTTTCACGAAATTTGGTGGAAACTTTTTTATGTCCCAAATACGCTGTAATTTTTTAAAATCAAAATATTTATTTTTACATTTTATTGTGATTTTAAACCAAAAAGGAGACCTCATATTCATCCGAAAATACCCATGTGCCGTAAACAGTTAAAAAAAAATAGTGGTCCTTATTTTCGTTGAAACGTCTACTTTTAGATGGTGCAAAAAAATAAAAATTACTATGAGAAAATTTGCCAGGAAATGCGAAAAACTGAAAAAACTAAGTTATTTTCCAATATGTTTAAAATATTTTATTATTTATTAAAATTCACAGATGAAATCAATTTGTATCCAATGAAACAACAAGGATAAAATAATGAAACATTATTGGAAAAATTACATTCACATTGATTTTTCTGTAAGCAAGCAGAAGATGCTGATACTAACATAATTAAGACGTCGATAGAAATGGGCTTGTTCCATGATATTCTTTTTATATGGTTTTTATATTTTTTCGTATAGCAGTACTCGATATTCTCATTATGCACTTAAAATTTCGTATCATTAACTTTTTCCGTTCTCGAGATATAAGGAGTTGAAATTAGTAATAGTTGCAAAAACAGAGCGCTCATTTGTGACGTCACTATACGCAAGTGACGTTCTGGGATCTTTCAAATTTAACCTGAAAAGTCGAAACACATGGAATTTTCAAACGCTGGTAACTAAATAAATACGTCGACTGGAAGTTCGTTCTATGTCTCTACGGGACGGAGAAGGTCGGCGATGAATCCTAATCGTAAATTGCAGGGTCAAAATCAAAAATTCGTCCCGAAAGGAGCGAGAGAAAATTGTAATTTATTGACATTTCACCAAATTGTACTCCCCTACTCTCAAGAATTAAGCAAAACAAACAATACTTCGAAATCACTTATAATTATAACAACTAAGGAGCATCAAGGCTATTGAGATCGCCGAGTCTATGCGTATAGTGACGTAGCGCCTGGCCACGCCCCATTTTCGCTACGTGGAAGTTTGTAATAGTTTTTAAGATACTAAACGTGCGAATAATATTCTGATTTTTTACAGATCCATTATTTTATACTTGCACCTGATGAACGTGATGAACGGATAGACAGACAGACGGACAGACAGACAGACTGACGGACATTTTGAAAGTGGTTCAGAATTCGATCACCAACACAGTGATATGAACATTTTTTCTCTACGAGCAATATTACCGGTTTTAGAAATGTGCCGATCGATTGCAATATACTCTTCGTTTTGTCTTTGCGAAGAGTATAGTATTAAAACTGTCATAGATGTGGGCCAAGATATTGACCTGTTGGTACTTTTAAATCAATTGAATTCAAATAATTATCATATTTATTTCCACAAGCCAGGCTCAAGTAATATAGGAGATGTATTTTACACCTCAAATAGTTTCAAGCATTTTTGCATTGATTTTCTGGTTGCGATACAATATCTGGATTTGCCGGAAATGGAGAAAAAACAATAGTAAAATCATTATTAACCGATAAAAATTTGTCAAGTTTGCCCAATATTTTTTATAAAAAATATGCCGACAAAAAAATCGCTGAAAATGGATTGCAATTAATTAATTTATAAATGTAAAAATAAAAATGTGGCTTTGAATCAATTGAGATTCCAGAAGTATCAAGTAGCAATAATAAAATCATCTTTTAAATTGGAAAAAGTTCCACCAACTGAAGACGCAGCGGAACAACATTGTTACAGGGCATAGTATCAGCTTCAAACTTGGCTTGGTAACAAACTAACAGCAACTAGTGATGGGCGATATATCACGAACTGTGATTTAATCACTGATATTAAAATATCACAGGTAACGACTGTTAATAAAGTTGGTAGAAAAGCGTGACGTGATCACGACTTTCCATATACCAATATATTTTTTACGATATATATCGCTTTGGTAATTTGAGTCTATTTTTGTTTGCTACCTTATGTATCAACAGGTAAAGCAAGCGATTCCGTGCCTTAGCGTTATTAGATAGATACGCATTTTGTTGGAAGATGTTGAGATTACGGATGGATGTAGTGTATTGCATAACAACGGATAACAAATGAAATTATTATTTGAAATAATCAATTTGAAGCTGAGATAAGGATGTATAATAGTTAGCTTGTTTACCATAAAAGTGCTGCCTGCCGTTGAACAAAATCGAATGGAAAAGTTATTTACCAAATTTTTTATAAATATTTGAATGAGAGAAATACTCTACTCTATTAAATCAAAATCCCATTGAATAATAGCAACTAGATAAGAACTATATAAATAAACATATTATATTATTCACTATTTAAGTTGTACCTTTGTATTGCAATCCGAGGCTTATATTAAAAAGGTTTCAATGTTATAAACAATTTAATATAATACCAGCAAAAATTTAAATCGCTGGTTGATAACTATAGCAATCTAAATTTAAACTATAAAAATGTATTGATGCTATTACGGAGTTCAAACAAGCGTCTCGTTCAAAATTTAGTGCTTTATTTGCTTTATCGTCAATCCACAAATTAGGTTAGTTGAGTATATCATTCAATATGTATCATAATTAATTCATAAAATATCATACGTATTACATATCTTCATATCTACGGCCGCATAAATTACCAAAGTAGCGAATTCACCATTCACAGTCTGAGAACAATTAACAATTTATCCCATTCGCTGCATTATGAAAAGTCGTGAAGTCGTGATCACATCACGTTTTAAATTCACTGATATAAGAAAATCACAGTCACGATTCACGTTGTGATTGAAAAATCACGATATCGCCCAACACTAACAGCAACGGATTAGGGCTGGAAGCAACACCAACATGGGATTATGCCCAAATTGACAGATAAAGAATTAATTTCTGAAATATTGCTTAAAACTATTTGTTGCAGCTGTGAAAGTGGGTGTAACAGTCAAAAATGGGGCTGTCGGAAACACGGTTTGAAATGCACAAATTTGTGTTCAAACTGCCATGGTTCTGAAAAAAGCTCTAATATTGAAAAAGAAATCTACGAGGAAGTAGTGATTCAGAAGAAATCATAGACGATGAACCAATAAATATTAGGCAAAATATTGGATTTGAAGACGATGGCGTTATTGAAGATTTCAGAGATCCACCAGAAGCCGAAAGTTTTATCGAATCTGACGATGAAGAATTGACATCAAAGAGGCAAAGACTAATGTATTTCTAATTAGTGTGATAAATGTAAATAAAGATATTGTAAAAATGATAGCAATAATTTTCATGAATATTTAATTTGTATAGTTTACAATAATCTTAGGCATAAATTTTTATGTAAATTTAAATGTAAATACTGTATAAGAACATTTTTTTATTATAAGATTGTCTAATCCATAAATGTCACTTGAATCTAATGAATCAACTTTTTTATATTAAAAAATATGGTAAGTAATCACTTTTTTCTGGCTGAAACCATTTGAAACATAATGTTTAATACTTGAAAAATTAACTATTTTCGCATGTTTCTTTCATACTTCGATGATTTCTAATTACTTAATTTATTAATGTAACATATCTTACATTTTTCAAGAATTTCAATTGTGAATTTTAATAAATAATGTAAAATTTTAAACAATGAAAAATAATTTTTTAAATCTAGTTTTTTCAGTTTTTCCTATTCTCTGGTAAATTTTCTCATAGTAATGTTTATTTTTTTACACCATCTGAAAGTAAACGTTTCAACGAAAATAAAGACCACTGTTTTTTTTAAGCCGTGAAAATGAGATCTCTCTTTTGGTATAAAATCGCAATAAAATAAAAAAATAAATATTTTGATTCACAAAAACTACAGCGTGTTTGGGACATAGAGAGGTAAGTTTCCACCGACTTCTGTGAAAATATTTTTTGTGCGTAAAAACAAGTTTTTTCAATTTTTCTCCGAAAGTATTAGGTTATGTGAAAAAATTGTTCATATAAAAGTTATAGACCTTTTCATTACCTACAACTTTTATATTTAACTTTTTTCGATAGAAGGTCCAGTTTCGCTGGAAAACGTGATAAAACATTTTCCACCACTAAAGTTCACCCCATTTCACCCTCGTAACTTGGATCGACTTTAATTTACTTTTCCCCTTGGTTGCGCTATATTTCCTTCCTTTTCCAACAATTCTCATGCTGTTATTAATTTTTTTTTCCAAAAATTATTTGCACTAGTCTACTACGTCCACATCCGCGTAGTGGAAGTATAGTAATCGTAAAAAAAAATTGATTTTTTTTATTGAAATATTTTTAGCACGTAATGAATTTGAATGAAAAAATATTTCTGTCGGTCTATCGGTCGACTGGTCTCTTGCACACGATTACGCTGGTACGGTATAAGATACTGACGAAAGGCACACGAATGTATTATAAAAGGGTCTGGAACTGGATTTTTTGAACTTTTCCCGTTGGAGAGTTGAGGGGTAAATAGCGGTAAATGCGGGAATATAAATAACGCAAGCTATAGTTTATCTCAGTTTGTAATGCAGGGCTTGTAAAGATAGGGAACGAGTGTCCTTTTCTCTGATTGATACATGTGCAATCCAAGTTTGCGCAGGGGAAATGATTTAATATTAGAACAGATTTTATAAAATCAAACCGAGTTTTAATACAAAAATTGAGTGAAATGCGTGGAATACGTCACAAAAGAAGAAAAAAATATGTAGAAATTTAGACAACGTAGTGGAACAGATGGAATTGAAATTTGTACTATTATTATTATTATATTGGCAAAGCATTTTGTTTGATTGATTGATTGATTTGCCATCGTATGGTGGGCATTGCTGCCAATTCCGAGCATCCATGGAGGTTTGTTCCAACACGCCGTCGAATACGCCCAACGGACGGCCAAACCGAGTGCCGGAACGAAATCTCGGATGTTTTATATACCACCGGATCAGCTGCATACGCCGGGTTGGACATTGGACATGCTTGTTGTCAGCAGCCCCACGACGCATGGGGTGGGAATATAGGATGGGAAGTGTAGGTGTTTGAGAGATGCTTCTTTTAAGTTTCCATGCTTCTAATAAGTTTCCATTTGTCATCATCGGCTGGGGTGTGGTGCAGTTGTTTGCGAGATGCTTCTTTTCAGTTTCCATGCTTCTTTTAAGTTTCCATCTATCGTCATCTCCTTATTTTTTTTCTTTTAAGTTTTCTGCTTCTTGTGTCTCTGAATCTAGCAGCTTTCATTTTTTATTTTATTTTTGTATTTTTTCCCTATTTTCCCTTTCTTTATTTTAATTTATTAACCGCTCCACATGTAAATAACCGTCTACGGTGGAGTTGCTGGGGAAGGTCCTAGCTCGCGGTAACATTATTTATATTATTATCACCATTATTATTATTATTTTTTGCGCGTTATGAGCAAAAGGGTCCGAAGGGATAGTTTGCTCACCCTGTATGTCGTTTCTTTGAAACAATCGGTTTCAATTTTGGGCATTTTTTCCATTTCATCACTTATGTATTATGTTTATTACCTATACATTATGTTTAATATCTTTTCAATCGCCGCTTCTTTGAGACAACGGTTTCAATTTCCGTCTTACAAATTAATAATAAAATCTTATGTTTTGAATCAATAAATCGAGCTGATAAAAATTAAGATGGTTAAGATCAGATAGAAAGATGGAATAGAATAATATCAATTAAGGATAAAAATAAATAAATTTATAGCTTATCTGTCTTTCTGCAGCGTCTTGTGATTGCTGTTTTATTTTATTTTCTTTCCTTTTCTTTCTTGGGTTGAGTTAATATTGTCCCATTTAAAAACTTTCCACTGTACACAATAACTTTAGGTCACAACACAGCTATATTGCTTTGTAAACATATGTGCCTCATCTTGACACTGACTATGCTATTATTTATTGCCCATGAACGACTTGGGTCGTCTAGGGTGTACGTAGGTAGGGACACTGCACTTCACTTGAGCTTGTTTGCTTTATTTGATTTAATATTATTAGAAAATCTTGTAATTATTAATTCCATATGAACTCTGTTTTTCTATTGAGGCGCTTCATTTCTAGCAGAATTTCTTAATCTACTGGTGGCTGAAATTTTTTCGAGTTTAATGGGATTTCTACCACTTGTTTACCGCTTTTTAGAGAGCATCTTAAAAAACACGTCTATTCACGACGACGCTTAACTCTGCTCCATATTGGCAGAGTATTTAGTTTAGAAAGATATATGTTTCTATATTTGTTTATGATTATTAGTCTTTAGTAAGAGTTGCAATAATTACTAGTGCCTTTTTGCTAATAATATATTTATTTCCTTAGATTCTATTTTAGAGTGCTCTAACATTGTAGGGAATTTGCATTTGCGTTTAATTATATATGTTTTTTAATAAAATTACCATGCTGATGTTGTAAGTGTATATTTAACTTACCTGACATAAAAGTGTCTAAGCTTACATCGCTAACTGCAATAACGGTTTCGAAAATAACCTGGTACACAAAGGCAATTTCGAAGGCAGGGGAATGTGTAGTACGGAAAGGAAACCATCCCGGTAGTGGTAAGATATTATCTTCTGCATCAATCAATGGATAAACTGCCCAGAATACACAATTACTTACACATAAATACAAAAATATCTTGGAATTCATTTTTGAATCGTATATGTAACTTTTCAAACTGCGATATTGGTTCATATTTTTGGGGTGAAAGATTTTTTTGTTGAGAGAGTTTATGAGGGAGGTCACCTTGCCTTGATATTTGTACACAGAGTAAACTTTGTATCCGTAGGCCAAGTGAGTCAATGTTAGATATGAGCTTTCTGCCATTTTTTCTACGTCACCTATTACCATCACCATGTTCATCAGCTCGCTGGCTAGCATGCTTGCAAATCCTGCAAATTATAATTGTCGGTTTTTTACCTCTTCTTACAACGTCATTTGTAATACGGTTGTCTAACCGACGTTTCCGCAAAATCTCATCTGCCATCATCAGGCTCTCGCTGAAAGCTGCCTATAGCTCCTCGTTGCTCGAACTGAACTTCTCAGTTCAGTTCAGTTTCAGAAGAGTTCAGTTCGAGCAACGAGGAGCAGTAGTAGGCAGCTTTCAGCGAGAACCTGATGATGACAGATGAAATTCTACTGAAACGTCGGTTAGACAATCGTGACTCCCACAAGAGCCTATCAACTACGCGGGTAAGGAAACACCAGGAAGCACAACAACACTCCATTCAACACTTGTGAAAACCTAAGAATCAATATAATAGTGATCTATCTAGTGGAGACAGGTAAACGAAAGTTCTCGTGAAAAAGGGAGCTGTGCTCATAATATCCAAATGGTGCTCGTTAGAGGGCTTCAGTGTCAATCCGAGCAAAAGAGATGCTCCTCCGTTTGCCAAAAGAAGGATACTAAATCTAAGAACTCTTATGTTGAATAGTACTAAACTTCTCCAGTGAAGTTACATATCTTTAAGTAGCTCTAGATCAATAACTTACCTGGAAATTACTCACATCTAGAAAGAATACTTGCCTGCGGCTAATTGGTGCCACAGGCTGTTTTGCAAGAGTTGGGTGACCAAAAACTGAAAAAAAATTAACACAAGGAAAGTCGCAAAAACAGCCACTTGCAAGTTTGGGAATGAAATGAGTAATATGCTCTTGTCTCACAGCAGCTATGGAAACAATGTAGGATTCTTTCTCACGTACAGATGTACGTGAGGAAGGAGGCAGCTTTTCGTGGGGTAGGTACTTTCTTTCAAATCAGGTGATCTGGCTTGTCATTTAGGGATTCCAGTGTTAATCCAATTAGAATCTTCGACCAAACGCACAAACTCAGTGCCAATCAAGCGGGATTTTGGCTGACTGTTTGATGTGCTAATTGAGTCGAGGCCACAAAAGCTGCACACAGGTTTATTAAATTGCTAGTAATCGTGCCCATAAAGAATAATCTTGTCTACAAATCTGTCACTATATTTTCCCCATGACGAAGTTCGATGCCCAAATGCAAAGATGTGACTAGAAATATTATGATTATCCAAAGAACATTTTTAAAAAACTGCGTAATAAATATTTTTGCCTTTGTATCTCTTTGTTCTTTGAACTAGGATAAATGATGAAAACTAGCCCCAAGTTTTTGCAAGACATGATTTTTCACGAAAAAGTGGATATCCTTCGGACTGGCAGAACTTCTTCTAATCCTAATTCGCATTACTCCCAGAAATTTCGAATTTATAAAAATTGTTTTAAGAGTTTTTTTTTTTTTCGAATAAGTGTGGTCTAATAACTACATTTTAATGTGCGAGAGACCTACCTAAAATTGCTCCAGCCCGTAAGAAATGCCACACATTGTGCAATCTTGAATTTACGTCTGGCTTGATAACACCAAGCCCTTGCAATAAACATACGTTGATGCTTATAATCTCTTTGAAGTCCAGTTGAGGAACAGTTTCTCTTTCTGTAGCTGTTGCAGCCATACTTCTTTAGGTCTGACGACGCTAAGCGAGGTTGCACATCGCAAAATTTCTTTATATAGCCGAGAATATAGGGCATTGCGTAGCTAATAAAGTAATTAAGAACGTTACTATCAGGTATACCACTTATTTACAGTCAGAAAATTGTCGGTTGTAGTAATTGTTTTATAGATAATTACATGTTTTTCTATGTCTATTGCATCCTCGTTATTTAATACCATATGTAATATATATCTTAGTTCCTATTCAAGTGCTGTTTTCCCACATTTTAAAATGGCAATTAGTATATTTCCAGAAAACTTCGTCAATAATATTAAAATGTGCATAAAAGTTTATAAAAATACATAAATATATGCAATTATACCGTTAGCACAAATTGATGAGATGAGGCCAAGTCTCCGCTCAGCTAGAACAGAATCATGAAACCAATGTCAAGTTCTTAGGTGTACATACTGACATCTTCTTCTTCTTTTAGCGAGGCGCTTGGAGGTCGCCGCACTCAGGCCTTGTGGCCCATTGTGCTACCGCTAACAAATTAAGGAGCTCCCCCGTACAGACCGGATTCCAGCCCAAAGGCTGAAATCCTTCCCACGGGAGAACTCATTATTTCCTCCAGCACTGGAAAACCAGCGCCGAAGTGCTTGTGCCTCAGGTTCATCAGTCCTGGGCAAGAAGTGAGAACGTGAATGTAGGTCTCCTCCTCGTCCTCACAGAACCTGCAATCGGGGTGGTCAACCACCCCCATTGTGTGTAGGTGTTTCCTAAAGGAGCCATGTCCGGTCAAGAGGCCTGTTACGGCTCTAATTTGCTTTCTGCTTAGACGCAGAAATTGCTTTGTTCTCTCCGGCAAGGGTCCTGAGATTAGGAGCTTCGCTTGCCGGAGTCCTGGATAGGAATCCCAGAGGTCAATGAACTGGTAGCGAGTCCAGTTATCTATTAACCTCTTGGCTTGGGATCTAGGGTAGCCGAGAGCCGGCTCCGGACCGAGCAGAGGTTCACGAGAGCCCCTTCTGGCCAAAGCATCGGCCCGCTCGTTACCCTCAATGTTGCTGTGTCCAGGCACCCAGAGAAGCCTGACCCAGTTTGATGAGCCAAGTTCACAGAGAGCCTGTTTACAGTTTTGGACCAGTTTTGACTTGGTCCGATTCGATGCAAGGGCCTTGAGGGCCGCTTGGCTATCGCTACATATATATATATATATATATATATATATATATATATATATATATATATATATATATATATATATATATATGTTTATTGGAGTATTTCCTTCGGATATTCTCCTGTGCGCAGACCAAAATAGCGCAGATCTCGGTCTGGAATACTGTGGCGAATTTGCCCAGGGCATAGGAAAGCTCAGCCCTGGGCCTTTCCCCAAATATACCCGCTCCGGTACTTTCCTCTAGCCTCGATCCGTCTGTGAACCAGACAATATCTGCAGGCCTTAGTATGTCCTCGAGTTGTCTCCAGTCTTCCCTTTTCGGGAAGACTACCTCGAAGGGTTGTGCGAAGGAGAAGGAAGGCATCACGTCGTCACTCCTGGCCTCCAGAAGTGAGTGGGCTCCTATCGCATCAGCTAGGGCCCTTGTGTGACCTGATTGTTCTCCTCCTTTCTTCATACTGACATCACATTGACATGGGTATAGTAGTGAACCTACGGTCTCGAAATCGACAAAGAGGGTCGACTAAAGGGTGTATAAAAACAATAACTAGATTTATATGTAACATTTACTTAGTATTTGATTCGAATAAATACTTCAAAAATAGATTATAAGGCAATGTCTTAAGACAAGTGACAAAATGATAGAGCCGAAACATTGCAAAATGTAAATTCATTCATTAAAAGAGGCGGTAAATACAAAAACGGATTTGTATTCCATCACACTGGGCACAGAACTACAAAACAAGCATATATTTTTTAGTAAAAATTCCGTGTTTCACGCACAATTTAAAATTATTGAATAAACTGCCACCAACTCAAGTTTTAAAAAACGCGTGTTTTCTTAACAGAATTGTTGATTGTTTACAAAATCTTATTTGTTGCGTTGCTATCGTTACTGACGCGCCCACGAATACTTGATATTAAAATATGTGCAGCAAATTGTAGATGATATACATGTTAAATAAATTAACTGTGAATTTCAAAATTTTCTCTTAACATTTTTAGTAATTTTTGAACTGTGGAAGACAGTTTTCGAACAATATTGTTTGATAATAGATTGCGAAATTCTTTTGCATCCTCGAAAGATTTTTCTTTCTTTTTTCAATCAAACATCAAAAATAACTATTTACGGGCTTTCAGAAAAAACAGTTTTCTAAAACACTGTTAAGAAATTGTTTGAATCGGTTAAAGAAATACGAGATTATCTTTCAAGGCAGATCTATCCATGAATTCCCCCCACCATAACTAATGCCATTTTCATATGGTAGGTTTATAATTAAACACAAATTGTGAGTGAATATTTATTAATTTATCTTGTGAGTTATAACGTATCAAGATATTAAGTTTTGAAAATTAGTGTTCCTACAATTAGGTGCAATCATAATTGAAGTATGTAAGTGAAGTTTTCGTCTTTGTAATATTCATTCAGAGGAAATTCTGATCGGTTCAATTTAGCATCAACGTTAGTGGATTAAACGATTCAAGAAAATGATGTAGATGTCCTACTTAATCAGTTTAGTATCAATTAAAGGGTGTCTACTGTATACGTACAAATATTTTTGGTTTTGCAAGTAGTTAAACATTAAAAATGACGGAATCGTTTACTTTAAACGAATAACGATGTTGGTGAAAAAGTGCTACAATGGCTATAAGTAAATTAAAATAATGAAGGAGGAGGGTCAATAAGGCCTAATTTCAGCCCCCTTCTGATTTGAAAAAAAATTGGAAACTTAATTGTGAATATAAATATACCTTTTTAAAAAGATTCCAGCCTAAACGGAGACATCCCACCCTCTTCAAGCCATTTTCAACCCTTCCACCCATTTTCATGTTTTACGCTTCTATGTTGGATCGTATCTTATCTATCACCTTAAATATACTCTCGAGTCATTTTTATGCCTCGAAATACATCTGCTGCTTATTATTGGCCCACCACCACCACTTC